>CM076575.1:1317455614-1317772691 GCA_034641835.2 Pinus albicaulis
GGTTTTTCTTGACATGTGGAGGTCAAAGGTCAACTTGGCCAATATAACAATGGGCTCATGAGTTTTTTGATGATTAATAGGCTTATTAATGGTCATCTTTGTAAAGAATCTTATGATTAATGCCTTGAGAGAAAAGCTCAACTAGTTAGCTAAAAAAGGGGAAAGTTGTTTCTAACTTCCCTAGGATTAGGAAATGAGTCATTAGGTTCATTAATTAGTTGCTATGGATCAGGATTCGACCCCTAGAGGTGGAATCTTGTTTTATTTTCTATATGTACTCAAAATCAAGTCATTGAGAGGGTTGGATATTTGAATTTCATACTCTTTTGGCACTAGTGTACTTGACTATTTGCAGAGGTAATTTACAGGCAGTGGTAGCTATTTTTATGGGATTCTTGTGATGTGGTTAGTGATAATGTGGTTAGTGACAATGTTTTTATCCATTTTTCTTGTGCATCTAATGATAAATTTATTCAAGAATTTTTTTGGTGTCCAGATGTGAACAATATTCAAACCCTTTTTCCACATAAATTATCAAACCGAGGATGTTATTTATTTCAATACTAACGCGCACAGTATATGCAAGAGCAATCGCACAACCTACTATTGGATCATAGGCTTAATTAAATGAACAGAAAAACTACTGTAACATCAATTAAAATGGATTGCAGAATTAAAAAGGTGTTCACAGCAATTGCAGAGTTATCCTGAACAACAATTATAAAGCCAAACTAACATATGAAATCAACAGAAAGAAAGATAACGCAACACCTGATTAGAAGAGTGGGCCCAACTCTCTGATTAAGGTTGCGGAAAATCACAAGGATAAAGGTAAAACACCAGTGTTTTGCATTCAATTAATTTGAAAAATACATATGTTACAAAATTTGTATATGCTTGCTTAACCCCGATTCACAACCCGTAGGCCCTCTTTATACAACTATTTAGGAAATCATAGATTTCCTTTAACAACTACATATCTACAATTATACAATTTGTTACAACAACAACCTATTTGCCAAAAGGAAACCACGAAAAATCTTGAAATATCGCTGGGGTGAAACAAAGTCTATTGCGTTGTAGCAGCAAGTAAAGATAGCGCCAGAAATTAGGAGCTACTCCATGACTCACAACTGTAATCTTCCTGATTTTTCCAAATCTATAAAAATATTGGATTTAATGTTTGTAAAAGGTAAAACCTCCTTGATTATTAATTCATTAATCAAATATTCCATGTAAGATAAAAGAAAGGGGTTTACCTTGTGTGTTTAAGAACAATAATGATACAAAGAGATAGAACGCTGGGAAAAAATGGGAGAGAAAAGTATACAAATCCGGTAGCCAACATCTCCCCCCAACTAGTGTATCTGCATGTCCTCATGCAGCTCTTCGTCTCCTCAGATCTGGGTTGGACTGACTGTAACTGGCATGAAGCTGTGTGAGATCATATTCTTCGGCCATTTCTGTCCTAGGGGGTTTATAACCTTCCGTCAGAACAACATCCTTCTTCTAGTCTGAGTCAACGCTGTATGTAGGAGTATATTGCTCGGATGGAAACCAAATAAGGGGAAACCTCAACCTCAACCCCATCCATTTGACCCAACAAGTCTGAATCCATGCTACAAAACGTTGCATCCTCTCTAGAGCCCATGCAAAGTTAGGTGCTCCAAATGGTTCTCGTCCTCTGAAGGCTGAAGATGACAACATCCACCTTCTCTAACAACTGTCCAGAGCTTCCTTATGGAAAAATGTAATATGTCTGACACATAGGTCAACACACCATTTATCGATTGTCAACATGTGCTCTCTATGCCCCTCAATCTATAGAAAGGTAAAATGCTTGTTATAAATATTTGCTGACTGGCCATGCTCCTTCATCATCATTAGCGGCCTTGTGACTTGGTTTTCCTCAAATGTATCATAGGCCTTTCTCCATTTAATTTGATTGATGGTGTAGGAGGCAAAAGCTCTTAAATGAATATCCCCCACGAATGGAATGGGGTTAAAATCTTGATCATGCCTCAAGAAGTAACTGTGCATGTAGAGCTCGCACATTAAGTGTTGTCCTATGATATCATTAATTTTCAAGATACGGAGAAATTGAATGGTGTCCTCAATCTCATGCCAAATTTCGCTATATATACTCTCAAGACAAAAGAAAATAAATTCTTCATGAATGAATAAGGCATAGCTATGTGTAGGAGGTCTACATACCATTACCTGTTGTACCAGGGAGAACATCTTCTCCTTGTCTGATTGCAGCAGTTGCACTTGTTCTTCCAATTCTTATATTCTAGCCTTTTGTTTATCTTGCCTTAGCCGCGCCTTATCTAATTGGTCTATGTATCCTGTAATGATCCCAGTAGCCTATTCTCGAACCCACATTGTCTCTTTCTTATGTCCATTCGCAACAGACTACCACCTCTTAATCTCAGCGGCCAAGAAAAATTATCAACCTTCAAACAATTGTTCGATCGGACCAGTCTGTGTAGCTACAGAGGAGACCTCAATTTTTGGCTTTACTACCCTCCATTTGTAGACTTTTACCTTCTTTTTCAACTGGGAACTTGCCTCTTCTACTCCCGAACCTCCCTCATCAATCTCATGGTTTTATTGAACTGCAACTGATACCTTTTCTTGAGAGGTAACCTTCTTTTCTCACACTGTTCAATCCATTCCTATTTGACTATAAATTCATTTTCTGGGCCTATAATAAGCTCAGGAGGCGGTGGAATGTTGTCGATATTATCAGTTGGTTCTTCTATTAGGTATTTCTGGCTGGGCTCCCTATCTTTAGGGACATGCTCCTCTATATTTCCCTCAGCTAATCCTACCAATTGGTCAGGATTTCCATCGACCATCCTGTGTTTTAGTGTTTCCACAGGAGTTCCGTCTCCCTTGTGAGCCTCTGGGTGTTCCAGATGGGATTTAGTAACCATTGGGCCGATATTGGCTATGTCCTTTCCTAGGTTGACGAACTTAATCACTGGTGGGACAACTATGTCCTCCAATAATCATTGGGATGAGAAAAATCCCCACACCCCTCTAGGAATCATAGACTGGAACAAAGAATGAGGGATAGCTTCATCACCCTCATTTCTAGATTGGGCCAGAGTTTCATGCACTACTACCTCAGTTGGGGTGGATGCCAGTTCTTGTGGAACAACATCGATTCTGAAGATTGTTTCCCTTCTGTCCTCCTACCCTTTGTACATCATTTCATCCTCTGTAGTCGATACTGGTCTTTGTGGGACAATATCTACCTCGCGGGTTATTCCTCCTCTATCTTCCTGTTCTTCATGGATTACTTCCTCTTCTGCGGTCGATACTAGTCTTTGTGGGACAATATCGACTTCATAGGCTGACTCTTCCTTATTTCCCTGTTCTAGATGAATCGGGGGTGGTTCTTTTGTAGAACCCCCACTTGTTTCAATATCCATATTTTCTTGGGTGGGTGATGCTATTTCTTTCAAAACAACATCACTTGCCATCCCTCTATCTGACGTTCCATTTTCCCGTTCTTCATTAACAAAAGTTGACAACTGTATGACAATCTCAACTTCATGCACTATATCCATAATTCCTTCATCTGTGGGTTCTTCAGGTGAGGTTGGTTCTTGTGTGGCAGCCTCGACTGTGTCACCAACTGTCTCCTCTATTCCCATTTCTTCAGGTTCTTCTTGATCAACCTCCATTTCCACTTCTTTGGGTTCCTCCTGATTAACCTCCATTTCCATTTCTCCAGGTTCTTCCTGATCAATTTCCTATGAATGTTATTCCTCTACCAAACCAGCCGAAGAGGTTGGTTCCTCTTCTCTAACAACAATAATGGCTGCTATCTCTTCTTTTGAGGATCCACAGAGTTCTTCCCAAGAGACTCGAATTCTGGCTATTGCATGTATGACTAGTAAATGCACCAATCCATGATTGGAGAGCATTGTCGGCATCCAACGTGAATGCCAAGCGGACTATGCCATATGCTGCAATTGTTTTAATAAAAATAAGGGCATGTTTAAGGAATGCACCAGTTCCGCGGAAATCAAAGGTGAGTTAAAATTTTAAAATGATATTTAAACAGAGTTGTGGCTTGACCCTCACAAGTTATGTATCTCATTACAAAACCTGTGACTTCATTCCAGGGATACGGTACAGACTTGCACTCATATCCTTTGTCCAATTGGATGACGCTTTCTCCTGCCTGCAAGAACAATTCGGGAAACTCTAGGAGAGGAAATCTCTAAGCAAACCATTTCTGCCCTTACCATCTCAGCTCGCTAACTTCTAAAATTATTTATTATGTGACAGGAATTTCCAATCCTCTGACCTGCGAGCAATTCTCATCCAAATTAAGTGCAAACTCCATTGTAATTCCCTTGTCAAACCCGTGCAATCTATCGAAGTAGGTATCCAATCCTGCATTGACAAATATTTTCCATACCTCTAGATTACTGCGGACCGAAACTATATTTTGAGGTTCATGCCGCACAGCCAATTCGCCCATACTGTGGGGACTGTAATATCACTTTGGAATAGTAGACCATTGGACAAAATGGTGGATACCAAATTTGGAAAAACAACACGGTGAAAATGAAAGATGATAACTGTAAATATGGATGGTAATTCTTGGAAACCAAGGAAAATCATGAAAAAGTATGGTAAGTGCAATGAATAGAATAGTAATTATTTCATATAAAGTGGAAAGGACGTGTTGCGGATCACAATATGTATTTAATGCTTATACGGAGTATTGATAAGGATCATAGGGTGTACCACACACGGAATTGTAATAATGACTTATGAAATCATTATTATGCCGTCGTTAAATTATGACGGCACCCCCCCCCCCCCCAAAAAAAAAAAAATTAAAAGTTGTCGTCCGTGAAATTAATGTATTCACATGGGATATTTAATTAAATCGATAAAATCAAGTGGAGGCGTACCTGGCGGCCTACCTGGACGAAATGACGGTTGGTAGGATGACAACACAATAATGATGCGGGTGGAGTAACAGCAGTATGAGTAACAACATCTGGAGTAACAAAAGTGTGAGTAAAAACATCTTGGAGTAACAATAGTGCAAGTAACAGCATCCAGAGTAACAACAGTGCGAGTAGCAGCATCCAGAGTAACAACAGTGCAAGTAGCAGCATCCAGAGTAACAACAGTGCGAGTAGCAACATCCAGAGTAACAACATCTGAAGTAACAATAGTGCGAGTAGTAGCATCTAGAGTAACAACATCTGGAATAATAGCAATGCGAGTAGCAACATCTAGAGTAACAACAGTGTGAGTAGTAGCGTCCAGAGTACCAACATCTCGAGTAACAACAATGCGAGTAGCAGCATCCAGAGTAATAACATCTGGAGTAACAACAATGTGAGTAGCAACATCCGGAGTAACAACATCTGGCTAGGAGCAACCAAGGAGTAACAACATCGAGTAGCAGCAATTGAGTAACAACAGCATGAGTAGCAACAACCGATACTTAGAAGAAATTTTTGATCTTTAAAACATTACTCCTTAGTAGTAACTCCTACAAAAAGACAACAAAATAAATAGTAACAATGTTTATTCTTTATATATATATATATATATATATATATTATTTAATTTTTTTATTTATTTTTTATTTTTCTTTTAAAACAAGGATGCAGAGGAAGAGTTTTCTGCGTTGATAACCTTCAAACCAGATTTCTCAGAGAGATGTTTGATGAAAGCATCCTTAGAGGCTAGGCAGTGGTATAATCTCAGGCGATGTCCATTTTCTATGAATGCAGCACGTGTATCATCAATTGTGACTAGCCTGACTATTCCATTACCAAATACAACATCCACCTCGTAACGTCCCATCCAGCGAGTGCAAAGCTTTCCCTTAAAATCCTTAAAGTAGGAGTCATAAAGTAATGTCTAGTCTCCCCTCTAAAACACCTTGTTCTTGATAAAATTATCGTGCCATTTCATCAACCATTGAACGGATTTCATCTAGTTCATTGAGCTGGGCCAGTCGGTGTTTCTGGGCATTTGACAGATCCAAACCAACTTCAAGAGCTGTTATGAGCATACTGATTCCAAATTCTATTGGAAACAATGGGGATTTCCCATAAATAAACTTAAATGGTGAAAACCCAGTTGTGTTCCACAATGTTGTTATGTATGCCTAGAGAGATTCAGGTAGTTTCTGGGCCCAATCCCGATGATGGTATGCCACAATTTTTGTCAAGATATTTTCCAATGTCATGTTTGTGCTTTCTACTTGTCCAATCGCCTGGGGATGGTATGGAGATGTCACCCTGTGTTTGACCCCATATTTTTGCATAATCTTTTCTATCATGTGTGATGTAAACTGTGTTCCTCCATCTGAAACAATCTCTCTTGGGGTATCGTAACAAGAAAAAATTTCTTCAAATAGAAAATCTGAGACCACCTGCTCTGTTTCTTTTGTAACATCTTTGGCTTCTACCCACTTAGTCACATAATATGTGCAGACCAAAATGTGGAATTTTTGCTGGGATGGTGGGTTAAAGGGATCAACGAAGTCGATAGCCCATTTCTCAAAAGGTTTGAGGACTACCTGTGTCTGCAAAGGCATTTCATCATCTCGACCGAGCTACCCCATACGCTGGCAACTATCACACCTCCTGACATAGTTCTGTGCATCCCGAAAGATAGAAGGCCAGTAATATCTCATTTGTAGCACCTTATGGCTTGTTCTTTTTTCTGCAAAATGCCTTCCACAAGGGCCATCGTGGGCAGCCTTCAATACTTCATAAATATCATCCTTAGATACACAGCGCCGAATTTTCTTATCAGCTCTTGTATGAAAATGGTACCCTTCCATCCAAGAATATCGGGCACTATGATGAATAATTTTTCGATGTTCCCTGTATGAAAAATGATGAGGCACTTTCCATATAGCACGATAGTTAGCAATATCTGCATACCACAGAGGTTTAGTAGAAAATGAAAAAAATATGCTCATCGGGAAAACTATCTTCTATAGGTGTGCATTCGTCATTGTTATCCATTCTAGATAGGAAATCATCAACTACATTATCTTTTCCTGGTTTGTTTATTATTGTAATATCAAATTATTGAAGCAATAGCAACCATATTTTAATAAGGCCAGGAGTTATAGGTTTATTCATCAAATACTTGATTGATGCATGATCATTATTTACAAAAGTAGGATACCTGGTGATGTAGTGCCAGAACTTGTTGATAGCATAAATGACAGCCAGGAATTTTTTTTCCATCACCGTGTAATTCAGTTCAGCAGGAATTAAATTCTTGCTGACATAATAAATTGCATATTTTATTTTGTTTACCTGCTGTCCTAAAACGACTCCTACTGTTGTTTGAGAAGCATCAAAATTTATGTGAAATGGTAATGCCCATTCAGGTCCTCGAAGGATTGGAGCCTTGCAAATCAGTCCCTTAATTTTCGTGAAATTTTCTTCATAGTCTTCAGTCCACAATAATTCTGCATCTTTTGTTAGCAATTGAAAAAGTGGATGTGCTATGTTAGCAAAATTTTCTATAAAGTATCTGTAATAACCAGCACAACCAATAAAGCCACGTACCTATATGGGTGTCTTCAGTACCTGGAAGTCTAATATTACCTCTACTTTGGCCAGATCAACTCGAATTCCGACAGCTGAGAGAAAATGTCCCAATACTATCCCTTCTTCCCTCATCATATGGCATTTGACTATACTCCGAGATACATGGGTCTGCTTACATATTTTGAGTACTTTCTCCAAATTTTCCAATCCCTCTTCAAATGAGTTTCCATATGGAGTAAAATCACAATAAATATTTCAACACTATCATCGACCAAATCAGAAAATATTCCCATAATTTCCCTCTGGAAGGTAGCATGAGCATTACACCGGCCAAATGGGAGGACCTTGTATGCAAAGGTCCCCCATGGGCATGTGAAAGTTGTTTTATCTTGGTCTTTCAGGGCTATCTGGATCTGGTTATATCCACTGAATCCGTCTAGGAAGGAAAAGAACTTCTTCCCAGTCAAGGTGTCCAAGACTTGATCAATGAATGGAAAAGGGAAATGGTCTTTTTGGGTTGCCTTGTTCAACTCCCTGTAATCTACACAGATCTGCCACTTACCATTCTTTCTAGGAACAATAACTAGTGGAGATACCCATTAGATATCTGAAATGGGGTAAATGAAACCTACATCCAATAATTTTTGTAATTCTTCTTTGAAAATGTTCTTTAAAGCAGGATTCATTCTCCGTTGGGGCTGTCTCACAAGGCGGAAATCTTCCTTAATATAAATATGATGAGTACATAAGTTAGCAGGGATTACCTTCATATCGGTATAATCCCAGGAAAATTCTTCCTGATGATTTTGAAGGACTTTTAAAAGCTGTTTTGTGTGGAATTCAGACAGATTTGGGTTGATATTGAGTGTTTTCCCTGGTTCAATTTCAATTGGAATACTATCATGGGATAAAGTTACAGGAATGTCTTTAATTTCGTCCTCTGGCTCAATATTTTCCTGCATCTCACAGCTCATAGCAGATTCTAAAATATGGCGAATAGAACTGGAAATATAACTGAGATCGTTAATAAAAGTGTCAATAGTATCATCCTCAGTTTCTGTTTTGAATTGCAGGGCCGCCCAATAGTGAGAATTAGTCTAACTTCTTCATTTTCAGGTTCAGGCTCTTCTACTGGTAGAGTTTTGTAACTGGTTAATAATTTGTTAGATGGGCTAGGTTCCGCAAGAGGGTAGAGAGTAAGATTCTTTGTAACCATCCCATTTGATATGATCATATACCCAGATCGACACCCTATGTAAGCATTTGCAGTTGCGAGCCAAGGTCTTCCCAAAATCAATGGGTGACCACCAACTGAGGATCTTGTCTCTAATACAAGGAGGTCCACAAGGTAGTGCCATGAATCCACCAAAATAGTCACATCTTCCAGTTTCCCTACTGGTTTAATTGTAGACCTATCTGCTAGTTCCAAGATAGTAGGGGTTGGCTTAACATTTTCGAGACCTAATATGTTCATTTTTTCGGAGGTAATAATATTGATGTCAATGCCCAAATCCACTAGTAAATTTGGGATTTCAACCCCATTGATTTGTACTGTTATAATTGGGTTTCCAAAGTCTCCATATTTCATAGGCATAGTCTTTGTTAGCATACTGTCGGACAGTCTACCCATCACGTGAATATTTAATAGATCCCTTGGTTTCTTCCCAATTTTCTTAGAGCAGTAATCTTTGAGAGATTTTTCATATATAGGTACATCCCTCATAGCCTGTAGCAGGGGTATTTTGACAAAGAGATTTTGAAATTCCCCTAATAAATCAAACTCTGCTTGAGGGTTTGGTTTATTCAAGGTCAGTCTTTTAGGATATGGTGGAGAAGTTGGATGACCCTGATTAAAAAAAAATTGGGGAGGTGTCTGATTTTTTATGTTTCGGTATGCTTTATCCCCAACTATCCTCTATTATGGTTCTATAAATTCACTGTCAATTTGTTCTATAATAACAGGTGAAGTGGGAGCATTTACTACCCGCCTAGATCGTAAGTTTATTTCGTTAAGTCTTGTAGTAGAAATGCTATAAGATGGAAGGTTAAGAGTATATGTTTGTTGGACCCCTTTATTATTATGATTTGGATTGGGATGGATAGGAATTTGGGGTTGAAGGGCTGGATTTCCAGGAGGTACATTAGAGGGCAACTGAAGTTGATGTTTAAGCACAGATTGGGGAAATTGCACAGTAGGAGAGGGTCCACGCCAGTTCTGATTCCACGAAGGATTCGAACTGGTCTGGGGAACCCATTTTTGCCAAGGGGGGTATTGATATTGAAACAACATAGATGAGAAAGGTGCAGAAAGGGGACCCATATTAAAATTATTAAAATACTGGGATGGGTCTTGAAACATACCTGGATTCATAGCTGGTGGTCGAGGTTGCCATGTATTTTTCGGCCCCATGAAGTATAGCTGGTCTACCACATTTTCTTCACTTTCCCCTTGAAAAACTGCCTTCAGTCTGGGCAAGGAAGGACATGAGATGGTTGCATGAGTCTGTTCACAGATTATGCAGGTTTCCACTGTGTTTAATGGGGATTCTTTCAAAGGATGCTTCTTTCTGCATTGTGGGTAGAATATAGCCATAATCTTCTCCAAATCTATCTGTTTCTGTTTTGCTTGCAGAGTGTGCATCTGGGTGGATAATGTGCTCAAGATATAAGTTCTTAGGTTATCCAGTAGGTTTCCAATTTCTGCCTTTGTAACCCCCCCACCAGAAGTCTTTAATGACCGAATTCCTTGTCCACTCCTTGCAGCCCCCCATGAACACTGAATGCAATAGTCACAGATGGTGTCGAAGTCTTCTTTTGAAATGTCCCCCTTTCCTACTATGTTCAAGAGTTGCAGGGAATCTTCCCTAAGTGCCTGGAGAAGAATGATCTTCAGAATATCATTATCCAAGTCACTATGGCCTGATCTCTGCAGTATATATTTGAATCGTTCCACACAATCTTCCATGTTCTCATCCTCTTTCTGTAAAAACTTAAATATTTCCTCCTTAATGTCACGGGATTTACAGTAATCTTGGTATTTTTCCAAAAATTCTCCTTTCATCCCATCCCATGAGGATATAGTTCTCCCTCCTAAACCCATGAAACATCACAGGGTTGTTCCTTTTAAGGCAGCTAGAAATAATTTTAGTTTCTGAGCATCAGAGATATAATCATACCCTCGACAGACAATGTCAAATTCGAAGAGGAATGTATCAGGGTCTTCTGAATAAATCCCATGAAAATTAGGTAGATTTGTTAAAGGAATGGGCTTCATCAGTGCATCACCTATAATATTTCCAATTGGAAAATCAATAGAAGAACTTGCAGGTGCCATAAATATTCTCCAATAGTCACATGGGATTTCAACCGGTTCTGCGGCTGGTACTTGGGGTGGTTCAACTGTAGAAGGTTTCACCGCACTTCGTTGGTCCCTTGGTGACAAAAAATCCTTCAGGAACTCTCTTTCCAAATCGGAATTGCTTAATTCAATTGCAGGAGGCTTCACAACACTCCCTTGGTCTCGTGGTGACGCAAACCCTTTCGAAATTTCTTCTTCCCAATTGGAATTACTCAGTTCTTCTGACCCTCTACTTGTTATTTCTTCCCCTTCTGATGAAAAAAGGGATGTCTCCTCTACTGATACCTTGTTTATTGCTTTCGCTGTCTAAAGAACTTCCTTTGGTACCATGGATGGCACTGGCTATTCAACTAACTTCCCTTCGGACTTTGTATGAACCCTTACCCTGACAGCAGCGCGAGAGGATGCTTCAGATTTAGCCCTTTCGATGATCTCCTAGATATAGGTATTCCTTCCTAGATCCATTCCTTTCTTTGGGGGCCTTCCCATATCCCTCTTATTCAGATATTTGTTCATACAATTCGTGAGAATAATTCATCAAAATAGCAAAAGTGCTCAGGACCTGGAGCAGGACAGATAGCTTCCTCCCTAGGACGAGAGAGTGGGTTCAAAACGGAAAAATTGAATAAAATTAAAAAAAAAATCAAATTTCATGACCTGAAGTAGGGTAATCAAATAGCCTCCCCAGGACGAGAAGTTGGCCCTTTTTAGAAAAATAATAAAAAGCAGAAAATCTGAAAACAATTCCATGAGTTAGAGCAGGGTAACAAATACCTTCCCTAAGATGAGGGATTCGGTCTTAATGAAAAATAAAAACAAGGAAAAACAACACACTTTGCTCGGGACTTGGAGTAGGGTAATGGATGCCCTCCCCAAGACGAGAGATCGATTTTGAAGAAAAAAAAAAAAAGCAGAAAAACTCAGAAAAATACACTCAAGACTTGAAGTAGGGCAATAAATTCCCTCCCTAAGATGAGAGATCAAACCTTAGATAAATTACAGATCGTGTTCTTGCACCTTGTTAGTCTTCCCCGGCAATGACGCCAAAATGTTGGTGTCCAGATGTGAACAATATTCAAACCCTTTTTCCACATAAATTATCAACCCGAGGGCGTTAGTTATTTCAAGACTAACGTGCACAGTTTATGTAAGAGAAATCACACAACTTGTTATTGGGTCACAGGCTTAAATCAATGAACAGACAAACTATTGTAACAACAATTAAAATGTATTGCAGAATTAAAAGGGTATTCACAGCAATTGCAGAGTTATCCTGAACAACAGTTATAAAGCCAAAATAACATATCAAATCAACAGAAAGAAAGGTAATGAAACACCTGAAAAGAAGAGTGGGCCCAACTCTCTAATCAGGGCTGCGACAATTCACAAGGTTATAGGTAAAACAACATAGTGATGTGCATTCAATTAATTGGAAAAATACTTCTGCTACAAAATCTGTATATGCTTGCTTAACCCCGATTCACAGCTTGCAGGCCCTCTTTATAAAAATTTTCAGGAAATCACAGATTTCCTTTAACAACTACATATCTACAATTATACAATTCGTTACAAAAAAAACCTAGTTGCCAAAAGGAAACCATGAAAAAGCCTGAAATATCGCTGGGGTGAAAAGAATTATGTTGTGCTGTAGCAACAAGTAAAGATAGCGCTGGAAATTAGGAGCTGCTCCATGACTCACAACTGTAATCTTCATGCTTTTTCCAAATCTGTAAAAATATTGGAGTTATTGTTTGCAAAAGGTAAAACCTCCCTGACTATTACTTCATTAATCAAATATTCCATGTAAGATAAAAGAAAGGGGTTTACCTCATGTGTTTAAGAACAATAATGATACAAAGATATAGAAAGGTGGGAAAAAATGGGAGATTAAAGTATACAAATCTGGTACCCAACACATCTGTATTCTTCTTGTGTTAATCTCATAAGTTTTAAACAGAATGCACTGCCTCATATGCTCTGTTTTGTCGGATATTTTCATATAAATGTTTTTGTCTTCTAACTAAATGAATTCATACATGTATGCTCATTTTACTCCTTCTACGTGACTTCTTCCTCACCACACTACAATGAAAAACTTGAATTGTGCCACTTACTACACCTATCATGCCTCATTTTATGTTTGTAACTGACCTTTTGAAATACCTGGCCTAGTTCCTAAAACTAGTGCTTCTTATCCAACAAACCATAATCAAACCCTACTGAGCTAATAACTAGCCTAAAACCCTTATATTCTCTAGCCATTTCTATTAGTTGTGAGCTTGATATAGAGAGAGCCCTCTCTGATTTGGTAGGGATAGATACCAAGTCTAAAGTTGGTATGTGGTTACCTCTTTGGTTTCCTTTCTCAACCTTGGGAAACTAAGGAGCCCTAAGAGTGTCGAGGGTAAAACCTAGTCAAAGGAAACTCAAATTGTGATTAAATATCTGAATCTAAAAGTAATTATTTCCTTAGAATTAGATGGATCTAATGCAAATAAATAGTAATTTTTTGTTTATCTATGCATGTGAAGTGTTTCAAGTATGCCTTGTTTCTTTCAATTTTCTATTTTTGAATAAAAACCCACTACAGAATCACATATTTTGTAGCATATTCATCTTAGTATTATTATGATTTTGTTTAATTTTAGTTTTCTTTTGTGGTAGGTCTTCCACATGTCTAAGATGGTCCTCTTGAATTTCACGATTTGGTATATTCTCGATCATCGTTAGCCTACTCTTAGCTCCGTATGTGAACTATGTATGTCACTTGTTTCATTTCAATTTGGTCATTCGACCAAAAGGACTAATTTTTTTTGTTTATGTAACTGATTGTTAAAAAGACAATTTTTAATTTTATTTCACCTTAAAAGGTTGTAACCCTATGTTTATATATCCCTCATTTTGATGAAAAAAGGGATCCAAAAGGGGAAGTTTTGGACAAGGAAATGTTGGTTAAAATTTGACTGAGGAATAATTTTAATACAAGTTCATCAACTTGATTGCATTCAACTTGGTGTTCTTTTGCATTTATGTTTCATAGTCACATTTCAAATATTTTCTTAGTTCTTAGTTCATTTATTTTCGAGACCTAGAATATAAATGTTGTTTGTTTGATGATTTTATTTCTTAAGAAAACAACTGTATTTATTTATTTATTTTCTTTAAAAAACATTGTTTCTATTTATACTTGTTTCATTTGATCAATATTATTATTTAGTGACCCATGTCCTAGGAAGAGGTAATGATCCATACATTGGTTTAATTTTAACTTGCGTGAATTTTTTCCAGATATTCAAATTACAGAAAATGTCATTTCTTATTTACAAATTGATAGTAATGTTTTTTTGTAGATGATTGTCTCATTCATACCATTACTTTAGCTAGTTATTTTATTGATTGTTTTCATAAATCTAATGATTAAATTATATGAATTTTAAAGAGATTATTTACAATTTTCGCTTTCATTTGTATTGGCCAAGAAATAATTAAGATTATATATTAGATAGCCTTTGCATTTATTCTTAATGTGAAAACTGAAAGTAAACATAGTATATTTGTGTTTGTCTTTGAGGATAAGGCTCTTGTAAATTTGTAGTTACTTGTTTTATTATTATTTACATTTAAAATTAGCTTTGATTTAATATGCAGTTGCATTTAGGAACACAATTTTATTTTATTTCATAAACACAATTTGTGAAGTCTATCATTAGTACAACTGTCTTTTGAAATAGTTACATTATGTTTTGGCCTACTTTATTTGTTGTAACAAAATTTTGTACATTTTATATAATATCTCGATTTTGTAGCATTATTTACTGTACTATATTTATTAATTATAAACTCTAAAAGAAATATATAAATTATAATTTCTTAGTATATTGTAGTCCATTAAAAGTGAAACATTCAGGATTTTGTTTTCATACTCATATCAAATTTAGGTTGTTTGATTTCCATAATTCCATTTGCATAGCTATCTTCATCATTTAATTTTAATTTATTTTAACCATAACTTAGTGTAGAATTAGTTTATATTAGTATAGGATAACCTTATTTTAGATTAGGATTATATTTTTTGGATTTACTCCTTCATAAGAAGAAAGGATCCAAGGCCAACGAGACTTATAAACCCGTTAGGGGTGACTACTAAAAATTCCTTGGGCTATTAAAGATCCTTGATCTGGGTCACTTCCTTTTTTTTGAATTAGGCGTATAATTCCCACATCAACAAAATGGCGCTAGAAGGAGGGTGCATCCTACTGTAAATGGAAAAAAGGTAGTCACAAACGCCAAAACGTTAGGTCGCCTATTGTCACTTGGAGTCACACCGACCCACCCCTTGTTGAGACTTCAACAATATGTCAGCCACAACCTTAGCATACTAATAGTGAGCCTACTACTCCAACTCGACCATATACACAAGTTGAAATTGGCGAGGTTCTTCAATGATATCGAGAACTCAATTGTCAAACTCAAGAAAGATTCAAAAGAACCTCTCTTCAAAGAATACTATCTAAAAACATGGTCACTCCTCTTGAACTTAACTTACAAGAACCCATGATACTAGATTTGCATGAAGGCATCCCTCTTACTAATACAACGGTAAACGATAGGTTGCATGCTATCGTTACCGATGAAATCATTGACCTCAATTATCTACATTTGAGCCACCTATTGGTGAGTCCATCAAACCTACTTTTCTTGGAGGTTCTAGATCTCCTCCTTCCCCACTTATTTCACCCTACTCAGACCACTGTTATAGTGACAAAGACTCTTCTGAGTCGTCAAAATATGAAGGATCCCCTCGGATGGCAGAAAACTAAGGTAATCTAAAAAATAATCAAGAAAAGCTACAAAATGATCGTGCAAACCCTTGGCTTAATCAAGGATGTTGTTGTCGTTCCTGGTGTGCATCATCCTCTCCTAAGGAACCCTCACAATTACCTTCCAAAATTTGATCTTGATTTGAAGTAGATTGATGAGGATCATGTCAAATCATTTATGTTGGCCATCGGGAAAAAGAGAGCACGACATGAGAATGCAGTGTGCAGAATATTTCGTTATAAATTTGATGGAAAATCCACTATATGGTATTTCCTTCAGCCTCCCTAGAGTATTTTTTCATAGGCATAGTTTGAGTCTACGTTTTTGAAAAATTCGGAGACAAAAAACCACTATAGGTTTTAGTAAACAAATTTTCAAACATGAAAATGTAGAATAAAGAGAAGGTTGAAAACTTCAACACTAGATTTATTTCATTGAAAAACAAAATCCCAGTTGAATCTTTGTTGGCTCAAAATATGATTTTTGCTTATTACGTGAAGGATTTAACTCATGACATAGCCATGTGGGTAAAAAGGGCCAAAAAACCTACTTTATAGACAACCTTTGAGGAAGCCTTGTTAGTTGAAAAGGATATTCTTAGTCTGAAACCTAATATTAACAAATAATCTGAATTGAACTCTTCTTCTGGAAAAAAACAGAAACAGAAAAACAACCTATAGTCAATAAAGATCAGCCAAATTTAGATTTAGAGAGCCTTCAAAAGGTTATAAATAAATTTTCCAATGAAATAATTAATCTTAAGAAAGGAAAATATGAATGACCAACTGATAGGGAAATTTTAACCAATCTTAGGATACCACCTCCTCATAAATCACCTCCCTTGAATGAAGGTTTGAATATTGAAGGATTGGAAAATATTTTGTAGGCTTTGACATCAGATTTGGATTTAACCTTAGATAACAGTGAAGAAAAAGAAGCTAAACTTGATTTTTAAAATCGAGATGAAACTCAACCTCTTTACTTTTCGTTGAATTTATTCAAAGAGGACATTAGATTTGTTTTTACCTGAAGTAAAGCTTTAGCTGAAAGAAAAATACCATCTACACCAAATAAAAATGTAAATAAAAAAAACACCTAACACTCATAAATATATTGTTTTAAATCTAGAATATGATCCAATATATGACCTTAAGAAAATAAAAGCTAATACCTCCTGGTATGAGCTATGGAAAATTCCTATAATTTAAAAAAAAGTTCAACAACATATTGTTGGCTTGAAATATCCTACAGGTAAAGATATAACATCTTTTGACAAGTCTTCCTTGGAAAATGTTCATATCTTAAAGCGCTCCACAAATATCTCTTCCACTTAGAAAAAAAACCTCTACCATTTTTGTTAATTCTTGAAATTTATAACTATAATGTCCACAATTGTATTATTGACACAAGTGCTTCTTCTAATGTGATGCCACTTTCAATTTATAAGAAGATTAATTCACATATGAAGCCTTTTGATCTAAATCATGTACAAATAGACAGAACTTATGTTAAAGTATTGGGAAAATTGAATGATGTTTTGATTAGATTTTCACATGACCATACATACATCAGATTATAGATATTGTGATTGTTGACATTCCCGAAGTATATGGATTTTTTTTAAGTAGGAAATGGTTGCAACACCTTAAGGGGTTTATGTAAACAGATTTGAATCAATTGTGGCTACCTTGGAAAGGGGAACCAAATAAAATTAAAATTAAAATTAATAGGGATTCCTACATGAAACATATGATTACTGATTTAAATGATTCAAATGAACCGGTTTGGAAGAATGATTTCTTGGTTGTCGACTCTTTATTTGGAAAATTTGTTGCTAATTTTTCTTTGATTTTGAATTTAGAACAACAATATGATTTGGAAACATTCAATGCATTACTTACAACTGATTATAAAATTCTTGATATAAGTAATGTGTCAAACCTTGATAAATCTGAAATCATATCATTCCATTTTGATGGTTCTAAGTCTAAAGAAGGAACTAGTTTTGGATGTAGTCTCTTAGATACTATAGGAAATACATTTTTTTATCGTATGTAGATTATACTTTCAATGTACTAAAAATGTTCCAGAGTACGAGGCTCTTTTTTAGGGACTTCACAAATATTTAGATCTTGGATTTGAATGTTTGAGAGCTTATGGTGATTATGAAATAGTTTTTAAACATGTAAAAAATTGTATTCACTGCCTTTCAGCACACTTGAAGGCTTATCAAGCACACGTATGAGATTTAATATCATTTTTTCAGCTTTCAATATAGATTATGTGTCTATATCTACAAATCAAGAAGCATATTTGTTAGCTAATGTAGCTTCTAGTTTGATTCCCACTAAAAATTTTGAACTTGATTCTTTTCTAGTTGAATTTATTTTTAGACCATCCATACCTAACAACATCACTAAATGGCATGTGTTTAATGATAAAACATACAATTGACTTTTTGCGTATGGAGGGGACTTTTAAGTATACAATTATTTATGATACCACTCATGATGAAAACTTGCAGGATTTTCATTAGAGAAATTTTGAGGTAAAAAATGGGTCTCAAAACAAAATGGTATAACAAAAATCATCTTTATAAGAACAAATAAGATTCGATTTGTTGATGTCAACCATGGGGGGTGATTCACCATTTTTGAGTAAAAAGATAAAAAATAAAAAATAAAAACTATTTTTTCAACTTATCTCCCTATGTTTTACTCAAATTTTGAGCGGGGACACTCATTGGATGTGGAATTTAAATTTGCATCCAAGAAGTACTCGTGTTGCATATTTTCGATGGACCCTACATGAAAAATGTGAAATACATGAAAAATGTGAATTAATTTTCTTGAATCTCAAGTTATCACTTGTTTTGATGTTCTTGAGTCATTAGTCTTTGAAAGGCTTCTTATTTCTCATCTCATGACTTAGATGCATATTCCATAGAAAAAGGGACCAAGGTTAAATATTCAACAAACTATTATCCACAAGGAAATTCCCTTGTTGAATCTTCAAAGAAGAATTTACTGAAAATCCTTAAATGAACAGTCTAAAAAAACCATAAAAACTAGTATATTGCACTATTTAATGCATTATGGGATAATAGGGTCACACCAAAAGTTGTTATTGGTAACTCACCATTTTTCCTCGTTTATGGTAAAGAAGCTATATTACCCTCTCACAATTTTCTTCCTTCTCTACAACTATCCTAGAGTGTCCAAGAAATTAAGTCATCAAATATGGGAGATAGAATCAATGCTTTATTAAAATTAGAATAAGAGAGACATAAAGATAAAACCAAGTTAAATAAACGTCAACAGTTAGTAAAACGATGGTTTTACCACAATTCTTCTTCTAACATGGATTTTGAAGTTGGTGACTTGGTTATGAAATGGGATAAGGCCCATGAGGAAAATGGGGAGCACACCAAGTTTCAGAAGTTATGGTTGAGACCCTTAATTGTTACAAAAAGGATTGAACCAAGCACATTTTGACTGCAGACTTTGGAAGGTAAAATTGAGTTTCTCCCATACAATGGCCAACTTTTAAAAATATACTTTGCATGACCTCCTATGGGAGACTTTTGTACATATTTTTTCTTATGATTTTATTTGATTTTGTATGTCTGACTTTTCTCTTTTTCTTTTCTTGAGTATGGTTTTCCTTGGTTTGAATTCCTTTTTATATTTTTTTTATTTTGTTTTATTACACAGTATAATATTCCTTGAAACACCTTTTGAAGAAATCTTTACTAGATGACTTATTGATTCATTGATTAAAATCCTTGTAATTGAGACTAGATCTAAAGATATTTGTGAACAAGATAATTATTTATCGAGAAGTCCACTATTATTCAAGAAGAAATCATATTTTAGAAAAACATATTACTTTTAACAACATTAATTCATACAAGGTTGGAAAGGTAAACCTATCATGCCATCCCTCACTCTTAAGGAGAAATTTTTCCTCCTTATTTATTAAGTAATACATCAAGGGCTAATAGTAATCAAAGTGTATTTTAATATATGAGAGATTAACTAAGATATAGGAGGTCTTATTGAGAGCCAACCTATTATGATCATGGGTCCTAATTGAAGCGACATCACTACTAGTGGTCAGCAAGCCAAGGTAATGGCTTTTGGTTATAAAACTGAAGGACAATAGGTCTCTTCACGAGTCGTCTTATTCGTCTATGTTATTACTTGTGAACGACACTGTCACCATCTAGTTACCTAGCTAAGGTAGTGCCTTTGAGTTAATTTATAAGAATTTTTTTAAGTAAATTAAATATTTTTAATGGTTCTAAATCTATGTCTAATAAATGGGATACTGGCACAAAAATTGGTTAAAAGGTAACCTTTCCAAGGCTATGGACACATGCTAGTAGCAATGGATGTACCTATGGCATTAAAGTTATAATTATGCAAACTCTCACAATTTTTTGTTCATATTCTAAATTTGTTATATTTATGGATCCTTATGAATATTTAGTGATTTTTTTTCTAATTTTTTTAAATTGTTGATTATTTTTATAAATATACTAATGGACACCTATACTGTTTTGTAGACTGAATTGTAAGAGACTAATTCTCATTATAGTTATACATGGTTTTAATTGTATCTGATTCTTACTCTTGTCATTCGTTTTTTTTTTCCAAGAAGAGAAAACTAGTTCGACTCGGCAAGTTGCCAATAGTTGGCAAGCCAATCTACTCCCTTTTATTTTGACAAAAATAAAGGGCCCCTCCTAAAAATTTTACTCATTTTGTTGTTTTTATTTGATTGTATTGGTATTGGATTGATTTCTACATATTTTCCTTTAATTATCATTTTAATATCTACATCGAACTTAACTTTTTCTCATGATGCATGTTACATTATATGGCCCATTATTTCATTCATAGGTGATGTACAACTTATTTCCTTTGATTGTTATGATTAATGAGTTTATCATTGCTCCTATAGCAAGAAAATGTTTAGGTTCAAGGGTCACTATAGAATCAAAGATTTTGTAGTAGCCCTAATCAAGTTTCTAATGCTAATAGGGTAACCTATATAAACTATCATAGTAAATCTGATGTTAATCCTTTTATCTTCGCATGATATGTGATTTTAAATGTTTTAATGTTTGAATCAATGGTCATAACCTATATTGGTGGCATTGTATGTTTTTAAGAATTTCATTTTCAACATTTAATATTTCAATCATATCACGTATGTTGATTAATGGTCCACTATTTTCAAATTAAATATGTGATTCTTAGTTATTCGTTTTATGGATTCACACTTGTGCAAAATACTGGCTTCAGGTGATGTGTTGTGCTATCATGCATATTCATTAACTGATCTATAATCCCGATCCAGATTTATGAAGGAATTCAATAAAATACACAAATAACCATAAATAAAAAGATGTAGCGTAAATAACACTTCATCTCATTAATAGAAAAGAACTAAAATTTGTTTATAGACAGAATGGAAATAAACTAGCTAGGGAACTGGTAGCTTACCTCTGAGAAGAGATTTGGTGGCTACAGGTCTCTTAACTATGATACAATGAGGCTCAAGAGCCTATTTATTATTTAGAAACAATGGAAAACCCTAAACATCCAAAAATCTAACCCTAGGAGATGAAGCACCAAAACTATGGGCCCTGTTTGGTTAATCGGTACATCAACTTCTCGGGGATGTAACTGTGGCATACGATCTTCGTTTGACATGAAAAATACCTCGTTATAAATATCTGTCCGAGGAATACAACTTTTGATATGAGAAATATTGAAGGAACTTCCATGTTGCTCCCGGTTCTCCCAAAAAACTTCGTTTAGGGCCTCAAAATGGCTCCAGAAGTTCAGGACCCGAAAAACTACTAAAAATAGGAAATTGTGCTACAATTAAGGAAACTAAAAAACTGAAAGAAATAATGGTGGGGCCCCAAGTGGAATAGGTGGGTGGCCACCAATATCTACGTGGATCATTCCTGCCCCCTTAGGAAGCAATGGTCCCCATTGAGTTGAGTTCCTCCATGAGATGAGGAAACTTCTATTGAACTTGGTCCCTTGTGAACCACTTGACTTGGTGCAGGAGTTGGCCAACTTTGACAACCCACTACAGTTGGATATTATGTTGGCGAGTGCTCTTGATTTTCATGTCCATGATACAATCCATGGTGGTTTGTTCCATGTAGTTTTTGGGTGCAGTATAGGGTCTATAAATGTACCAACCTTTATTTTTTCAATCTGGGCAGTTCTTGAACTTCGAGACGTAGCACTGGAAATGCCAGAGAAAGACCTTGGAAACCTGCAAAAAAAACTCTAGTCTATCTTGCGTATTAATCTCAACAATAAATGAAATCCTGCACTAAAAGAGAATTCGATAAAACACCAATCCAAACAATTAAAATCATGTGGGAAATCAAAAGGAAAAACAATGCGAAAGGAAATTTTAAGTACGAGCAAACAGAAAGGAAATCATAACTGTAAATCAAGTAGTGTCAAGAAAATAATAAAAGATTGTACGTGCTGGAATAAACTCAAAATAAATTCAAAACCATTCTGCCTGCCGTAACTCTGCTTGCACTAATTCTTCTTGTACTAATTCAGTGTGAAATTAATCTGAAATAATTAACAACATAAATTTACTGTATAAACAAAATTATAAAGAAATTGAATTAATATTAATCTCTCACCTTCCTTGTCCCCATAGATTAATATTATAAAACTGTCCAAAAGCTTAAGGGTAATTAAAACGAAAAATAAACGTTATCAATTTCAAGCATAGAGCAATTCCCTTTTTATAAATGTCAGCTTTCAAAACCATAAATACTCAAGTCGATCTCAGGTTCTAGAATATTAATTAAATGGGTCTAGATCAATTCGAGTTGAACGTTAGAGCTCATAAAGGAAAATCCAATCTAGACACAATTTGATAAGAAGAAATCTCCAAGCATAACCCTTGATGCAGCAAATTGAATAGGAACAATTTGCAGCAAATCAAATTAACTTTAAAGCTTAAGATAAAATATTGCAGCAAATTAAATGACATTAACTTGAAGAAGGAAAAGAGTCTGAAAGTGATTAAATAAACTCACACAGTAAATAATAATCTGAATGCTAATTAATTTAAGAACTGCAGTGCAGTGTTGAGCTGGTCTGGTGGCTAACCCAACCAGCTTACACCCTTGATTAACCTGGTTCACCCAGTAGTAAGAATCATTAGATGCAATAAATAAATGGATAGAGCATGCTGGAAAACTGCTTCAATTAATTCTTGAAAATAATTGTTACATTATGCAGACAAACGCTTAACTCCAGTAACCAAGAGAAGCGATCCACAAGTTACAATCTATGTGATTCTGCATTGGGACCAGCTTTTCCTCCCTCCTACGTATTCCTTCTACTTGTGCATGCTTATGCTATCTGATTAATTGACTGACTAACATTACCGCTCTAGGAAATCTCTTATATAGGCATCCGATTACAGTTTGGGCTTTTCAGCCAATTGAAATATAGGAGGAGAAGATTATCAATTTTAACAACTCGCTGGGAATAACTTTAATTTGTAACTAAATGAAGAAAGAGGGAACGATTATGGTGAATTGTTCCTATTTTCCTGGAACAATGTTGTCGCTGGACCAATTAGGAAGAAACGTTCTCCATGCATTCACTGTGAGGAATTATCAACATCTCTTCTGGTGAAATCCATTCAAACCGAGATGCATCAACGTTCCTTGATGGTGATGTGCGTTGTGATGCATTTCTCCCCCTTGATGACAAAATAATTTATGATCTATTAACTAATGACAGACATCGTGACATAGTTGTGGTGGTTGACTGTGATCTTGTTCTGCTTGAAAGCCTTTCCCATAGTTCCCATGAGCAAAGTCTTATTAGTTTCAATATAATGCCTTATAGTGTGTGAAATTAAACAATTATCACAAATCATTATACAATGGAATAGTCTCTTGTGGCATTGGAAGTGGACCAAGAAGAATATCAGATGCCTTGGTGGATGGATTCCCGTAAAACTGTGCATTTGTTGAGTTTCGCATAGTAACCATATTCCCTTCAAGACAGAAACCAACAAATGAACCTTTTCTACAACTGTATGTGTAACAAGCTACAGAGCCACCATCTCCAACACTTATATCTGCTTCAAATTCTCTTCCAACAGGCCCGACACCTACGCTAACATGCTCTTCACAATAGTTATTAATGACGATAATAAGTTATTAAAGGTAACTGAAACACTTGATATTAAATGAGAAAAACTAGAGACATGGCTGTCATGAAGTAACAACTCCGATTATGTATTGTACAATGCATTCATAGTAAAGGGAAGACAACCTCCTTCAATTGATCTTTGGTTTGGGTCGCCTTGGTCTCAACAAGAACAATAGTATAGCTGCCACAACTATGAACCCCAATAAAGTTGACATATAAAATCGTACTTCCACTTTCTGTTGACATGTACAATGAATAGAGTGCAAGGGAAAAAGTTTAGTCCAGTAATCCTTCGGAGTGCAGGGAATCCGTCGTAAGGTGCGGGCAGGTAAGTGGTGTAGGAATCCATTTCTGCTCTGGTGCAGGTAGGTCTCAAAGAATAATTGAACCGATTTTAATCCTGTAATAGACAAGCCTTTATTAACCTTTTATTAATGCTATTTTAGTCATGTTAAAACAAAGAAGTAACAAATACGTGCATAATCATCATTTAACTAATTGACAACATGAGAGAAATGACTGAAAATAATACAAAACTAAGGCCAACATCCCCCCATACTGACCATCCTGCATGTCCTCATGCAAGGAAATACGGTACTGTCACTTCCTCATAAGAAACAAAATTAGAACATTTGTAGGCATCTAAAATGATGTTCCTAAAGTTTTGTGTGATCACATTTCCTGCGCTTGTTAAAGCTTGCTCTTAAAAAAGAGTGTCTGCTGGACTCTTTACTTTCTTAGACCGATTTCAAGAAAATCTAAAATGAAAGTTGTCATGAAAAAACTAAATTGAAAGGATGGTGTTATTACTTGAATAAAATATCCATTTTTTTTTTAAATTTCGAAAAGAATATCTTAGAGGCATCCTTGATCAGAAGTTTCACTTTAATACCCTCATTGCAAATATGAGTGACATGATTTAAAAAAACATAGTGTTAAAAGTAGACATAGCAATACTTTCCTATAGTGATTATTTTACCATTATCCATGTATATTTGATGCTTCTCTTGTTTAGGCACAATGAGCTACCTGCACTAAGGGTCCCACGCCCATAAAAATCATTACAAAAATATAGAAATCCAAGGTATAACAATAGAAGGATTTCAAAGCCATTCTCAAATAGATTGATAGTGAGTCCATAGAAAGGAAAAAATAACCAAGTAAATCATAGTGTAAAATTAACTTTAATACCACAGGCATGGCCCTGCTGCCAGCAGGCGTCTATAGCCTCGACAAGGGTACCTTTTAACCTCATGAACTAATTTTTTCCCACCTATTAGATATAGATTCAGAGTCATTTAAGAACATTTATTTTTTCTCTTTTTATAATTTAATTGAAGGTCAATGTCCTGGCTTGGTAACCAACCATCGATAGTGCCATTCATGATAACTAACAAGAATGAACATGCTGGCTCGTGATGAGACCTCTTGTCTTCCAGCTTTTCAACTGAAAGCCATTACCCTAGTTTGGTGACCAGTGTGGTAATTTAATTCTCCTTAGTACCCATGATCATAGTAGGCCAGCTCACAATGCGACCTCCTATCCCTCAATTAATTTATTTATGTTTTTATTTTTTTTAATTTCTTTTTAGAAAAAATTTGATTATAATTAACCTCAGATGGGTTACTTAGTAAGTGGGGAAGAAAATCTACTCCTTAAGAGTGTAGGATGGCATGTGTTATCACCCTAGTAATTCTCAGGTTGTGGGATGCGGATTTTTGTAGTTAAGAACACCAAGGGTAACCAAGAACCGCTTTGGGAATTCAGGATCTAGCCTTCCGGAGCTCTGGAGAGGGATCTCTCCTAAAGATTTAAGATTGTTTTGGTAAAGGATTTTAGGCTAGCTATGAGTGAGCAATAGGACTGATTTTTAGAAGTGTGGTAGGAATAAAAAGTATTTCAAGGTAAACTAGAGGGATCTACCAGAACATTGGGAAATGGATTCAACTCTCTAGGCAAGAAGAACTAGGAAATAAGACTTAAAGATGAAAATGTACTAAGGGCAAGATAGACGACCTTCTAAGGCTTTGAATAGGCTTCGTTGATGGAATGGGTGAAATCTGAACAAAAGGGCACTTAAGAATCCTGAAGTTACAGAAAAGAGGATTGAAGGAGGGGATCAAACTGGGACCTAGAGCAATTAAGAATTCTATGGTCCGGTCATCAAGCAGAAAACATAAAAATGCCAACTAGTTTAAAACAGAGAGCTTATTATCACTAATTCTGTTTAATTTCTCCTTAGTTGATCATTACAGAATAGAAACACATCAAATTAATGTATGTAAACTTTAAAGAATAACACTGAAAACAAGAAAAAATACGAGACTTATCTTGTCACCATGAGAATCCTTAGTTTTTATGTCTCTAATATTGTTTCTAGGTTTTTGCTTCGCTAATTGACTCACACCAACTTCAATATGTCCAGAAAAATGACTATAGTAGACTTGAGAAATTTTATTCCAACCTGAATACTTCTAATTATGAAGTATTTATACACAAAAATTGTTTACAAAATATCTCAGAAATTGAGATAATGTTTTAAGGGAAAATAGGAAAGAGAACATAAGAAGAGGGACAACAACAAAACAGTTTGCAAGTTGTCCTCTTTTACAAGGAAAAATAAAACTGTTCATCTTATCTAAACTAATTTTTGATGTGCTGTGAGCATAGCTCGCATTAGGTACATCTTCTCATGGATGGTGACTTGTAGAATACTCTTCCTTTTCACCTTCTGTTCTGATACTCTTTATCTCTTCTTTTCACTGTTTCACTGCTGTAATTGAAAAATGACCAGCAGTAACAATTTGATTTTACTGATACACTTTGACCCTGATACACTTTGGCACTGTTTTTTTCACCATAAGGTAAAAGTAAAATATGATTTTTCATGTGATTTTCCTGTCCTTTACTTGTCAAATTCACATCAGATCTATGAATTCTTCCCACTGTTCAGTAGTGGGGATATTCATATTCTTAAATTTCCTGTAACTTTCATTAGCCTCTGTATATTTGGCAAAGTTTGGCTTTACTATGAACATATGCTTGATTTCATTTTCCAAAAAGAATAGATTTTCAAAATATTGAAGAAGTAATTTTCCACTTGGAGATCCTTGTGGCAAAGGCTGTTTAGCTTGCTCCTTAGCATGAGCTCTGATTTTCTAATCCTAATCCTTCTGTGGCATTAATTTGTCATTTAATGCATGAATGTTTGGTAAACCTGCTTCTGATAATACTTTGTATTGGGCCCAAAATATTGAAATGGCCAAGTTCATATCTTTACACCTGTCTTCCAAATTATTCATCATGTTTCTCTTATTCAAGACTTTCTTAATTTGAAGGATGGCCTCTGTTTTGTCAGCAATTTTCAACTCTTCCAATTCTTCTCTGTTTTTGCTGTTAAAAAATGCTATGATTTGAACTGCTTGTGGTGGCTTATTTTCAATTTCTTTCTTGGTTTTATCAATTTCTGCATTTGCAGCCTGTAGCAACTCTTTCTTCTCATAAATTATCTAAATAGAAGGCCATTGTGAGTGAATGCCTTCAATGATTTTGGTCCATAAATGATTTTTGTGTATGCAACCTGATCTATAAGATTCACCTGTTGTTGAAGAATTTTTACTTGTTCTTGTAATATATCAGCCCTCTATTCATGCCCTTTGGAAGTAATTAAGGCATTTCTTTTAGAAGTTTCCAAATTTTTAATAGTGCCTTTCAAACTGAGTATTTCTTTATCTTTCAAAGACATATCTTCCATGGCTTTGATTATTGCAGCTTTGTCCTCCATTGTGTTTACCTGTGAGGTTGATGATGAAGAGGCAGAGATGTCATGAGAAGTGATTGGCACTGTAGTTTCCAATGATCCTTGTCGCGCCAAGTATTTTTCCAAAGTAGATGGAACAACTGTACTTACAGTTGGGATCACTGTAGGAATGAAAACCTGTTGAAATTTCTTCAGATTTTCATTTTCTTGCATGAAAGCTTCTATTTGGATTTCCATTTCCTTTATCTAATCTGTCATTTTAAGAACAAGTTGTTTTATTCATCATTTTATGTCTTCTTCTGAAGGATTTCTTTTACCTGAGGACTTTCACTTTGAGGAAATTTTAGTTGTTTTCTGAGGGTAGCTACATCTTCATTTTTCTGTTTGATTAAAGCCTTTGCAACTTCAATGTTAGCTGGATCAGCTCCTGCTTCAATCACCAAGTCTTCTAATGCTTTGATCTTCAAGTTATTGGCATATAATGAGGCTTTACCCAATTTCATTTGGGTTTGGAGATTTATCAATTTTTTCTCAAGCCTGATAGAATTCATAGTCTTATTGACTATCTTAGAATATAGAATCTCTGTGTTGCTCCTATGAAATTCTATTTGGTCCAATTCATGGACTGCATCTGCATCAACTTCAGGGTCTGTCTTTGAATAATCTGCAATTGTATTTGGATCAACCACTGTGGGCTTGAGAAATGACATAACCAATTTGTTTGAAGAATAATCAAAAGCCGAGAAAAGTCTATCTTTATTCCCAGGATTTTCTTTAAGGAACTTGGAATATGCTTCACTTTTGATTTCTTCATTCTTTTATTTGATTTTTCTAAACCTGATTTGAATATCTGACTCTGTGTTGTCAGGTTTTTTTAGAAGAAGAGGGCATATCAACTTTAGATTGTTTATCCACCATGACTATGTCTTTCTGTTGGGCTCCAAGTTGGAAATTTTGAAGCTCTTTGAGTGTTTATGTTACTATCCTTGTTGCTTCATCATCAGTTTCATGACCATTGTTATCTTCAACATTGATAGCTTTGTCCCTTTCTTCATTAGTCAATTTACTTTTCTTATTGTAGGGAATTTTGAATCTTTTTTCTTCAATAGTTTCAGCAGTGAAACTATCTTCCTTTATGCTTCTTTTATGAAGAATGTCAGATTATTTATTCACTGTAACCACCTGTGTTTGATCAACCTGCTTATCTTTTCCACTGTTTCCCTGCATGCTTTGTGAGTCATCATCAAATAAAGTGTTTGGCTCCCATTCAAGTTTATTGGCATATTTTTCAATTTGGGGCTTGGGATCATGCAAGAAGACAAACAACTTGCATTTCAATCTCATCATGCTTAAAATACCCTAAGGATCATAATTCCACATAAAAATATATGGGAATTTATACTCTTTCAACTTAACATTAATTTCATTTGCTGCTTCTCTATTATTTACAATAAATGGCCCAACTTGATTTTTCAGTTTGAATCGAGTCTTTTTTCTAGAAGCTATGAAATTAACTTCATCTGCATTCAACAACTATCTCAAATATTCTAAAGAAAATATCCTTGTTGTCACAAATCTTGGCAATTTATATGGAGCTAAGAGTGCACCATATACTCTAATCTCCGTGTAACTCTTGTATAAGTACCGATCCCCTGTTTTACAGCTCTCAGATAGCTATAAGATCCTCTTTTTTTCTTCATTAATTCTAGGGGTCTGTTATTTATTCAATAAATTCATAGCAGGCACTAAAAAAAAGTCATTGAAATCTGCATAGATGTATTCCCTCTTCCATTTTCTCAGAATTGATGACCAAAACACAACTGAAAGTACATTCCCTTCTGGATCTATCTTCTGAAACTCAATAGGAAACTTGTCTTCTTTATAATACAAAAAGAGATAAAGTAAATATGATGTATATCTAAAGACTCCTTCTTCTGAAAATCTGGACAACTGGTAATGCATGTTTTCTGCTATGAACTTAGCAAAATTGTACACACCAGATGGAGACTGGCGAGGATTCTGAGTAGATAGAAAAATTAGTATAGAAACATCAATGAGTTCATCACTGTTATATCCCAGTATGAATGATAGCATGGAGACAATCTGTCTGGTTTCATTTGGAAAATCAAAAGTATTAAATGGAGGATTAAGCTTAGGGATATCAACTTGCTTGGGACAAAAAGTCTGGAAGACTTTGAACTTAGAAGAAAAATCAAGTTCTAGATAATTCTGAGTTAAATGCTCTATTGACAATGAAGCAACATTGGGGACAGGGTTCAGTTGCAACATAGAGTTTATAGATTCTACATTGATGTAAAATAAGATCTCTCTGTATTTATTCACAATGCACCTTTGGTCTGGAAGATAATAGGACTGACACAATCTGAAAAAATCTGGGGCTGAATGAGTAAGAGGGACAATGTACTTTGGCAGATTAGAATCCAAAACTAGTATATCTTTATCATCTTTCTCTACAGATTTTCCAAAACACCAGTTATAGACATCAAGTAAATTGAACTCTACTGAAGGGTCTAGTATTCTGTAATCAAGGTCAACCAGAGGGCTATTTTCTGTGAAATAATTGGGGGTTGGACAAGCCTGATAACTTCTGAGGAATCAGCAGTGAGTGCAGGGGTTGGTTTATGCAGTTTGGAGGACTCAGGCTGAGAGATTTTAGCAGAGGCTTTCTTCTGAGGTTCTGGGCCTCTTGATTTGGGGGTTACTTGTTTCTTTGTCATTTTTAATTGAACAGACAAGCTTAGAGTGTTTGTTGAGTTCTTCTGTTGGAAACAAGGGATTTTTGGAGAATATCTCTGGTAAAATAGGGTTTTGAGCAAAGTTCCAAATGAAAAGAGGGTTTTAATTCTCAGAAGAAAGGTTATGAACAATTCAAGCAATGAAAAATGCCCAGGGTTTGCAAAAAATGGAAATGAGGGATTGTGGGGAAATTTTGACAGAGTTTCCCCAGTACTATGGATCTTTTCTACAATTTCCGTATGGGTAATTCAGACAATTACAAGCAATAATTGAAGAATTGGTGCTTTTTCTTTTGGAATTGAAGTTTTCTGATTAAGTTTAACGAAAAATACCTCTAAAAAGGTATATTTTTGGTAGACTGAGTTGCAGGTTGCGCGCAGTCTTCAATTCTGCTGAATTGGTCTATCAAAGGGTAATGTGGCTCTTCGTAGTTGAATTGTAGGGAGACTGGCTTGAAAATGGCGCTGGTAGGTTTGAAAATGGTGAAAAAGGGCTCTGCATAGGCCCTCAAAGGTGTAATGGTGCAAAATGGTGAAAATTCGATGAAAATAGGCTTAGCGGAGGTTTCACAGGTTTAAAGCGCGAATAGGTGAAAAACTTAATGAAAATTATGATTTTTATGAATAAACATAGTTCAAACCATAGTTAAATCATACTAAATTATAGTTTGGGTGGAAGTGGTTTTGGAATACCACTGGGTGGTATTCGCGCAGCTCTAGAGTGGTAAGCGGTAAATCACTTTTCTAACACGATCCAATTATATCAGGACACGTCGACACAAGGTGGTTTCGAAAAACAACCTATATTGCGCGACTTTTCCCAAACTTTGGTCAATTACTTTTTGGGCGCGATATGAGGTATCAGGCATCAGATCTTGCTTTGGAAAGCGAACGATCACGATCAAAAGGAAAGGTGCAGGGAAAGGTAAGTCATTGCGTTCATTTTGAGCCACAAGATCTTGAAAATAAATGAAAGATCTACGGTTATAATTCAACGCGATGGAGGAGGGATCAAATTTTATTAATCTGTCGCATTGATTTTTAATCGTTAGATCAAATGGATAGATGGGATCAGAGGGCTGACATTTAATCCGATGGAGAAAGGGATAAGGTTAGTTTATATAGAAAAAACTGAATTTTACAATGGAAAAGGTGATTCAGAGGGATATTCAGGATTTTAACCAAGGTTAGGGACTGCGGTAATGGAATAAGGGGTATGTATTATGGATTTTAACTCAAATTAAGGTTTTAACCTTAGGTTAGGGAGTTGGGCAAGGGGAAAATATACAAGGAAATGGGTTTATGCTTTGAAGTTTAGTTTAAGTAAAACTTCGGTATTTTTGCTTAAAACATATATAAAACATGTTTTAAAAGATTTTCAAATATTTTTATTATATGGTTAATTAAACGAGGTTGATTTAACTACCACAGGGGCGGGATTATACATAAAGGTATATTTTAGCCAAATGGGGGTTATAATGTGGGTTTTTATTAAACATATGGGAATTATAAACTTCGGCTTAAATTATAATAAGTGAGTTTTTGGGTTTATTATATAAAAAGGAGTTATATATAATAGGAAAAGGTTATTTTTATAGGGAGATAATACATAAATTAAAGTTTATATGAAAATAGGACAAGGTGTACTCAAAACACATAAACATAACAAGTAAAGTGAATTTCAAAAGATAATTTGCATTGATCTTATCACTTTAACTTAAGATATAATGTAATTTTGAGGGTTTAATGCTTTCAAATGATGAAGGAAGTTAATCAAATTGGAATTATAATGCCTTTAAGTAAAAATTGGAGTTTTACTTAGGATTATTCAGGGGAATGAATGCATGAATGGTAAATGATGTGAGTTTAGGGATTGATATAGAAATTTTACACTTTTAACTGATCAGTCATAGAGCCTTGGGTCTGGTCCCAACAAAAGTCAATGAAATGCCTTGAGCCTTTCTGACTGATAGTTTAGAATGTTTCATGACTATGGGAAGGGGAAGTTAGTTATTTGGCAGCCCATGATGAATGATATTTTTTCTAACTTTGTAGTAAGGTGCATTTAAGCTAGCAACCTTCACAACATTTATTCTTTTTGAAAGCAAGTAAACTATCGAATTCTACACTTATTTCATCCATGAATCTAGATTAAACCATTGGATTCATTTTATTTCTCTACCTAACTACTGAGTTGTCATGATTATGCAGTATGACAACTCATTATTCTCTATCTACAACAAGTGAAATTGAAACAATGACAAGTTAAGATTAAACTGTTTAACTCAACATGGACTATGGAATTTATTGACACTCTGCCATAGTCAAAAGTAAAAAGTAGTGGCATTTATGCTTGAAAACTTTCATTTTTATTCATTTTTCTTTTGGGGTATTTTTATTTTTTCTAAGTCCTTTGATTATTCTTTTAGGACTTTTTACCCTCTTTTTGATTTTTTTGATTTTTTTACAAAAATATGTGAATAAAACTTGCAGAAGGCAAAGTATGTACAGATTTACAAGATTATCAATTGTCAAATCAAAATTATGACCCCTATATTATAGGTTGCTAACATCAGCTTCACTTGGGGATGGCTTTTCCTTGTGAAATGCCAAGAACTTTGAGATCAGTAGCCTTATCCATTGACCATTGGTGATCCTATAAATGTCTTTTGTTTTCTGCAACAATCATATTTATGAGATCTTATATTGCAAAGCTCAGGGCCTTCTCTTCGGGCTTCAAATTTGTAGATAATATATCCAATCCAATCTACACTCTGACTATGAATATTTACAATGATGAAGTAAATGGGTCTATTTTTTAAGTGACTTGTGAGGAATAGTAATATTTCAACATCCTTCCATTTACTGGTCCTTCTTGAAGCTCGGTTCCATCCAAATTCCTGATGAAAAATGAATTATTGCCTCTGTAACCATATATTACATAGGGTCCCTGCCATAAAAAATCAAACTTCCCATGTTTACCTTTATTCTCTCTTCTTGCATCCCATCTTAAAACTTGATCTCCTATGAAAAAGTCATCTTCCTTAACTCTTTTATCAAAAATATTTTTGATCTTGTCCCGTAAAACTTATGACTTTTCATAAACTTCATCTTTGGTTTGTTGAAGGTGTATGGTTTCATTGATTCTTCTTTGAATTTCATTAGTTTCTACCTGTGATTCCTGGATAATATTCATGACTGGGACACCCAAGGAAGAAGGAAAAAATGCATCTGTACCATAAACAATTTGATATGGCGAAGTTCCTATAGAATTTTTTGTAGTAAGTCTATCAGCCCAAAGGGCATAGACCAACTTCTTATTCCATGTATTTTTATTATCTTGGAGTAGTTTCTTGATGATGTTGACTAAAATTTTATTTGAGGATTTGGCCAAACCATTACCTTGGGGATAGTATGTTGTAGAATGACCTAAGGTAATATGGTATTTATGGCAGAAAGAAATCATTTTCTTATATTTGAAGGAAGCAGCATTGTCTGTGATAATTTTGTGTGGGCATCCAAATCTAGACAAAATATTACTTTCTATGAATGAGATAATAACCGAGTCTGTAGCTTGCCTAGTGGGAATTTCTTCTATCCACTTCGTAAAGTAATCAGTAGCAGTTAGAATCCATTTGTGTTGACCTGAAGATGGAGGATGAATTTCACCTATGAAGTCTAACCCCCATAGTTGAAATGGTTTTTTAGTGGAAATTGGTTTCAGAGGTAAAGGTAACAATTTCTTTTTACCTTCGAAAATTTGGCATTGATGGCAAGAGGTAACAAACTTTTTAACATCTGAAAATAAAGATGGTCATTAAAAACCAGCTCTGAGTATTTTATTAGCTATGCTCTTCCAGTATAGATGGCCTCCACAGTCACCTGCATGAAATTCTTCAAGGATCTTGTCAGCTTTAGATTTCAATAAACAATTAAGTAAAATTCCAGTACTTTCTCTCCAATATAGTGCATTATTTAAGATACAGAACCTCATTGCCTTTTGCTTGATGAATCTTTCCTTGGTTTTGGTCAGTCTAGGAGGAGCTTGTAAGTTTGTTAGTACAAAGATTATATCAGAGTACCATGGTGAGTCTTGATAGGCCTCACTGATTGATGGAGTCGCCATCTCCTCCTGTTCATCTACTTGTGCAATGAAATTAATATCTAAGGCATTACAATTTGATTCAGCCATCAATATGGCTAAACCCTGTCCTTTAATGAGTTTCGTTGGTTTAATTTCCAGATCAAATTCAAGGATTGTGGCTATCCACTTTCCTCTTCTGCTGTCTGGTCCATCTTGAGTCAAAATGTCTTTAACTACTGCATTAGGGACATATGCAATGATGTGTGACTGAAGTATATACACTCTGAAATCTTTGATAGCTTTAACCAGAGCCAAAGCCTGTTTTTCTATTATGTTGTATTTCAGTGGTGTATCTCTGAGAGCTTTACTAAAAAATGCAATGGGCTGTTCAAAGCCTTGATCGTTTTTCTGTAGAAGAACTGCAGCTATGGTGTGTTCGGATGCAAAGGAAAAGATTATAAAATATTTTTTGTAATTTGGACTGATAAAGACTGGTGCTTTAGTTAAGGCCTGTTTGATAGATTCAAAAGATTGTTTGGCCTTTATTGTCCATTTAATAGAGGAGTAATTTTTAAGCATGTTATTAAGATCTTTTATAATCTCAGCCAGATTTGATATGAATCCTCTTAGAAAATTGATATTTTCCAAGAATGCTTGGAGTTCTTTAATGTTCCTTGGTGGTTGAATGTTTATAATTGCTTCAATTCTTGCAGGGTCTATTCTAATGCCTTCTTTCGAAATAATGTGACCTAGAAATTAGCCTTCTTCTATCCCAAAAATAGAATTTTTAGGGTTAAGAGATATACCATATTTTATGCATTTAATAAAAACTTGTCTCAGATGAAACAAGTGATCATCATTTGTTTTAGAAAACACAGTAATATCATCCAAATAAATGACTAAAAACTCATGGATCTCCTTGGCAAAGGAAATATCCATGGCCCTTTGAAATGTAGCTCCTGCATTTTTAACCCAAAAGGCATTTTCACATACATGAAAGTGCCCCATGGAGTGGTAAATGCAGTTTTGGTTTGGTCATCTTTGTGAACTAGAATTTGATTGTAACCAGAGAAACCATCTAATAAAGAGATTCTGGAAGAACCTGCTACCCTCTGAAAAATATGATCCATTTTCTTGCAAGGGGTAGTTATCCTTCAAGGATGCTTTATTAATATTCCTAAAGTTTATGCATAGTCTAATTTCTCCTGTCTTTTTTTTGGTTGGCACTAAATTAGATATCCAGTCAGAAAATCTGACTGGTGAAATTATCTGTGCATCAAACATTATTTTAACTTCTTTTTCGATTAAGGGTAACAAAACTGGATTAATCCTTCTGAGTTTCTGTTGAAAAGGTTTTTTATTTTATTTTAAAGGAATTTTATGTTGGATAATGTCTGTGTTGTAAGTTTTTAAGTCTTCATAGCTCCATGCAAAGACATCTTGAAATTATTTTAAAAGTTCAATGTATTTTTCCCTTTCATTTGATGATAAGGATTTGGATAGTTTGATTATTCTTGGTTTTTCATCTGTCCCTAAGTTATACTATTCTATGTCAGACTTAACTGGCTCCATTTTTGGCCTTATGGGCACATCATAGGAGTCAAATAAATCTTCTAGAGGAGTTAAACCTCTGGGTAAAATGTTATTCTTTAAATCAATCAAATCTATTTCATCTTCAATCAATTCCTTTATTTCTATTTTTTCCATTTCATCAATGTCACTTTGAGTAAAAATAGTAGGTTTTTCAAAATTATGTACATCTAAATTATCTAGATCATCTATTTGACAGAAATTTAAATCTATATCACAAGGTGAATCTATGTTATAGTTGTTATCGATTTGACAATTTTGAAATTCATGCTCATTATTCAAAAAGTGATAAATTTGTTGATCCTCTAAAAAAATTTGCCAATATTTCACATTATCAGGAACAATAGGCCTATGTTTAATCTTAGCAGTGTATTTTTTCAATGGTGAAAAAGGAAATTTACAACTGCTGGCAAAAGTTGCTAAGCAATGGGCCTGTATGTTCTGATATCAAGGGATGATAGCAAAATTACCTTCTAACAATTCTTCAATCAGTTCCAATAATGTTTCTCTATATCTTGCAAGTCTGGGGTTGTGAACTGAATACTCTTCGTTTATTTTCTTTATAACTAGTTCAGAATCACCCAAAACCATTATTCTTTTTCCTCCCTTTTTTTCTAATAATTTGCAGGCCTAAGATTAAAGCTTCATATTCAGCCATGTATTTGGTGCATTTGAAGTTTAATCTAAAGGCATGTCCTTCAGAATGGCTTGTTTCAATGTTTGTAATCCAAACACCAGCTCCAGCTCCAAATTTATTAATAGATCCATCAAAATCTAGATGCCACAAAGATTCATGACCAATATAATCATCCATGATTTTAAGTTTTTTATTAGTAAGTTCAGTTGGATTTTCATTTTGATCAGAGTTACTAAGAATAAAAGAATCAAGATCAGTGGGAGTAGCACAAATTGGATAATTTGTAGGTCTGTCTGCACTACTGATCATGTACTTCATCAAAGTTTCTCTATAAAGCTTTTTAGATTGTCCAAATACCGAGATAGTAGCATAACTCATATCCAGTTGTAGAGATCCCTACAACTTTTATCCCCATGAGTGAGAAAGAAGCATGCCATACTTTGGCGGGATGTCAGCTACTACAACATCCATGATCATACTCTTACCAGGATATTGGACTAGGTTAACACACATATCTTTAATCAAACCAATACATTGGAATTTGGATGAATCAAACGAAAATAGGTCCTTATAAGGTTTGGTTATGTCTAAATTAAGAGTTTCCATTATAGCTCTAGGCATTAAGTTGTGGGAAGCTCCAGTATCTAGCATAGTATTATGTAATATTTGGTCATGCACAGTAAGACTTAAATAAAATGGGGGTACCGACCCATCTGAATGCTTTCCATCTACATTGGGACCAAAAATCAATTCAGTCCTATCTTCATTCATGTTGATTGTATCTTCATTCTCATTCACATTCAATGCATCAGAAATCATAGATCTATACAAATCATTTTTAGCTAGTTCTACTAAGGGAACAACTATTTTTAACTTGGATATTTCAGACTGCATATTAAATGTTGGCTGAGATCTAATGGTTTGAATCACTTATTCTTTGGGAACTGTGGTCTGTGATGACTTTTCTTGAGTTTCTACTATTTTTCCTTTGTTTTTAGCTCTTCTCTTGTCTTCTGTCTGAGTTTCTTGGTTTCTGCTATCCTCAACTGTTTTTTTAGGAATATTTTGGGGGTTAGCAGAAGTTTTATCAGTTTTAGGATTCTCAACAGAAGGTTTAGGATCTGATATTTTAAAATCAGCAGGATTTTTTCTTGGCTCAATGACTGTTGTTGAATTGGTGGCTTTGGGAGAATTAGATTTTGGAACATCCTTAGAAGATGGTGCCACCTCGTCAGTAATATCTACAATTTTTTGGGCCTTGTTGCTTTTTAGGACTGGTTAGATTTGAACTCTGTTTGTTATCTCTAGGAAGAATCTGCAAGAATTTTGATTTAGAAGTATCATTCTTCTTTTTGTTTTTTTCTTGTTGATTTGGACCATTACTCTTTATAGCAAGTTCATTGGTTTTCTTGCTCCTAATATTTTATTGAATGTGAATTTCATTTATTGCACAATCATAACCTTGTTTATAATCATAGGATTCTCCAGATTCTACTTTTAACTGTTGCAGTTCAAAGAGTTCATGGTCCTCCTGGGTGAGGAAAATGGTATTGTTTTCATCAATCTCCATAACAATGTTGATGTCTTCCTCCTCTTCAACACTGTTTTGTGAAATTTCTGCAAAGTTTTCTTGGAATGGGGTTCTTATATTCTGATCAGGGGAAGGTTCCTTACCTTTCCCAGGGTTGTTGTTTTTTCTGTAATTGGGATTCCAGATCTGGGATTGATTGTCCCATTGTGGTTTCTTTACAATTTGATCCAGTCTATCAACTACTTTTTCTAGTGATTTAGTAATGAAATCAAACTTACTATCTAAGTGAGATGCTTCTCTTTTAATAGTAACTCTTCTTTCGTTTCTCATTCTGGCCTTCTTTGCAAGTATGTTGATTTCTACACCTACAATGTTTTGTTGCATTTGTTCTAAAGTATTTTCATCCCTTTCCCTAAGTTGGTAACACATGTATACATCAAAACAATTAGGGAATTTGAGTAGCACGAAGTATGGGGTAGGTTTAAGGTCTGCAGGAATGGCATTGTAAACACTGTTATATCTTGTGCAGAAGTCTTGGGCAGAATCATTTGGGGTTGTCTTGAAAACATCAAACTCAGATAGTATTTTCATATGGTTCTTCTTTTTATCACATTTATTTAGGAAGGCTTTATGGAATGCAGCTAGGTCTGCTATGCTACCAGCTCCTAAACCTTTAAACCAGGTCTTTACTTCTCCAATTAAGATCTGAGCAAACAACCTCATTTGGACATCAGATTCATCTATCTCATAGACTTCCCAGAAATCATTCATTCTAGTAATATGTTGTTGTGCAGTAATATGTGAAAGATTATCAAACAGTGGAATATATTTTTGGTAGTTCTCGGGCATATCATGGAGATTCTGAGGTAAGACCAAGGGAGCATATCGGGCTGCCATGGCTTGGATTTTAGCTGAAATGGGAGGTACAGTTGTAGGAGGGATAGTGCTGGTTACTGTAATGAATGTACTTGAAGAGCTTGGTAATGGGGATGAAAAAGAAGTAGTATGGCTAATGGTAGTTGTAATGGGTTGGGTAAATGATGGATATACAACTTTGGGTTGCAAGGGCAACTCAGGAATGAATGGATCAGTTGATGAACTAGCAGTGTATTGTGGATATGATGAGTATATGATTATATGGGGCAGAGGCAACTCATGGCTTATGGGTTCTTGAGGTGAAATGATAGAAAAATCAGTAAATGATGTGGCAGCATACAAAGTAGAATCTGATGCTGGAAAGACTGTTGTATATAGCTCAAAAACTGGGGGTTTAAATTTAGATAAAAATTTTGCTAACTTAATAGCTTCTTCAATGCCTTTAATTTTTGTGACACTTACCCTTTTTAGTGGACTTTTACTTTCAGTTTGATCTGATTTAGTAGGAACAGAAATAATTTTGTGTTTTTCACTCACATAAGAAGTAAAAACTGGATCTAAAACAATTTCTTTTAAATCTGATTCAGATTTTGTTTTAAATAAATATTTCTCAAACTTTAAGTCAAAATCAATGTCTGATAAGCTTACCAATTCTTTGGGTAAAGAATCAGCTCTTCTCAGAGGTATCTCAGTTTCAGAACTATCAATTTGTTTTTTCCTCTTTTTTCCTATCTGGTCCGGATTGCCTACTATCTCTGGAGGATTAGGATCAGGGTTGGATCTAGTGTAGTAGACCTTTTTGGGAGCTAGAATGTTTATTGGGTAAAATACCCACAACCTTTAAACTCAATCTTAAAGTAGGAAAGATACAGTTAAAGATCTTCCTTCAAGATTAAACTTAAAACTGGAGAGTGGTTAATTCCCCAATATGGTCGCTAGTATGTTATCACCCTAGTAATTATCAGGTTGTGGGATGGGGATTTTTTGTAGTTAAGAACACCAGGAGTAACCAAGAACTACTTTGGGAATTTAGGATCTAGCCTTCCTGAGCTCTGGAGAGGGATCTCTCCTAAATATTTAGCTTTGTTTTGGTAAAGGATTTTAGGCTAGCTATGAGTGAGCAATAGGACTGATTTTTAGAAGTGTGGTAGGAATAAAAAGTATTTCAAGGTAAACCAGAGAGATCTACCAGAACATTGGGAAATGGAGTCAACTCTCTAGGCAAGTAGAGCTAGGAAATAAGACTTAAAGATGCAAATGTACTAAGGGCAAGATAGATGATCTTCTAAGGCTTTGAATAGGCTTTGTTGATGGAATGGGTGAAATCTAAACAAAAGGGCACTTAAGAATCCTTAAGTTATAGAAAAGAGGATTGAAGGAGGGGATCAAATTGGGACCTAGATCAATTAAGAATTCTATGGTTCGGTCATCAAGCAGAAAACATAAAAATGCCAACTAGTTTAAAACAGAGAGCTTATTATCACTAATTCTGTTTAATTTCTCCTTAGTTGATCATTACAGAATAGAAACACATCAAATTAACGTATGTAAAATTTAAAGAATAACACTGAAAAAAGGAAAAAATATGAGACTTATCTTGTCACCACGAGAATCCTTACTTATGATGTCTCTAATCTTGTTTCCAGATTGCTGCTTCACTAATTGACTCACACCAACTTCAATATGTCTAGAAAAATGACTATAGTAGTCTTGAGAAATTTTATTCCACCCTGAATACTTCAAATTATGAAGTATTTATACACAGAAATTGTTTAGAAAATATCTCAGAAATTGAGATAATGTTTTAAGGGAAAATAGGAAAGAGAACATAAGAAGAGGGACAACAGCAAAACAGTTTGCAAATTGTCCTCTTTTACAGGGAAAAATAGAACTGTTTATCTTATCTAAAGTGATTTTTGATGTGCTGTGAGCATAGTTGGCATTAGGTACATCTTATCGTGGATGGTGACTTGTAGAATACTCTTCCTTTTCACCTTCTGTTCCAATACTCTTTATCTCTGCTTTTCACTATTTCATTGTTGTAATTGAAAAATGACCAGCAGTAACAATTTGATTTTACTGATACACTTTGACCCTGATACACTTTGGCACTGATTTTTTCACCATAAGGTAAAAGTAAAATATGATTTTTCATGTGATTTTCCTGTCCTTTACTTGTCAAATTCACATCAGATCTGTGAATTCTTGCCACTGTTTAGCAGTGGGGATCTTCATATTCTTAAATTTCCTGTAACTTTCATCGACCTCTGTATATTTGGAAAAGTTTGGCTTTACTGTGAACATATGCTTGATTTCATTTCCCAAAAAGAATAGATTTTCAAAATATTGAAGAAGTACTTTTCCACTTGGAGATCCTTGTGGCAAAGGCTGGTTAGCTTGCTCCTTATCATGAGCTCTGATTTTCTAATCATAATCCTTCTGTGGCATTAATTTTTCATTTAATGCATTAATGTCTGGTAAACCTGCTTCTAATAATACTTTGTATTTGGCCCAAAATCTTGAAATGGCCAAGTTCATATCTTTGCACCTGTCTTCCAAATTATTCATCATGTTTCTCTTATTCAAGACTTTCTTAATTTGAAGGATGGCCTCTGATCTGTCAGCAATTTTCAACTCTTCCAATTCTTCTCTGTTTTTGCTGTTAAAAAATGCTATGAGTTGAACTGCTTGTGGTGGCTTATTTTCAATTTCTTTCTTGATTTTATCAATTTCTGCATTTGCAGCCTGTAGCAACTCTTTCTGCTCATAAATTATCTAAATAGAAGGCCATTGTGAGTGAATGCCTTCAATTATTTTTGTCCATAAATGATTTTTTTATGTATGCAACCCGATCTATAAGATTCACTTGTTGTTGAAGAATTTTTACTTGTTCTTGTAATTTATCAACCCTCTGTTCATGCCCTTTGGAAGTAATTAAGGCATCTCTTTTAGAAGTTTCCAGATTTTTAATAGTGCCTTTCAAACTGAGTATTTCTTTATCTTTCAAAAACATATCTTCCATCGCTCTGATTATTGCAGCTTTGTCCTCCACTGTGTTTACTTGTGAGGTTGATGATGAAAAGATAGAGATGTCATGAGAAGTGATTGGCACTGTAGTTTCCAATGCTCCTTGTGGTGCCAAGTCTTTTTCCAAAGTAGATGGAATAGCTGTACTTACAGTTGGGATCACTGTAGGAATGAAAACCTATTGAGCTTTCTTCAGATTTTCATTTTCTTTCATGAAAGCTTCTATTTGGCTTTCCATTTCATTTATCTGATCTGTCATTTTAAGAACAAGTTGTTTTAATTCATCATTTTCTGTCTTCTGCAGAAGGATTTCTTTCGCCTGAGGACTTTCACTTTGAGGAAATTTTAGTTGTTTTTTGAGGGAAACTATATCTTCATTTTTCTGTTTGATTAAAGCCTTTGCAACTTCAATGTTAGCTGGATCAGCTCCTGCTTCAATCACCAATTCTTCTAATGCTTTGATCTTCAAGTTATTGGCATATAATGAGTCTTTATCCAATTTCATTTGGGTTTGGAGATTTATCAATGTTTTCTCAAGCTTGATAGAATTCATAGTATTATTGACTATCTTAGAATATAGCATCTCTATGTTTCTCCTATGAAATTCTATTTGGTCCAATTCATGGACTGCATCTGCATCAACTTCAAGGTCTGTCTTTGAATAATCTACAATTTTCTTTGGATCAGCCACCGTGGGCTTGAGAAATGACATAACCAATTTGTTTGAAGAATAATCAAAAGCCGAGAGAAGTCTATCTTTATTCCCAGGCTTTTCTTTAAGGAACTTGGAATATGCTTCACTTTTGATTTCTTCATTCTTTTATTTGATTTGTCTGAACCTGATTTGAATATCTGACTCTGTGTTGTCAGGTTTTTTTAGAAGAAGAGGGCATATCAACTTTAGATTGTTTATCCACCATGACTGTGTCTTTCTGCTGGGCTCCAAGTTGGAAATTTTGAAGTTCTTTGAGTGTTTAGGTTACTATCCTTGTTGCTTCATCATCAGTTTCATGACCATTGTTATCTTCAACATTGATAGCTTTGTCCCTTTCTTCATTAGTCAATTTAATTTTCTTATTGTAGGGAATTTTGAATCTTTTGTCTTCAATAGTTTCAGCAGTGAAACTATCTTCCTTTCTGCTTCTTTTATGAAGAATGTCAAATTCTTTATTCACTGTAACCACCTGTGTTTGATCAACCTGCTTATCTTTTCCACTGTTTCCCTGCATGCTTTGTGAGTCATCATCAAATAAAGTGTTTGGCTCCCATTCAAGTTTATTGGCATATTTTTCAATTTGGGGCTTTGGATCATGCAAGAAGACAAACAACTTGCATTTCAATCTCATCATGCTTAAAATACCCTGAGGATCATAATTCCACATAAAACTATATGGGAATTTATACTCTTTCAACTTAACATTAATTTCATTTGCTGCTTCTCTGTTATTTACAATAAATGGCCCAACTTGATTTTTCAGTTTGAATCGAGTCTTTTTTCTAGAAGCTATGAAATTAACTTCATCTGCATTCAACAACTGTCTCAAATATTCTAAAGCAAATATCCTTGTTGTCACAAATCTTGGCAATTTATATGGAGCTAAGAGTGCACCATATACTCTAATCTCTGTGTAACTCTTGTATAAGTATCGATCCCTTGTTTTACAACTCTCAGATAGCTATAAGATCCTCTTTGTTTCTTCATTAATTCTAGGGGTCTGTTCTTTATTCAATAAATTCAGAGGAGGCACTAAAAACAAGTCATTGAAATCTGCATAGTTGTATTCCCTCTTCCATTTTCTCAGAATTGATGACCAAAACACACCTGAAAGTAAATTTCCTTCTGGATCTATCTTCTGAAACTCAATAGGAAACTTGTCTGCTTGATAATACAAAAAGAGATAAAGTAGATATGAGGTATATCTAAAGACTCCTTCTTCCGACAATCTGGACAACTGGTAATGCATGTTTTCTGCTATGAACTTAGCAAAATTGTACACAATGGATGGAGACTGGCCAGGAGTCAGAGTAGACAGAAAACCTAGGATAGCGACATCAGTGAATTCATCACTGTTATATCCCAATATGAATGATAGCATGGAGACAATCTGTCTGGTTTCATTTGGAAAATCAAAAGTATCAAATGGAGGATTAAGCTTAGGGATATCAACTTGATTGGGACAAAAAGTCTGGAAGACTTTGAACTTAGAAGAAAAATCAAGTTCTAGATAATTCTGAGTTAAATCCTCTATTGACAATGAAGCAGCATTGGGGTCAGGGTTCAGTTGCAGCATAGATTTAATAGATTCTGCATTGATGTAAAAGAAGATCTCTCTGTCTTTATTCACAATGCACCTTTGGTCTGGAAGATAATAGGACTGACACAATTTGACAAAATCTGGGGCTGAATGAGTAAGAAGGACAATGTACTTTGGCAGATTGGAATCCCAGACTGGTATATCTTTATCATATTTCTCTACAGATTTTCCAAAACACCAGTTATAGACATCAAGTAAATTGAACTCTACTGAAGGGTCCAGTATTCTATAATCAAGGTCAACCAGAGGGCTGTTTTCTTGTGAAATAACTGGGGTTTGGACAGGCCTTACAACTTCTGAGGAATCAGCAGTGAGTGCATGGGTTGGTTTATCCAGTTTATAGGACTCAAGCTAAGGGATTTTAGCAGAGGCTTTCTTCTGAGGTTTTGGGCCTCCTGATTTGGGGGTTACTTGTTTCTTTGTCATTTTTAATTAAACAGAGAAAGCTTATACTGTTTGTTGAGTTCTTCTATTGAAAACAAGGGATTTTTGGAGAATATCTCTGGTAAAATAGGGTTCTGAGCAAAGTTATAGATGAAAACAGGGTTTTAATGCTTAGAAGAAAGGTTATGAACAATTCAAGCAATGAAAAATTCCCAGGATTTGCAAAAAACAGAAATGAGGGATTCTGGGGAAATTTTGACAGAGTTTCCCCTGTACTATGGATGTTTTCTGCAATTTCCGTATGGGTAATTCAGACAATTACAAGAAATAATTGAAGAATTGGTGCTTTTTCTTTTGGAATTGAAGTTTTCTGATTAAGTTTAACTAAACATACCTCTAAAAAGGTATAATTGTGGTAGACTGAGTTGCAGGTTGCATGCAGTCTTCAATTTCACTAAACTGGTGTGTCAGAGGGTACTGTGGGTCTTCGTAGTTGAATTGTAGGGAGACTGGCTTGAAAGTGGCGCTAGTAGGTTTGAAAATGGTGAAAAAGGGCTCTGCATAGGCTCTCAAAGTTGTAATGGCACAAAATGGTGAAAATTCGATGAAAATAGGCTTAGTGGAGGTTTCACAGGTTTAAAGCGCGAATAGGTGAAAAACTTAATGAAAATTGTGATTCTTATGAATAAACATAGTTCAAACCATAGTTAAATCATATTAAATTATATTTTGGGCAGAAGTGGTTTCGGAATACCACTGGGTGGTATTCGCGCAACTCCAGAGTGGTAAGCGGTAAATCGCTTTTCTAACGCGATCCAATTATATCAGGACACATCGACACAAGGTGGTTTCGAAAAAAAACCTATATCGCGCGGCTTTTCCCAAACTTTGGTCGATTACTTTTTGGGCACGATATGAGGTATCGGCCGTCAGATCTTGCTTTGGAAATCGAATGGTCACGATCAAAAGGAAAGGTGCGGGGAAAGGTAAGTCATCGGGTTCATTTTGAGCCACGAGATCTTGAAAATAAATAAAATATATACAGTTATAATTCAACGCGATGGGGGAGGGATCGAATTGTATTAATCTGTCGTGTTGATTTTTAATCGTTAGATCAAATGGATAGATGGGATCGGCGGGCTGACATTTAATCCGATGGAGAAAGGGATAAGGTTAGTTTATATAGAAAAAACCGACTTTTACAATGGAAAAGGTGATCGGGAGGGATATTCAGGATTTTAACCAAGGTTAGGGACCGCGGTAATGGAATAAGGGGTATGTATTATGGATTTTAAATCAAATTAAGGTTTTAACCTTAGGTTAGGGAGTCGGGCAAGGGGATAATATACAAGGAAATGGGTTTATGCTTTGAAGTTTAGTTTAAATAAAACTTCGGTATTTTTGCTTAAAACATATATAAAACATGTTTTAAAAGATTTTTGAATATTTTTATTATATGGTTAATTAAACTAGGTTGATTTAACTACCATAGGGGCAGGACTATACATAAAGGTATATTTTAGCCCAAGGGGGTTATAATGTGGGTTTTTATTAAACATATGGGAATTAGAAACTTCGGCTTAAATTATAATAAGTGAGTTTTTGGGTTTATTATATAAAAAGGAGTTATATATAATAGGAAAAGGTTATTTTTATAGGGAGATAATACATAAATTAAATTTAATATGAAAATAGGACAAGGTGTACTCAAAACACATAAACATAACAAGTAAAGTGAATTTCAAAAGATAATTTGCATTGATCTTATCACTTTAACTTAAGATATAATGTAATTTTGAGGGTTTAATGCTTTCAAATGATGAAGGAAGTTAATCAAATGGGAATTATAATGCCTTTAAGTAAAAATTGGAGTTTTACTTAGGATTATTCAGGGGAATGAATGCATGAATGGTAAATGATGTGAGTTTAGGGATTAATATAGACATTTTACACTTTTAACTGATCAGTCATAGAGCCTTGGGTCCGGTCCCAACAAAAGTCAAGGAAATGCCTTGAGCCCTTTTGACTGATAGTTTATAATGCTTCATGACTATGGGAAGGGGAAGTTAGTTATTTGGCAGCCCATGATGAATGATATTTACATTGAAACTTTTCACCTTCTTCTACCTACCCAGCTTACCATGCTAACATTTTTTCTTCCTTTGTAGTAAGGTGCATTTAAGCTAGCAACCTTCACAACATTTATTCTTTTTGAAAGCAAGTAAAACTATCTAATTCTACACTTTAATCCATGAATCCAGATTAAACTTTTGGATTCATTTTATTTCTCTACCTAACTACTGAGTTGTCATGATTATGCAGTATGACAACTCATTATTCTCTATCTACAATAAGTGAAATTGAAACAATGACAAGTTAAGATTAAACTGTTTAACTCATCGTGGAATATGGAATTTATTGACACTCTGCCATAGTCAAAAAGTAAAAATTAGTGGCATTTATGCTTGCACACTTTCATTTTTATTCATTTTTATTTTGGGGTCTTCTTATTTTTTCTAAGTCCTTTGATTATTCTTTTAGGACTTTTTACCCTCTTTTTTATTTTTTTACAAAAATATGTGAATACAACTTGCAGAAGGCAAAGTATGTACAGATTTACAAGATTATCAACTGTCAAGTCAAAATTATGACCCCTATATTATAGGTTGCTAACAGCATGAAAAGTTTTTAATTACTATTATTTACTAGTTGGTCATGCTACCCTAAGAACTTATTCAAGGTCATCTCAACTAATGACCAAAAATATTTCTTGAGTTGATAATGCCAGGGTTCTTTATGAAAGCTTATTAGAATTTTGTAGGCGTGGTCCATGATAGGAGGATTTTCATTGGTCCCTTTGAAGAGGACTTAAAAAATTTCTAAATAATAGTTTGTTAAAAATAGGAGAAAAGTATTACATGTAACTTATAACAATACCCTTTCACTTAGACCTTGATCAATAATCAAAGTCACTTTTAAAATATGAGGTATTATGTGTAAGTTTCTTCTGACGAGCCTTACCACGAGAGTGCATGATAATAGAAATTTCAAAAGTTGTGCTTTTAAGGAATCACAAGTTCAAGAGTGTTGTTATACATCTTTATTAATTATTCTCATATTACCCTACCCTATTTTTAAAGAAAGAAATACCACCTTTTAAGTGTAGGCGTACTTCCAATGAAGCCATGTGTGTAACAAAATACTGATTATACTTACACTTAGTTTTAAAGAATAGAATTCAAGACATACCAAAGCATGAGAAACTAGTTTCTTCAATTGATATGGTACCAAGAGATGTCGAATGATGAGGGAATAATGTTTGCTTATGGCTGTTTGAAACCAAGATTAAATGAGATCCATATATTTATGATTTTCCAATTGATGCAAGTCTTCCACAATTTGATAGTCACTCTCCTGGTGGTAAAAAGCATCTGGTGAAAGACAAAAGTTAAATCCCTCAAGTTCAGGCTCAGATATTCGATTTTCAGATTGAAAAGAATGGTTGAGAGAGAGTCTAGGGTTTCTAGTTTCAACAAAATTTTCAGAAAAAGTTCCAATAAAAGATTGCTCCTCTGGTGTTCTTTCATTTATATCTTCTCGGGGTGAATGCTCTGTAGTAATGGGGAAATTTTCCAGGTTCATTCCCTTTCCAAACATGGAATATGTAGCATTTTTTTCAACATGGGAATCAACGGGAAGAATAGGTGTTTAAAACTACTGTGCAACTTGATGGTTTATATTAGGGTTTAGGATATGGTTTGGGATAGGTTTTTGGTTAGTGCATGGACTAAGGTTTAAATTAGGCTGAGGATTTGGGTTAGGGTGTGAATGAGGGGTAGGGTATGGATTAGAGTATGGAATAGGGTTAGGGTATGGATTAGGGTATGGACTAGGGTTAGGGTATGGATTAAGGTTTGGACTAGGACTAGGGTATGGATTAAGGTATGGAGTAGGGTTAGGGTAAGGTTGCACATGCGGCTGAGACAGTGGGGAAGGATAACTTAATGGTGCATTAGGAAAAAATTATGGTTGTCGTTGGTGCTCATATGATTGAATTTGCATGGGATATTTCCCTAGAGGTAAGGATCCAAATGATTCTTGAGGCCATGGAGGTATCTGGTTTGAGGATGAGGGCCAAGGAGAGGGCCACTGCGGCCATGAAGTAGGATACTCAACTGTACGAGGATTAAAATTTTGTTGTTAAACTACAGGATTATAAACATATTGAGGAACATGCTCAGGAAAATAAGCATTATCATTAGGGGAATTTTGAGGTCTAAAATGGGCCTCCTAAGGAAATTATAAAATAATAGTGGAAAGAATCAAATAAGATTTGATGACATCATCAAATTTTAGAGGGAAAAATGAAAAAACTACTTTTTCAACTCGTATTTTCAACTTATCTCCCAAGGTTTTTACTCAAATTTCGAGTGGGAGCACTCATTGGATGCGAAATTTAATTCCTCATCCAAGGAGTACCCATGTTGCATACTTTCGATGGGTTCTACTATACAAAAAATAAGAAATACATGAAAAACGTGATTGTAATCACGTTTTTTTATGTATTTCTCATTTTTCACGTAGCAAGGTTCATCGAAAGTATGCAACATGGGTAATCCTTGGATGAGAAATTAAATTTCGCACCCAACAAGTACTCCCACTCGAAATTTGAGAAAACAATTTGGGAGATAAGTTGAAAATACGAGTTGAAAAAATAGTTTTATTATTTTATTATTATTTTTACCCTTTTATTTAAAAAATGGTAAATCATCCCCCATGGTTGACATCATCATCTTGAATCCTATTGGTTGTTATAAAGTTTAATTTTGTTGTACATTTTTCTTAGGAGGCCCATTTTAGACCTCAAAATTCCCCTAATGTCCAAGTATCAAATGATAATGGGTTTTGAGTTATACCTAGTAGTCGATTTGATTCCTTACTTGATTGCCTGAGTGTCTGTGGTAATCTTGGTAGGGATCGGAAACATTCTGTTGGATGATCCTCTTCACATATTTTACAAATTTTCAGGCTACTAAGTGGACACTTTCCAAGGAGGTGTTTCTTTCTACAGTTGGTGCAAAAGATAAGAAATGGGTTTTCATCTTTCTCTCACTATTCCTGCAAATCATCCAATTTAGAAATCAAAGATTTAATAATTTCATTTTTATGTTCAAGAAAAATGTTAAATTATGCATTTGTTAATTCCTCATTCGATGAATTGTATGTTTTTGTAGTAGTATAAAAACTCATCATTGAATTATTCCTCAAAATACCATTTTCCTTTTTTTAACAAGACCACTGGTACATTTGTTTAGCACATGAATAACACATAGATATGTGGGTTGGGTGGGATATTCTTAAAAAATTAAAGAAAATGAGAAACCTTAAAGCAATAATGCAGGAAAGAAATAAATGCAAGAACATTAAATTGCAAGAGAACTTAAGTGAAAAATTAAAAAAATGCAGTAGAGCACCAAGGTCAATTCCCTAAGCGTCTCCCTGACAACGACGCCAAAATGTTGGGTGCAGTATAGGGCCTATAAATTTACCAACATTTAATTTTTCAATCTGGAAAGTTCGTGAATGTCAAGACACAACACCAGAAATGCAAGAGAAAGCCCCTAGAAACCTGCAAAACAAACTCTAGTCTATCTTGCATATTAATCTCGACAATAAATGAAATCCTGCACTAAAATATAATTCGAGAAAAAACCAATACAAACAATTAAAATCATGCGGTAAATAACAGGAAAACCAATGCGAAAGGAAATTTTAAGTACGAGAAAATAGAAAGGAAATCATAACTGGAAATCAAGCAGTGTCGAAAAAATAACAAAAGACTGTAAATGCTGGAATAAACTCAAAATAAATTCAAAACCATTCTGCCTGCACTAATTCTACTTGCACTAATTTTGCTTGTACTGATTCTGTGTGAAATTAATCTGAAAGAATTAACAACATAAATTTACTGTATAAACAAACTTATAAATAAATTGACTTAATATGAATCTCTCGCGTTCCTTGTCTCCATAGATTTCTCTTATAAAACTGTCGAGAAGCTTAAGGGTAATTACAATGAAAAATAAACATTATCAATTTCAAGCATAGAGAAATTCTCTTTTTTTAAATGTCATCTTTCAAAACCATAAATACTCAAGTCGTTCTCAGGTTCTGGAATATTAATTAAATGGGTCTGGATCAATTCGAGTTGAACGTTAGAGCTCATAAAGGAAAAGCCAATCTGGACACAATTTGATAAGAAGAAATCTCCAAGCACAACCCTTGATGTAGCAAATGAAATAGGAAAAATTTTCATCAAATCAACTTAACTTTTAAAATGGAGATAAAATATTGCAGAAAATTAAATGACATTCACTTGAAGAAGGAAAAGAGATTGAAAGTGATTAAATAGACTCACACAATAAATAATAATCTAAATGCTAATTAATTTAAGAACTAGAGAGCGGTGTCAAGCTGGTCTGGCGGCCAACCCAGCCAGCTCACACCCTCAATTAACCTAGTTCACACAGTAGTTAGAATCATTAGATGCAATAAATAAACGAACAAAGCATGCTGGAAAAATTCTTCAATTAATTCTTGAAAACAATTTTCACATTATGCATACAAACGCTTAACTCCAGCAAGCAGGAGAAGCAATCCACAAGCTACAATCTGCGTGATGCTACATTGGGACCAAATTATCCTCCCTCCTATGCATTCCTTCTGCTTGTGCGTGCTTATGCTATCTGATTAATTGAATTACTAACATTAATACTCCAATAAATCTCTTATATAGGCATCCGATTACAATTTGGGCTTTTCAGCCAATTGAAATACAAGAGGAGAAGATTATAGATTTTAACAAATCACCGGGAATAAATTAAGTTTGTAACTAAATGTCAAAATAGGGAAAGATTCTAGTGAATCATTCCTCTTTTTCTGGAACGATGCTATCACTGGACCAATCAAGAATAAATGTTCTCCATGCATTCACTATGAGGAATTATCAACATCTCTTCTGGTGAAATCCATTCAAACCGAGATGCATCAACGTTCCTTGATGTTGTTGTGCATTGTGATGAGTTAATCCCCCTTGATGAAAACATATGCTCTGATCTATTAACTAATCATAGATGTTGTGAGATAGTTGTGGTGGTTGACTATCATCTTTCTCTGCTTGAAAGAATTTCACGCAGTTCCCATGAACAGAGTCTTATTAGTTTCACTATAATGCCTTATAGAGTGTGAACTTAAACAATTATGAAAAATAATTATACAATGGAATAACCGCTTATCACCTTGAAAGTGGACCAAGAAGAATATCAGATGCCTTGGTAGATGGGTTCCTGTAAAACAGTGCATTTGTTGAGTTTCGAGTAGTAACCATATTCCCTTCAAGTGAGAAACCAACAAATGAACCTTTGCTACAACTGTATGTGTAACAAGCTACAGAGCCACCATCTCCAGCACGTATATCTGCTTCAATTTCTCTTCCAATAGGCCCGACAGCTGCGATGACAAGCTCCTCACAATAGTTCTTAATTAGAGTAATAAGTTATTAAAGGTAACTGAAACGCTCGATATTAAATGAGAAAAAATAGAGCCATGTCTTCATGAATTGAAAACTCCGATTCTGTATTGTACAATGCATTCACTGTAAATGGAAGACAACCTCCTTCAATTGATATTTGGTTTGGGTCACCTTGGTCTCAATAGGAACAATAGTATAGCTGCCACAACTATGAACCCCAATAAAGTTGACATATAAGATCGTACTTCCACTTGTCGTTGGCATGTACAATGAATAGAGTGCAAGGCAACAAGTGTAGCCCAGGAATCCTTCGGAGTGTAGGAATCCGCGTAAGGTGCAAGCAGGTAAGTGTTGTAGGAATCCTTTTCTGCTTTGGTGTAGGCAGGTCTCAAAGCATAATTGAACCATTTTTAATCCTGCAATAGAGAAGCCTTTATTAATCTTTTATTAATGCTATTTTAATCATGTTAAAACAAATAAGTAAAAAATACGTGCATAATGATCATTTAACCAATCATAAAAATGAGAGAAATGAATGAATAAAAGGAAAAACTAAGGCCCAACTGCAGTCTGGGATTAACTCTGTTGGTGTGAGTTGTTCTACAATGTCAGAGGTGTCCAGTAGAGGTGGGGATTAGGGTCAAAGGTGGTCCACATTGAATACTAGGTGCAGACCAACGAATGGTGGAATACTGAGGTCAAAGGCATTGGTCCCTACAACCTTGGTGATGGTGTACGACCAATATCAGATTGAGTGAATCTTGTGGTGGGGTCCAGCGAGGCACTCCTTCTGCAAATGTAGCCACACTTTGTTGCCCACCCGGAAGTTGTGTGGCACCCGGTGTTGATCATGTCGTTGCTTGTACTTAGCATTGGCTCTGTCCAATATGTCATGAAGCTGTTGGAGGATGTTTTGACTGTGCTCAATGAAGTTGTTTGCTTTGTTAGCTTCATACTGAACGTGAGTTGAATTAGCCTGAGTAGCTGCAAATGGCATGGCTACGTAAATGGGACATAGTGTCTAGAATCCTAGGCTCACCTGAAAGGGGATGTGGTCGGTTGAGCTGTGGAGAGCCCAGTTATAACTATGTTGTACATAGGGTAGGCTCTCATCCCATGTGCGTGGATTCTTGGAATTGTACATGCACAAAATGTGTATGATCATCCTGTTGACGACCTCTATCTGGCCATCAGCTTGGGGATGGAAAGTTGTTGATTTGGTGAGCTTGTTGTCCAGAATTGACGAGAGGCTGGACAAAAATGTGCCGAGGAACCTGTTGTCTCGATCTGCGATGATAAAATGTGGGATCCCAAAGTGCACCCAAACTTGTTTAAAGAAGAGTTTAGTAGTGAATTCTACTGTGATATTCTTCTTGTAGGCTGCCATAACGGCCATCTTCGAGAATTTGTCGATGACCACGAAAAAAAAATTGTTTCCATGCTTAGTAGAAGGAAGGCCCTACATGTAAGACATGGAGATGGATTCCTAAGGTCTACTAGGGGTAGGTAGCGGAGTATAGAGGCCTTGTGACCAACTGTAGTGTGCTTTCCAAATCATCTTGGCACACTCGCTTGAAGGAACACAAAGGTGTCCCAAGTGAAATAACAATGCATCTTGGAGGAGAAAATTTGGAACTTGCATACCCTCCAATGGTTTCTTGTATGTGTGGCTGAATTTCGGGTCGCTCTTGTAGAGAAGCAACCAATCAAACGTCTCGTGCCCACAAGAGTTGAGAACGGTGGTGAGCGCCACGATCGGTGGTCGGCTGAGGTATTCTGCAACATTATTGACACTACCTTTCTTGTACTTGATGTTCAAATGAAACTGATGCAGATATGTGGAGCACTTCTGATGGCGATTTTTGTGCAACTTCTCTTGTGTCTGTATGAACTACAGGGGTCGGTGGTCTGTGTGGATGACTGTTTCCTTCCCAAAAATTTAATGCCTTCATTGTCGGCAAGCTTGCACAATGGAATACATTTCTTTGTGATAAGTGGGATACTTTCAGACTGTGTCAGACAATGTCTCACTGTGATATGCCACTGGATGCCCCTGTTGAGTAAGAACTACCACAATAGCATAGTCAAAGGCATCTGTCTCAATCTCAAATGGTTGTTGCAAGTTTGGTAATGTGAGAACTGGGGCAGAGCAGAGGCGATGTTTCAATTCTACGAATGCCTTCTATTGAGATTCCGACCAAAATATTTTTTCTTTCACTCCTCCCTTGGTGACTTGACTCAAGGGCCAAGTGATATGGGAGAATGCCAGCACAAACCTACGGTAGAAATTAGCAAGATCCAGAAAGTTGCGAAGCTCTGTTAGAGTGGTTGGGGCTAGATAATCCTGAATGAATTAGATCTTGGTTGGATCCACATGCACCGTCGTTCATCAATAATGTATCCCAGATACTGAACCCGGGTCATGCCAAAAGTTCACTTCTCCAAATTGGCACACAAGTTGTGTTGCCGCAGTGTTTAGAGGAATTGTCAGAAGTGGTGGAGGTGCTCTTCCCAATTTTGACTGAAGATCAGGATGTCATCCAAGTACACTACTAAAAATGAGTTGGTGAATGGCTGCAACAATTTTTCCATCAGCCTCATGAAGGTTGCGGGAGCATTCGTTAACCCGAAAGGCATGACCAACCATTCGAAAAGGTCCTCCTTGGCTTTGAAGGAAGTATTCCACACATCAGAGGGTTTGATTGGTACCTAGTGATACCCAGACTTCAAGTCGATCTTGCTGAAATATTTTTCCCCTTTGAGTTGGTCCAAAAGGTCATCAATCCATGGGATCGGGTACCTATTCCGAACAATGATCTTGTTCAACACTCGATAGTCAATACAGAGTCTCCAAGTCCCATCCTTCTTTTGCACCAACACGATCAAGCTCCCACAGGGAGATGAACTCGACCGCATGTGACTTTTCTGTAACAACTCCTGATATGCCTCTTGATTTCATCATGCTCTAGAACATAGCACCAATAGATCAATCCATTGGGCAGTGGTGCACCTGGGGTCAGATCGATGGGGTGCTTGACCTAACAATGCAGAGGCACCCTTGTGGGTGAGGTGAAGATGTCCCTATACTCCTTCACGACCTTGTACATTTGTTGTTGTCATGTGGAGGAGCCCTGTCTGGAGGTCATGGACACAATATTCTTCTTGCCCTGAGGGTGGATCATTAGGAAAACAAATTTCCCAGTTTTTGAAATGAGCTTATTGCATTGTTTTGTAGTAACCAAAGAGATAGCAGCAGGCAGTGGTACCTCTGGTATCCTATACAACTTATTTCCCAAAGTAAAAATAATAGTGCATGGCCGAGACTCATACACATCATCTCCCTTTCGTAAGTATGGTTGGCCTAATAATACATCACAAACATCAAGAGGAGCAATGCCACATAATACCTCATCCGTGAAGGGCTTGATGTTGTAGGGAAGGTGACACTGTTGGCTGACGTGGAGATCCCGTCCTTGGTGAAGCCACCCAATGGTGTATGGATATGGGTGTGTCATGGTTGGCAATCCCAACCGGTTCACGACCTCTACTGAAATGAGGTTCTTTTGGCTCCCAGAAAATGAACTGTAGTGGGGAACCATTTTCCCACATCTGGGAGTGGAAGAGATGATCCTACTCCTCTGGATCTTCTGATTCCTCCTTCTGGATCTTCCTGGTGGCAATGGTGGTGTTGGGATCCACATTAATAATCTACTTCACTTTTTCATTCCCCTTGTTGGGTTTTGATTTAGAGTCGGAGCATGCATCTGATTCAGAAGCCCTCATCTCGACCACCTGTGATTGTTTGGCCTGACACTCACTTGTGTTGTGAGTGGAGCTCTTATGGAACTCACACCACTTTCCCGTGTTCTTCTTCGGCTTCACAATGTCGTTATTTTCTTGCATTTTTGGCAGGTTGTATTGGGCTGCCATGCCTTGAATTTTTCCTTTATTTTGCAGTTTGGGGGTACCTTTGCCTTGCTTTTGATTCAAAAATCCAAAGTCTCGCTTATTTTTTTTGAATTTTTGCTCAATCTTGGTGGCATACAGGTATGTTGTACCAAGTGAGGAGATGTTGAGGAACTCCATTTCCTCCTGAATGTATCTGTGCAGAAAACTGCGGTACTTTAGCATCAAATGTTTCTCTGAATCTTTGATACCCAACCTTGTGCGCAAGGTATGGAACAAATTCATCAGCTCATGCAAAGCTTGATCCCTTTGCTGCTGCAGCATAGTCCATTGCATGTACTTGTCCTCATAGCTCCCCACGGAATAATATTGTTCCTTGATGACGTCTCGAAAATAATTACAAGTGGGTACAACCGAGAATAGAGAGGGTTACCTCTAATCCTTTTTCTCACAACAGGTTTCCCACCACTCCTTGACATGGGGGGTAGCTTTGAGGAGTGAAAAAATAATCTTTTCCCGGTTAGAAATGTCATGAATCGAGAAATATCCTTGTAATATATTTAACCATCTATCTACGATGTTTGCATCTATTTGGCCCTCAAATATGGGAATTTCAAAGTTTACTTGTACCATAAAAGGATTTGTGCCTCTAGAGAGGCTGCTGGATGCAAATGCGCCACCGATGGGTAGTCGTTGATGAATCTGGGAAAATTTATCCATCATCGTGTTCCTTTGTTTTTAGAGGGCCTCCTCGAGCAATATTTTTATTGGATCTCCTACTCCATCATCTTTCTTTTCGTCCCATGGGTGGTCATTTGGGTTTGCGAGGCTGATCTTGTAAATTTTCAACTAGATCGAGCCCTAAATCCTTATACCCTGACCTCGTTGGGGACATGCAAAGAAGGATCGAGAAAGATCAGATCGCTCTGATACCACTTATCCAGATTTATGCAGGAACAAAACAGAATACAAAAATAACCATAAATACAAAAATGTAGTGGAAATAACACTTAATTTCATTAATATCAAAGAATTGAATTTTTTTTACAGACATAATGGAAATAAACTAGTTAGGGTGCTAGTAGCTTACCTCTGAGAAGATATGTGGTGGCTACAAGCCTATGAATTTTGTTAAAATGAGGCTCAAGGGCCTATTTATTATTGAGAAACAATGGAAAAACCTAAACATCCAAAAACCTAACCCTAAGAGATGAAGTGCCAAAACTATGGGCCCTGTTTGGGTAAATTGGTACATCAACTTCTCGAGGACGTAACTTTGGCATACAATCTTCGTTTGACGCAAATAATACCTTGTTAGAAAGATATATTCGAGGAATAAAAATTTTGATGTGACCAACATCAAAGGAACTTCCATGTTTTTCCCTATTTTTCCAAAAAACTTTGTTTAGGGCGTCAAAATGGCTTCGGAATTTCAGGACTCGAAAAAATTCTAAAAATAGTAAATTGTGCTACAATTAAGGAAAATGGAAAACTGAAAGAAACAATGGTGGGGCCCCAAGTGGAATAGGTGGGTGGATTCCAATATCCACATGGATCAATTCCTAAGTCTCGAGTGTCAATATGTGGCAATGTAAATTCTCATCTAGCTCATTATCCCATGACGACCACTTATTTTTCATATCCCTAGAACATCAGTGTTGTGACATAAACTATTACTCGACACTTGTTGAATTCATTACTCTAATTTTCAAGAGGGTTCTCCAAAAAACATCATTTCATCTCTTCTTGTTTTGGTTTGAGGGCTCTGTAATTTAGGGTTTGATGTCTATCCTTGGTCTCCCCAAACCATGTTTCACCCAACCCTATAACTCTTTCCTGACTATATGTTTCTCGTAGTGCGAATCGAGCTCGTTGGGGAAAAACTTGTTGAAGAAAGAGATGAATGTTTGAATCTATTTCTTTGAGTTGGTTGGTGGGAATTTTATAGTTATTTTAGGGACACAACAATGAAGTTGTTAAAGCCTTCGCTACTTCTTTTAATGGGAGGAGATCCCATGTGGGAAAACTATAAATTAAAGTTAACCTTAAATATTAGCTGCAACCACACATCTTCCTCTTGAAGGAAAATGTTCGTCCAAGAATGTTCCATGAATAAATTTGATTAACAGTAAGGACTACAACCACCAAGTCAAATTTATGTATGTATTGTCTTTGAGGTCGAGATGGTGTGAGTTTTTTCACTTAATTCACATATATATAACATGTGAAGGGAGTTATAACATAGTTCTTATTTATCATATTTTAATTTTAATGGTTTTCCTAGGTCAAAAACTTAACTTGGCCTATTATTTGCTAAAGAGTTTAGTGAAAATGTCTAGGGCTTATCAAGCTGACCACAAAAACCCTGAAAGGTCTGTGTTCCACCATAGTCTAATCTGAATGTTAGTTAAACATATTTTGGCTCGATTGGTGATAAATGGGATTTATTTCTTTCCCATAATGGTTTTGATAAACCTCTAGCATTTGAACCTACTCAATCTTCTACTACCATGGCTTCTAACCCCTCTCATGTTTTTCAACTCCATATCTTGCTGATGAATTCAAAAATGACGAGTGTGTGGCCTCTATTCAAGCATCAGGTTCACCTCTTTAAAATTATAGTTAGGTTTCACTTTTAAAAATTTTAAAATCTCTTCATTTTACTAGAAGTACAGCAAGAGCCCAAGATTTGAAACCCTCCATAGAGTCTCCTCAGCCTGAACCAGAGTATGCCCCAGCCTGCACAAGAAAAAACATTTGGTCAAATTAAACAAGATATGGTTAAAACAAATCAAATTCAAAGGATAATTTCTATAGCCAAAAGGGTTAAGCATAAAATCCACCCTACGAATATTCCCTTGGTTGATTTGGAAACTAATCTTGGGCCATCTCTTAAAAACAATAAGTCCTAGCCTCACGGAGTTCCTTATTGTCAAGGTGATACGACCAATTGTGATGATTCTTCCATGGGTACCCCTCATTCATATGATTTAATTGAAAATATGTATCAGAAACAATAATACACAGTTTTTGTTACTCATTTGTAATATCGGATCAACCAAATTCTTTATAAGAATAACAAGCTAAGAGATTCATTCCTAGCGAAGGATAAATCAAAAGAGAAAATTTCATCCAGTGTCGAGGGTAAAAAAATAGTCAAAGGACACTCACATTGCAATCAAATATATGAATATCAAAGTCACTATTTCCTTAGAATTAGAGGGATATGATGCAGATAAATAGTGAAATTGTTTTTATCTATTTATGCTTGTTTCTATTAATTTTCTATTTTTGAATAAAAGGTCGCTACAGAATCAGAGATTTTGTAGCAGCCTCATTTTTTTATTATTGTGATTTTGTTTAATTTAAGTTGTCTATTGTGGTGGGTCTTCCATGTGTATAGGACAATTGTCTTGTATTTCATTATCCGTGATACTCTCGATCATTGTCTACCTACTCTTAACTTCATATGGGAACTATGTCTGCCACCTGTTTCATTTCAATTTGGTCATTCGACTGAAAGGCCTAAAATTACAACAATTATCTTTTATTTCTATAACTAATTGTTAAAAAGACAATTTTAAGTTTTATTTGATCTCAAAATTTTGTAAGCCTATGTGTATATATCTCGTTATTTTTGATGAAAAAAAGGGATCTGAAAGGGGAAGTTTTGGACAAGGAAATGCTATTTAAACTTTGATTGTGGAATACTATTAATACAAGTTCATCAACTTGATTGCATCCAGTCTATTGTTCTTTTTTATCTATGTTTCATGATCATATTTCAAATATCTTCTTAGTTCTCTGTTCATTTATTTTTGAAACCTAGAAGATAAATGATGTTTGTTTGATGAATTTATTTCTTAAGAAAACAATTTTTTTTTTTATTGCATTTATTTGTTAAAAAAAATATTTTAATTTGTTATTGTTTCATTTGATCAATATTCTTCTTCAGTGACTCATTTACTAAGAATAAATATTGGTCTAAGCATCAGTTTAATTTGGTATTTTGTGAATTTTTTCCAAATATTCAAATTACAAAAAATGCCATTTCTTATTTACAAAATTATAGTAATGTTGTTGTTGATGTAGATAATTGTCTCATTCATACCATTACTTTAGCTAGCGGTTTTATTGATTGTTTTCATAAATCCAATGATTAAAGTATATGAATGTTAAAGAGATCATTTACAAACGAAAGATTAGCCAATCTCTTAGAAACCAAGAGATCATTTACAATTTTCCCCTTCATATATATTGGCCAAGCAATAATTAAGATTATATGTTAGATAGCCTTTGAATTTATTCTTAATGTAAAGTCTGAAAGTAAACATAGTCAATTTGTGTTTGTATTTGAGGATAAGGCTCTTGTAAATTTGCAGTTACTTGTTCTGTTATTATTTACATTGAGAATGAGCTTTGATTTAATTTGCAGTTGCATTTAGTAACATAATTTGATTTTATTTCATAAACAAATTTTGTGAATTCTATCATTAGTACATATTTATTTTGGCCCAATTATGTTATGTTTTGGCCTAATTTATTTGTTGTAACATAATTTTGTACATTTTGTATCATATCTTGGTTTTGTAGCATTAGTTACTATACTATATTTCTTAATTCTAATTTCTAAATGAAATATATAAACTAGAATTGCTTAGTATATTGTAGTCCATTAAGAGTTAAACATTCACCCTTTTGTTTTCATACTCATATCAGATTTGGGTTGTTTGATTTCCATTATTTAATTTGCATAGCTAACTTCATCATTTAACGGTAGTTTATTTTAACCATAATTTAACATAGAATTAGTTTAGATTAGTATATGATAACCTTAGTTTAGATTAGGGTTAGATTTCCATGGATTCACTCCTTCATAAGAAGAAAGGATCCAAGGCCAATGGAGCCTACAAAACCATCAGGGGTGATTACTACAAATGAATTGGGCTATTAAAGAGCCCTTGTATGGGTCACTTCCTCCTTGTTGACTTAGATGTATAACACCTGCATTAACAAGCTGGAATCAAGTTGATATTAAAGATCCAAGTCTAAATAAATTAGCTCAAAATTTTATCATAGCCTAGTAGCTCTAGGAGCGATTCAAGGATTCAAATTGACAACATAACACTACAATAGAACTGCTAGCTTGTGTAATATTCCTAAATTTCCACAAGATAATTGGAATATTAGAGTTCTTAAATTTCATAATTAATTAAGTAAATAAGAGGGTGAAGGGACCCTCAAACCCCATAGATGAATAAAATCCACTTTTGATGTGTGTATGTGGATATTTTAGAGCTAGATCTACATTATGGAGTAGTGGAGGAGCTTCCTAAATGAGGAAGAGTGGATATCATGGATATTTAATGTAAAATCATGAGGATCTTAACGGAGGTCAACTGAGATCATGATGCATTCAAAGTAAGATCATAAAGCACTTATGATGAGATAGTGGAGGAAGTGGTGTATCTAATGCACACATGATAGAGAGAGTGGGAATTAAATGCCGACATGATGGACATCATGGAGAGACAACGCAGTCTTCATGGAGGCTAGTGGCCAACTTTACAATGCAGTTATGAGGTGGGTTAGGGCTATGGAAGGCTCATAATCTATATAATGAAGACAAAGGCACAATAGAAGGGAGGATTTAGATTATTATTTCTGATTTTTTTAGATCTAGATTTTTCATTTGAGATTTTTATGCACGCTTATGTTGTTCAACTAAGTCTGTAGTGATGTTTAGCACACGGGTGTTTCCGAGTGGAACTCTCAACCTTACCCACGGGGGACTTCGAGTGCCTACTCTGGGAAAGTTTATATTGAGCTCCATTCATAATCAGGCATTGGTGCCATATTCATGCCACTCTCATATGCACATTCAGTCACAGGAATAACACATTCCTGTTTCAGGGTTTGACAGGTGGAGGTCGTTTCTAGCATTTCAGCTAGGAAACCGATGGAGGATTCATCCTTTCACCTTGTGTTTCATGTTCAGCCTTTCAGGAGCATCAGATCTATATCTGGCATTCAGGCCAACATTTCATACCTCCATGCAGCGACAGTCCCCTCAAGGATTTCACAGTCCAGTCTTGTAGATCTATTAGAGGAGGGAATTTTCAATTATTTCAACTGGAAATCCTATGAGGGACCATTCCTTCACCTTGAGAATACTATTTCCATCATTCTTTAGCTGATTTTCATCATCCAACATCAGGCTATAGAGCCTCCATCTTTGACATCGTACTTTCACTCAGATTTTGTGTATTCAAAAACTACATTCAGGAGGATATTAGAGGAGCTAGATATTGAGATTCTAGCTTAATAATCTAGTGAAAGGATCAACCCTTTAAGCATAGATATGATTTTACATCATATTGCAACAATATTTGATCATATTATGCTTCAGATCTGCATACCCAGCAGTCATAGTTATAGTGCCTAAGAGGGTGATCTTCCAATATTGTTAGATATGGAAATCCCTTTCTAGGTTATCTTGGGTATTCATCATAGAGCCCGGATCTAAATTTTTGGCATCATAAGAGCTCCAGAACTGCCAGATCTACACATTTACATTTTTTAGGAAGTTGCAGTCCCAACAATTACAACAAGGACAACACATTATTCCTTCCAGTTGTCCATCAATTACACAGTCCCTCTTATGGGATCATTTCATGGTCATTATAGGCCATCTCTTTGGCTTGAGTGTCTCATATTTTGAGCATTGTTGTACTTGCTATCCACCTCCTATTAATAAAATGGCTCAGTTATTTCTTTCTATTTTATGGTGTATTTAGTTTAAATGTTTACTTTGCTATAGTTTCAATTATTGTGTTTTAGTATTACTGCATTCTCCCTTTTGGGATATTACAACGGCATCAAAGCATGATCTTTGTCTCAGCTTGTGGGAACTTCATATTTTTCATCAAAATAAGAAGCAAATAGTAGAGATATCATGAAGGAGGATTGCAGTTTTTCCACTCTTCTCTTTAGATCCATGCAAGATCTCTCCAAGGAGGTCAATAAAATGAAGAGAGAAAGGAAAAGGAAGGATCCAAGAAGATTTCAAGAAGAGGAAGGTCCAAGCACTTCCTATCAGCATGAGAAGCAACCGGAGAAGCAAAGAGCTTCACATCATTCTACTAGATCCAATTTCTTCGATAATAGAGAGTAATGGTGTGAGTATGAAGGAGACTTGGGGCATGAGACCCTAAGTAAATATCTATCTTAGTACAAAGCACAACCTAGAGCTCTCAAGGAGAATATATCTCTCCAACAGTTCTTGCAACTCAAATAGGAGAGGAGATCCCGCAGTAGCAATAGAATAAAGAGGCATAGATTCTTATTTTATACATTTGATGGATCTTCCACAATATCATTGATGGACTAGAGGGAAGAATTAGCTACCTTATTTATGCAATATCCTGTAGCAGAAAGAGAGGTTATGAATATTGCAGCGCTGCACCTACAAGGTGAAGCAAGAGATTGGCGATTCAGTCATTTTTCACACATGAAAGTGTCTTCTTATGAAGATTTCATTTTGAGACTGAAGAATAAGTTTGGTAGAAATAAAACAGAGACATCTCACATAGAGACATCTCCAATCATTGAGGAGATAGTACATGAAGAGCCAAATGAATATGTCCTCATTATCACTTAGGAGGAGGAGCCTCTACCACCACCACCAGCTGCAGATGTATTTACATCAGGGGGAGGAACACTTGCATATTTTCAAGATGGTCTTAAGCTCTTGACATTTAGAGCCCCTTGCATGATTCATGAGATGCATGAGGAGGAGGAATATACCAACGTTGGTGTATTTGAAGAAGAGAAACTATCATCATTACCAACAGTTGGAGAGACTATTGCACCGATTGGAGGAGCTCTTGTAGATGTGCAAGATGTTCTCGAGATTGAGCTTATCCAAATTTTTCATATTGTTAATATGAATCTTAATTGCAAGTGTGAAAAAGTATACCACTTTAGCTGCACATAACAAACAACCCTAACAGAAAAATATGGCTACCAATATCTTCAGATCTGCAGTTAGTTGATCAAGATAAATGCTGCAAAAATCTAGATTTATGCATCAAAAGACATTAAGCAGTAGATAAAACAATATTTACGCCATGCATCCAATAGACAAGACAAGAATATGTTGAATGAATTTTGTATTAATGGCACCTGGGAGGAAAACACAGAAGGGTGTTACCAGTTCTCCTCAATGGGATGGGTTCTTGTAAGTCCTCAGCACTTCAGATCTAAAATTCCTCTCTCTTGATGGTGTAGAAAAGCCAGACAAAAATGGTAGCAAAATATGACTATGATGGTGGATCAAAGCTAGACCAAAAGTATAGATCTAGAGTGATATTTAGGCAACAAAAGGTGATGAATAAATGGAAAAACCCTTCTATTTATAACAAAATATTGAGCTAGTCTAGATATTGGTGCATAATTAAAATATTATTAACCAAATCAAGATCAAACTTTTATGGAATATTTTATTATATTTGTTGGAGGGAAAAGGAATTTGACTTGGGTCAAATCCCTTTATTTGTAAATAATAAATAAATAAATGATTTATTTATCATTTTAATGATGTGGTTGAGTAGTAATCAAATAAATAATGATTTATTTAATTATTTATGGGTGATTTAGTCATATTTAACAAAGAATATTATTTAAATAAGGTTTAAATAATTATTCCTAGAAAATAATAAGATAAATAATGATTTATCTAATTAATTTCCTTGTTTTGGGTTAAATATAACTAGGAATATTAATTAAACTATTGTTTAACTAATTATTCCTTGAGGAAAATCAAACAAATGTAGATTTATTTAATATTTGATCATGGGGTTTCCTATTTAGACAATAAACAACTTAATAAAGGTGGTTTACTAAGTTATTTTCATAGTGAAAGCAATTTTACTTTGGGTAAAATTGGTCTTACATAGTGTACTTGGGTCCATCTAATGATAATAGGTTAGATGACCAAAAAATGGTGTAACACATATTACTTTCATCTCATATTATTTCAGTACCTCATATTGAGATTTGTGAGACCATTCCATCAAGGAAAGTGCATAACCAAGGATTAGAGAACCTTGCTAATTTGGAGCAGCAAATTATCACTGCATAGAGGACCCTTGATTTGAACAAGCAGAAGATGTATTGCTATCCCAGTTTTTCATGGTTGAGCTACACCCAACACTTTGTGTTGAAGTGTGGAGTTGCAGAATATGGGAGGATCACAGTTCTATTCAGTACTGTTCCAAACTATGAGTTTAGCATTGTATGTGGCCATGAGAAAACACCTATATCACCATGCATATCTACAAAGCCATCACTTAGCAGCAGTGATGAGAGGAGGGCGCCATCATTCTTGGAGCATTCTGAAGGTAGCTTCACTCATGAAGAACTGAAGGGACAAATGATAGAGGGTAGATATCTTGTGATGGAGAGTACTTTCCATTTTCAAGATGAAGTTTTCTTGATGAGCTCCTCACAGATCAAAGAGGATATTATACCTACAACATGTATGGAGCCTTATGGGTTCCAATGGGCCATTGATGAGAGGATATCACGGAGAGATCTCAATGGAGGTGCAATTCAATATTTCATGGACTGCAAAGCTATTCAGATGGAGGATGTTGGTATTCAACAATGGGTGGATACCAAGATTGAGCTTGGCATGATTCATCATCCACATTGGGATGAATGGATCCGAATGAGGAGCATGAGGTTTCATACATTCTTGAAGATCTATGATACCGGGCAGCAAGAAGCATGGTTGTGCTGGTTGCTTTTGGGTGAGTATGGATACCATCCAACATCTCAAATTTGCAGGATCCATGCCATATATATCACTGATGACATGCAGCAGCAGGAGGCATGGTTGCGCTAGTTATTGATGAGAGAGTTTTGACATCTCATGATATATATTATGTCCATATATTTAATTTTTTTTGGGATATGTCTCACGTCTTTACATGTACTTTTGTTTGGGATGTATCTCATGTTCATGTATGTACTTGGGTTTGGGACAAACCATAACTCTCATATGATGTGGTAGAAGGGAGCTTATTTGTATTTTTCTGATGTGACACACCACATGTCAATCAATATGTTGTTGCTCCATGACTTGCATCATGGCGATGTAAGGAGGCAGCAAGAATCCTTGTTGCTTTGGTTGCTATTGAGAGAGTATGGGATGATTTCACCACATACATTGCATGTAATTGATGGAGGATGACAACATGAGGCCTTACTACATTGGATTATGTTGAGTGATTATGGTCATTGTACTTGGTATAGTGATGATGTGATGGGGCAGCAAGATGCATTGTTGCGGTGGCTTCTCTTGAGAGAATATGGCCACTACATTTGGTACAATGATGATGTGGTGTGGCAGAAATAGGCATTGTTGCAGTGTCTTATTTTGAGAGATTATGGCTCTCATATTTGTATTGATGTTGATTTGGCATGGAAACAAGAAGCATTGTTGTGGTGGCTTCTATTGAAAGAGTATGGCTCTCTTACTTGGTTTCATGATGATCTAGCATGACAGTATAAGGCTTTGTTGTGGTGGTTGTTATTGGGAGAATATGGTTTGACATTGTACATGGTCATCCATATGTATCTAATTCTTGTTTTTCACTATGTTGATGTTATGTTTGGATCCTACATGGCCAACATGGCTAATGATGAGAGCATTGATAGATGCAATCTACTCTATGTATCATGGGTTGGAGAGATAGTTCATGAGTTGGGACTTTCCACTTTGGGAAGGAACCACTTCATTTCATGTATCTCATGTATAGAGGAGATATTTGGACATCATATGGTTGCCACTTGGAGATTCATTAATGAGGAAGGGTATCTAACTTTTCAGTTGGAGACCATTATAGACATTCTAGAGAGCCAGCTTTGGAGTCGGGCAGGCATTACACATTGTGGCAGATGGGGAGGCCTTCCATATGAGGATTCCATTTGGAGGGAAGATGTTTGCGGTAGCATCCACTTTTGTAGTTGCTTGAGGACAAGCAACATTTTGGTGGGGAGGACTAAAATATTCCCAATTTTCCACAAGATAATTGGAATATTAGAGTCCTTAATTTTCATAATTAATTAAGTAAATAAGAGGGTGGAGGGACCCACAAACCCCATAGATGAATAAAATCCACTTTTGATGTGTGTATGTGGATATTTTAGAGCTAGATATACATTATGGAGTAGTGGAGCAACTTCTTAAATGAAGGAAGAGTGGAGATCATGGATCTTTAATGTAAAATCATGAGGATCTTGGATGAGGTCAACTGAGATCATGATGCATTCAAAGTAAGATCATAAAGCACTTATGATGAGATAGTGGAGGAAGTGGTGCATATAATTCACACATGATGTAGAGAGTGGGAATTAAATGCAGACATGATGTAGATCATGGAGAGACAACGCAGTCTTCATGGGGACTAGTGGCCACATGTACATCACAGTTATGAGGTGGGCTAGGGCTATGGAAGGCTCATAATATATATAATGAAGATGAAGACACAATAGAAGGCAGGATTTATATTATTATTTCTGATCTGTTTAGATCTAGATTTTTCATTTGACATTTCTATGCATGCTTATGTTCTTTAGCTAAGTCTGCAGTGTTTCTTAGCACATAGGTGTTTCCAAGCGGAAATCCCACCCTTACCCATTGGGGACTTCGAGTGCCTACTCTGGGAAGGTTTATATTGAGCTCCATTAATCATCAAGCATTGGTTCCATATTCATGCCACTCTCATATGCACATTTAGTCACAAGAATAACACATTCCTGCTTCAGGCTTTGAGAGGTGGAGGTTTTTTCTAGCATTTCAGCTAGGAAACTGGTGGAGGATTCATCCTTTCACCTTGTGCTTCATGTTCAACATTTCAGGAGTAGTAGATCTATATCCAAAATTCAGGAAAACATTTCATACCTCCATGCAACAATAGTCTGCTCAAGTATTGCGCAGTCCAGTCTTGTAGATCTATTGGAGGAGGGAAGTTTCCAGTATTTCAGCTGGAAATCCTGCGAGGGACCATTCCTTCACCTTGATCATATTTTTTCCATCTTTCTTGAGATGATTTGTGTTGTACATATTTACCCTCCGCCTATGAATTTTGGTCTGCTGCCTCACTCAAATCCATTTTAAATCTTCACAGTGGCTTTAAATCCCGACGCTCCTGCTTAACATTGCTATCCCCGCTCAGAAAATACGCTGGGCTAAAGTTAAAAACCCACTTTTAAAATTATATTGAACCGAAGCCCCCAGGGCCTTAGCCCCCTTTCCTGACGCCGTCACATGACCCAAGCCCGAAAACCACAGGCTATAGGGAAAGGAGCTCAGTCATAAAGTTTTCGGGGGCGACGGCAACCATCCGATCAAACTAAATCAACGGAGCGGTGATCATTACAGGCGGAGGACCCCGCGCGCAGGAAACCGGCGGTATAGTCCCGCACCGCTTCCACCGGGTCGGCTGTTTTGGGCCCAAGGCCAGCGATTCCATTATAAATGTGCCACGCGTCTTTGGTACGGGTTCCCAAAATCGCTTTCCCCGCGCGTTAATGACTGTACAAAGAATGGGTAGCGGAACCCATCCGCTCCGTAGGATCTGCCGATCTCCATCCGACGGCGGATATGTACCAGAACTGCTCGCTCATTAATGTGTGTCCGCCATGTTCTGTGGCCCACCATCGTGCCGCTCTCGTCGCTTCCCCACCGTTGATCTGTGATCGCCATCCAACGATCCAGATCCCAGCCTCCCCATCCATTGACTCTACCGCCACATCGCCCATCCACCCGTCCCCCGTACGTCCACGTGTCTTACTCCCGCACGCCTGAAATAGTTTCCCCCCGTCATATATATATATATATATATATATATATATATATATATATATATATATATATATATATATATATATATAAGTATATATGTGTGTGTGTGTGTGTGTGCGTGCATATGTTTTAATTCATAGCTTTCGGTTTTCATTCACCCCTCACGTCTAAACTGTTTCATGTAAAAAAGTCGCGCTTCGGCTTGTTAAATCTATGTCTCCATTGCTTCTCTTCCACCACCCTGTGTATTTCTCCGATCGAACATGTATCCATCGTCCCCGCATCCACACAATGTGAGTTTTCTCTAATATTTTGTGGGTTTTGCGGGTTTAGCAATAGAAAGGAGGCGTTTTAATTCATGATTTCCGTAAGCGAGAGGAGTTAGAGCATTTTAAAGGATGATATATTGCTGAAAAAATTTAAAGAGGAAGCCGGGGGTAGGTGTTGTGTGAAATGATCGCCATTAAAGAAGACAAAAAGATATGGATTCACGAGAACCCTCGTCTCGCCTACGGTAAAGATCCCGGGATTCGAATCCAAAATCAAGGGTAGAAAGTACGATGTGAAATTGCGGTATCTACGGGCCGCTACGGCGACAAATTTTTCCTCAGCAAAAGGCCAAGCATTGTATATATTTTATTATTTTTGTCTTTTATATATGGAGATTTTCATCTCCCAGCATTTATTTCTAGTGACAAATTGTAAAGTACAGTCATTTATAGTTAGTCATTCGTAGAGTGGGCGCGAATGTTTTCCGCCATTTTATTCAAATTGAGTCATTAAATGTGCTCCATCTACCTCCTCCTCTAGAATTCTCTATCTTTCCTATAAAGGCCCGAAAAGAAGACATTGTAAGGGTTCCAGATTTCTATCAGCAAACTGTGCAGTGAAAAGGCTTTTGTATACATTTTGTAATATTTCTGTATGAAGGTTCAGAGCCCGTAGGGTCTCAATGAGGAGGAGTTATAACTGTAATGAGGATTCTGGTCTTTGGTATCTCACAGTATGTAATTTCTCTTATGTGTTAATACAATATCTCATTTCATGCTATTTATCTTCTTGTATCATGTTCTAGAATGCGAGTGGCTCACTAGTTCGCAGTAAGGATTCATCCTCGTTGGTGCCCTTTCTGGAATTAGTCAAGTGCTTTAAATAGGCCTAGTCATGATATACTGTTCCATGATCATCTCTTCCATATTTTCTGCTATATTAGTTGCATGAGGAGGGTGCTTTTAAAACGCCATTGTCATATAAGGATTCATAAATTGGTATGCCCTTATGTGGTTCTATTGTGTATCTGGGTATCAGTCTCATGTTAACTAATATCTTCTTTATGTTTCTTCACTGCACTCACTTCCTGATATTTGAATTCTGTGATATATTATTTGAACCGGCCCTCTTTACAGTAAGCTGTCTCTTAACTGTCTGATGCCTTTGTATTGGAGTTTTACATAATGTCCCTACACTATTCTTATCTTTGTGTCAGCTCTTGAGAGAGTTTGGTCCCATTCAAAACTTATTTCCTTGTTCAAACAAGAGATAGCAAGTGAGCTTTTGGATTGACAACCCAAGCTTTATAATGAGCTCCTTGCTATAATAAGATGTCCTAGGCACTGGTCTATGGCAACTCTAGACTATTTCTAGGGGGGTGACAAAATCATCCACAACATCTTTCTGGCGTCGTTGCCGGGGAACGAATTCAAGAATATCAGTTTCCCTGGGTCTCGACAAATTGTTTTCACTCTCTAATCAGGTGAGCACAGAGAGTTGAAGAGTTGCATATCTCTCACCTTGGCGACTCCACTGGTCTTTATTTGATAAATCTTATTGGTAGTCTGGCTCCTCGTAAGCCGCATTTGAGGTCAGATACATCTCAATCGAAAACACCTTACGTGTCTGACCCAGAGAAGATCATTCATAAAAGAGTTTGGAAGGAGAGGAAGTCAGTTCGTGCTGAAAACCCTGAATATTCTGTTGAAGATTATCCTCCCTCTTCTTCTCAAGAAGTTAGAACAGAAAATCCCGAGTTTTACTCAGAAACTCCACGCAGGGGAAGTGCCTGGATTGAAGAAGATTCTCATCCTGCTTTCGAGGCTGAAGAAATTAAAGAAGTCACAGAAGTAGTTGCTGTTAACCGCGAATTATTCCCATCCACCCCTCAGGCTTCTGTGCAATATATTCCTATTGTTATTCATACTCCTCTTCCTCCTACTCCTCTCCCACCATTTGTATCTTAGACTGTTGTACAACCCCCACCTCCTCCAATGGCCAATGTTCCTGCATTTCTTTTGAAAAAATACGCCCCACTGGCCTTACCCCAAATGCTAAATGATATGCCACAGGATTATCTGAAGATTCTGCCAAGATTTAACGGTGAAAATGAAGTTGATGCTCAGAAACATCTTGAGACCTTCTGCTCCTTTGCAGAAAACTTAAATGTTGAACATTTGGATGTGGTCCTAAGATTGTTTGTGCAATCTTTGGAAGGGGAAGCCAGAAAATGGTTCAAGACATTGGGAAATCGTTCTGTGACCACCTGGGATGTCATGGAGAATGTTTTCCTCAGGAAGTGGGGAGAAAAGAAAGATCATGGTCAGTGTCTTACTGAGTTTAATACAATGAAGAAGAAACAGAATGAAGGGGTATCAGATTTTATTAAAAGATTCAATAAGTTGTATTTGAGCCTGCCTCCTGAAATGAAGCCCCATGAAGCTGCTGCCAAGATAATTTTCATAGCAGCCTTTGAGTTTGATTTTGGCTTCGCATTGAGAGAAAGAAAACCTACCACTTTGGATGATGCACAGTCAGATGCTCTGGAATTGGAAGCAAACTTTGCCTCCACTGGGAAACTGAAGGGAAAAATTGAACAAGATACTAGGAGGAGAGGCAAAGAAGATATTTCTGCTTCTAATCAAGAAAAAGATTCAGAAAAATTGGATGAAATAAGTAAAATGATAAAGAAGATGGTCAAGCTTGAATTGGAAGCTAAAAATGCAGCTCCCAAGAATTTCTATAATGCTCCAAACAGAGGATATAATCCCCAGTATAGAAGGCCACCTCTCCAGATATTGCCGAGAGAGACGAAGGAACAACAGGACCAGGTACCCCATCCGTTGTACCTGGAAGGTCCAGCAGAAGATACCACTGGAGATGCAGCTTATGGATTAGAGGATTCCAATATGGCCTTTTCAAACAATGATGATATGGATTTCCCCCTGCAAGAAGAAGAAGAAGAAGCAGAGATTGACCATTATTGTAAGCAATTTGCTGATTTCATGGAAGCACAATTCAATGTAAAATATGACCTCAGATCTTCAAGAAAGAGGACCCGAACTCAAGAGCAAGAAGAAGAACCACCTCAGGAAGAAGTATATGCTCAGAAGGAATCAGCTACAAAGAAAAGCATGGAAAAAGGTAAGAACCCTCTAAATGTTTCCCCGCAGTCTAATATTCAGATTCCTTCTTCTTCAAAAATAGCCAGTCCTCTTAATGTTGAGTCAGTATCGAAAGAAATTAAGCCTGCAGCCGAAAGTAAGGAATTTAAGGAAGTTATGTTAGAAAAACCCTCGTCTGCATTCAATTTGCAAAAAGAACTTGAGAAAATTAAGATTCCTGTCCCACTGACTGAATTATTGAAACAGCCTATATATCAGTCTCAAGTTACTTCCTTTATACTTCCTCCCGAAACACCAATTGCACCTGATAGTCTAAACCTTCAAGAAGAAAGACCCATGGTAGTCTTTGGTCCACATATCGAGGAGGTAGACCCCTCTACTCCTCCCTTTTACGTGTCCTTGGTTATTCATGACCTGCTGCTACACAATTGTATGTTAGATTCTGGGGCTTCTCATAATCTTATGCCTTTGTCTGTCATGGAGCAACTAGGGCTGCAAATTACAAGACCATATAAAGATTTATATTCATTTGATTCCAAAAGAGTTAAATGCTTGGGAATGATTAAAGATTTAGTGGTCAATTTGGCCCAAATTACAGCAAAAAGTGTGGTCATGGACATTGTGGTCGCTGATATCCCAGCCCGCTTTGGCATGCTACTGTCAAGGTCCTGGGGTACAAAGATTGGGGGATCAATCAAATTGGATTTAACATATGCTATTGTCCCTGTCTTTGGAGGACATGAGAGGAGGTTATACAGGGAGACTATATTTGTTAAAATGGTAACTAAGGCTGACTGCTCAGAGAAATCTCCAGTTTATAACAAAGAGGGAGACTTCTCATGTTTGATTTTAGAAGAAAATCAAAATTATGCTCATGAGCCCCTTTTTGGTCAAATCCAAACTGAGCAGCCTAAAGAGGATCAGGAATCAGAAATTTGGACTTTACACTTTGATGGGGCAAATTCAAGAGAAGGCAATGGATCTGGTGTGTTGTTGATGTCTCCTACAGGTAAATGGGTGCCTTTGTCTTTTAAATTGGAGTATGAGGCTACAAACAACGTAGCCGAATATGAGGCACTATTATTGGGACTGCAAACAGCCAGAAATATGGGCATCCAATATTTAAAAGTCTTGGGAGACTCTGAGCTGGTGGTAAGAAAAATCAAAAATGAATGTCAAACTAAGCACCCTCGGCTCAGAGCATATAGAAACGAAGTATGGGAAATGATAGAAAATTTCTTCTTGGCATTTAATATACAGTTCATGCCCCGGGAGCAAAACAGAATAGCAGATTCTCTTGCTGTAGCTGCCAGTACATTCCGTCCTCCTCAGAATCCGCTTTTAAGATATGAAGTAGAGGTACGGTACAGACCATCCATTCCAGATAATATAAAGCATTGGCAGGTGTTTGAAGACGATGAACAAATGAAGAGATTCATGGAGACAGTGGGAGAATTCTCTAACATAGAGATTGATGATGAAAGGGAGGAAGAAGCTGAAAATATTGCAGAAAACAAATGGGAAGAGAACATAGCAGGCAACAAAGTGTTGCAGCTGAAAGGAAATGTTATTCCTAGAGGGCTGGTGCCTCTAGAAATATTATTTAACAAAAATGATATTCTTTTGCAGCCAAACAAAGTGACAGAAGAAGATGAAGTGGGAGATTTGAATCTGGGTACTTCTGCTGATCCCAAAATTGTCAAACTATCTAAAAAAGTCCCAGAAGAATATAAAGAAAAGTATTTGAAGTTGTTTCAATCTTACAAAGATGTATTTGCTTGGTCCTATCAGGACCTAAATACTTTTGATGTTAGTATAATGCAGCATAAAATTCCATTGAGGGAAGATGCAAAGCCATATAAGCAGAAACTCGGGCAGATAAACCCTTTGCTACTTCCCTCAATTGAAAAAGAAATCAAGAAATTACTGAAGGCCAAGATAATTGTGCCATTAAGATACTCAGAATGGGTAGCAAATCTTGTTCCTGTTCGGAAGAAGAACGGAGAAATAAGGCTCTGTGTGGATTTCAGGAATTTAAATAAAGCATCATTAAAGGATAATTATCCACTTCCTAAGATGGACCACATCCTGCAGAAAGTAGTGGGAGCATCCAGAATGTCAATGATGGATGGATTTTTTGGTTATAATCAGGTAGCTGTATTTCCAGAAGACCAAAAGAAAACTGCATTCACTACACCATGGGGAACATTTATGTATGCTAGGATGCCATTTGGGTTAATTAATGCAGGTGCTACTTTTCAAAGGGCAATGGACATAGCCTTTGTTGGAGAATAGGACAAGTTTCTGGTGGTATATCTCGATGATATCACAGTATTTTCAAAGAATGATGATGAGCATATTGAGCATTTAAGAAGAACTTTTGAAAAATGCAGAAGGTATGGCCTTTCTCTCAACCCTCAAAAATCTTTGTTTGCATTAGATGAGGGAAAACTCTTAGGGCACATTGTAACTAAAGATGGTGTGAGAATAGACCCTAAGAGAGTTGAAGTGATAAACAGCATTCCATTACCAAGAAATAAGAAAGAAGTACAGGTGTTTCTAGGCCGAATTAATTTCCTAAGAAGGTTTATTCCTAACTATGCCGAGATAGTTAGGCATATAACTAATATGTTGAAAAAGGAGAATGAAGTAAAATGGTCCCAGGAGTCTAGAGATGCATTCACGAGGATAGAACAGGCATTTGCTGAAGCTCCTGTGCTAGCAGGGCCAGATTACAAAAAGCCATTTATGATTTTCTCATTTGCTTCCCCTCACACAATTGCGGGGGTGTTATTGCAGAAAAATGAAGAGGGATATGAACAGCCTATAGCTTTCTTCAGTCAAGTACTTTATGATGTTGAATTGAAATACAATATATTGGAGAAGCAGGCATATGCCCTGGTAAAGTCCCTTAAAGCTTTTAGAGTGTATGTTTTGCAATCTCATATTACTGCATATGTCCCCACAGCAGCTGTCAAAGACATTCTGGTTCAGGGAGACAGCGAGGGTAGAAGAGGAAGATGGATTGCAAAAATTCAGGAGTATGATTTGGACATAAGGCCTACCAAATTAATTAAAGGATAGGGAATTGCTAAGATGTTATCTGAATCAAATCATCAAGCTTTGGGCATTAATTTATCCATGATAGCAAATGAAGAATCTGAGAAAGAAGAGGAGCAGCAAGGACTGGAGATGGTCACTCAAAAGGTACATGTGAAATATCTAACTAGTCCCTGGTACAAAGAAATTGTTAAATATCTTTTAACACTTAGCTGTCCTCCGAGTTGTGATAAGATAAAGTACAGAGCTGTAAGGATGAAATCTCAGAAATATATGATTGCTAATGGATAGCTATATTGGAGAGACCCTTCAGTTATATTACTGTTATGCCTCACAGAAAATGAAATAGAGAACATATTGACAGAATTCCATGAGGGAATATGTGGAGGACATTACAGCTGGAGGGCAACAGCTCATAAAATCCTGAAGGCTGGTTTTTACTTGCCAAAATTGTATACAGATACTTTTGCTTGGGTCATAGCATGTGACAAGTGCCAAAGATTTGCTGAAAGACAGAAACTAGCAGCCATGCCCTTGATTCCTATTCATGTAAATGAACCATTTCAGAAATGGGGATTAGATTTTATAGGAGAAATACATCCCCCATCAAGTGGCCAATATAAATGGATACTAACAGCCACAGATTACTTCACGAAATGGGTGGAAGCCATGCCTACAAGAAATGCTACAGATGTTGTGATAATGAAGTTTATGGAAGAAAATATCATATCTAGGTTTGGCTGTCCTGCTAGAATTGTAACCGATAATGCGCAAGCCTTTAAATCTGCCAGATTTGTGAATTTCTGCCAAAGGTATAACATCATCCTAACTCATTCCACAGCATATTATCCGCAGGGAAATGGTTTAGCAGAATCATCTAATAAAACCCTGGTGAGAGCCCTGAAGAAAACAATCAGTGAAAATCAGAAAAACTGGGACTCTCAATTAAAGTTTTCTCTATGGGCGAATAGGATAACCAGCAAAAGAGCAACAGGGAAGTCTCCATATGAGCTGGTATATGGAAGAGCAGCTGTGTTTCCTGTGCAATTGGCTTTGCCAGTAGCACGCTTTATGCAGGAAAATCAGGAGGAACCAGATGACATGATCAGAAGGATTAATCAGCTGGTAGAATTGGAAGAAACACGGAACCAGGTAGATCAGAGATTGATGGAATATCAGGAGAAAATGAAGAATGTATTTGATCAGCATGCAAAATATAGGGATTTCCAAATCGGTGACTTGGTTCTTAGATGGGATGTTCGCAGAGCAGAGAAGGGCAAGCATGCAAAATTTGATCCGCTGTGGTTTGGGCCATTCAAAATAGTGAAGCTGGGATGAAACAATACTTTTTCTTTAGAAAGCCTGCAGGGAGATTTGCTGGATGCCCCTATGAATGGCCAATTTCTTAAGCCATACTTCCAATTCTGACCCAGGCTGGGAATGCCTGATTGTATATACTGTATATAAGTTGTTTGGGTTTTTATTTTTATAGAGGAAAGAATGCTGATAATTACCTGAAGCGGAAGCGCAGAGGAGATTGAGTAGCAGAACGAAATATTCAATGGTCTGCGTGTTCTCGACATGCCCGAGGACGAACATGTCGTCCCCAGATGGAGCCCATGTTGTACATATTTACCCTCCGCCTATGAATTTTGGTCTGCTGCCTCACTCAAATCCATTTTAAATCTTCACCGTGGCTTTAAATCCCGACGCTCCTGCTTAACATTGCTATCCCCGCTCAGAAAATACGCTGGGCTAAAGTTAAAAACCCACTTTTAAAATTATATTGAACCGAAGCCCCCAGGGCATTAGCCCCCTTTCCTGACGCCGTCACATGACCCGAGCCCGAAAACCACAGGCTATAGGGAAAGGAGCTCAGTCATAAAGTTTTCGGGGGCGACGGCAACCGTCCGATCAAACTAAATAAATGGAGCGGTGATCATTACAGGCGGAGGACCCCGCGCGCAGGAAACTGGCGGTATAGTCCCGCACCGCTTCCACCGGGTCGGCTGTTTTGGGCCCAAGGCCAGCGATTCCATTAGAAATGTGCCATGCGTCTTTGGTACGGGTTCCCAAAACCGCTTTCCCCGCGCGTTAATGACTGTACAAAGGATGGGTAGCGGAACCCATCCGCTCCGTAGGATCTGCCGATCTCCATCCGACGGCGGATATGTACCAGAACTGCTCGCTCGTTAATGTGTGTCTGCCATGTTCTGTGGCCCACCATCGTGCCGCTCTCGTCGCTTCCCCACCGTTGATCTGTGATCGCCATCCAACGATCCAGATCCCAGCCTCCCCGTCCATTGACTCTACCACCACATCGCCCATCCACCCGTCCCCCGTACGTCCACGTGTCTTACTCCCGCACACCCGAAATAGTTTCCCCCCGTTATATATATATATGTGTGTGCATATGTTTTAATTCATAGCTTTCGTTTTCATTCACCCCTCACGTCTAAACTGTTTCACGTAAAAAAGTCGCGCTTCGCCTGTTAAATCTATGTCTCCATTGCTTCTCTTCCACCACCCTGTGTATTTCTTCCGGTCGACCACGTATCCATCGTCCCCGCCTCCATCTGTGCCATTTTTCTCTAATATTTGGTGGGTTTTGCAGGTTTCAAGGTAATAGAAAGGGTGTTTTAATTCATGGTTTCCGTAGCAGAGGTTAAGAGCATTTCAAAGGGTGATATATTGCTGGCAAAATTTAAAGAGGAAGCCGAGGGTAGGTGTGAGAAATGATCACCATTAAAGAAGACAAAGATATGGATTCACAGAACCCTCCAGAGAAATTTGCCCTGCATTAAAGATCCAGGATTCGAATCCAAAGTTAAAGGCCAAGAGTACAGTACAGAATTGCAGACTATCTTAGGGCTCTTACGGCAGCAGATTTTTCCCAGCAAAAGGCCAAACACTGTGTATATTTTATTATTTGTGTCTTTATATATGGAGATTTTCATCTCCCAGCATTTATTTCTAGAGACAAATTGTAAAGTACAGTCATTTATAGTTATTCATTCATAGAGTGGGCGTGAATGTTTTCCGCCATTTTATTCAAATTGAGTCATTAAATGTGCTCCATCTACCTCCTCCTCTAGAATTCTCTATCTTTCCTATAAAGGCCCGAAAAGAAGACATTGTAAGGGTTCCAGATTTCTATCAGCAAACTGTGCAGTGAAAAGGCTTTTGTATACATTTTGTAATATTTATGTATGAAGGTTCAGAGCCCGTAGGGTCTCAGTGAGGAGGAGTTATAACTGTAATGAGGATTCTGGTCTTTGGTATCTCACAGTATGTAATTTCTCTTATGTGTTAATACAATATCTCTTTCATGCTTATTATCTTCTTGTATCATGTTCTAGAATGCGAGTGGCTCACTAGTTTGCAGTAAGGATTCATCCCCGTTGATGCCCTTTCTGGAATTAGTCTAGCGCTTTAAATAGGCCTAGTCATGATATACTGTTCCATGTTCATCTCTTTCATATTTTCTGCTATATTAGTTACTTGAGGAGGGTTCTTTTAAAACGCCATTGTCATATAAGAATTCATAAATTAATATGCCCTTATGTGGTTCTGTTGTGTATCTGGGTATCAGTCTCATGTTAACTAATATCTTCTCTATGTTTCCTCACTGCACTCACTTCCTGATATTTGATTTCTGTGATATATTATTTGAACCGGCCCTCTTTACAGTAAGCTGTCTCTTAACTGTCTGATGCCTTTGTATTGGAGTTTTACATAATGTCCCTACACTATTCTTATCTTTGTGTCAGCTTCTGAGAGATTTTGGTCCCATTCAAAACTTATTTCCTTGTTCAAACAAGAGATAGCAAGTGAGCTTTTGGATTGACAACCCAAACTTTATAATGAGCTCCTTGCTATATTAATATGTCCTAGGCACTGGTCTATGGCAACTCTAGGCTGTCTCTAGGAGGGTGACAAAATCATCCACAACAATTTGCATCATCCAACAGTAGGCTATAGAGCCTCCATCCTTGACAGTGCAGTTTCACTCAGCTGTTGTGTTTTCAGCAGCTGCATTCTGAAGAGATTGGAGGAGCTATATCTTGAGATTTTAGCTTAAGAATCTAGTCAAGGGGTCAACCCTTCAAGCATAGATATGATTGTACATCATATTGCAGCCATATTTGATCACATTATGCTTTAGATCTGCATACCCAACAGTCATAGTTGCAGTGCCTAAGAGGGTGATTTTCCAATATTGTTAGATATGGAAATCCCTTTCTGGGTTATCGTGGGTATTCATCATAGAGCCCAGATTTAGTTTTAGCATCACGCGAGATCCGAAACTTCCAGATCTACACTTTTACATTTTTTTGATAGTTGCAGTCCAAAAAATTACAGTAGGGACTGTGCATTATTCCTTCTAGCTATCCAGCAGTTACGCAGTCCCTCTTGTGGGATCATTTCAGGGTCATTGTAGGCCATCTCTTTGGCTTGAGGGTCTCATATTTTGATCACTGTTGTACTTGCTATCCACCTCCTATTAATAAAATGGCTCAGCTATTTTTGTCTATTTTATGGTGTATTTAGATTAAATTTTTACTTTGTTGCAGTTTCAATTATTGTGTTTTAGTATTACTGCATTCTCCCTTTTGGATATTACAACTTGGCTCAAAGATGAAGCTAGAACCTTATAATGTTTACAGTATAAAGATGGCCAAAAACTAGACTTAGTAGTTACAAGACTTAACAAATACAAATCAAAATGATCCATGATGCAAATCAATTTGGTAGGACATGTTTGGTAAATCTAAAGTGAATTGAATATTTATTGTAGAAGAATTTGGAGAGCAACCCTAAGATATTGGTCGAATACCTAAACTAAGTGTGAAACAATGTGCCCTTTGATCTAACTTGTATTGGTGGAATTTGACAAAGTGTAAATATGTTTGTTATTTTTGGGCTCATGTGGTAGTATTCAAGTGGAGATAAAATATATGCTCATGTCCTTTGGTTACATGTGCCTGAAGAAGGTGCAGGACCAACACACTTTTCATCAACAACACTTTTAAACAAAAAAAAGCTTTAACAATGCGCTTGAACTGAGGAATATTGAAATTAATTTAAAATATACCTTGTAATTTTAAAAGAGTTGTCTATTGTAGCATATTCACCCATTTTTATGTATAGATAGGTTGTATAGATTTGAAATAGGGAGTTCAAGAGAGGTAAAAAGGGGAAAAAAAGGGACAATTTGATAGTAAAAACTCTTCAATTTTCAAGCTTGGAAAACTTCCTCCTACATGATCTCTAAGTGGGGGTGATGGAAACCTGCCCCCTAAATTGACATGCATGTGTCACCTCATCCAAGGTAGCTTAAAAAATTAAAAAATAAAACTAAAAATATATTTTTTTTAAATTTAAAAATAAATAAAAAAAATAATAAAATAAATAAAGTTCATTTTAAAAAAAACAAAAAAAATTAAAAAATAATAACAAAACAAAAAAACAAAAACAAACCAAAAAAACCATTTGTATTTTTTTTTTAATTAAATTTATTTATATTTCTTACTTATTTTTATAATTTTTGTTTTATGTTTTTAGGTTTCTTAATTAGAAATGTTATGTGTGTGTGTGTGTGTGTTCTGAGATGGCTGGCACACCTAATTTATGTCTTGATTGGTCACGACTCAAGGGCATCTAAGCCATCAAATTCATCAAGGGATTACACTCAGCCTGTGCCACACTAGCCCTTAACAAGTTTGGATTTTTTCCCATGAAGTTTCAAATTGGTGGCATTTACACCACAAATTTCCTTAGCAGAACACCTTGTCACTTTATGATATGTAACATTTTATTCTACACCCTCTGAATCCCCCACCTCAGGCTTAAGTGAGGCTGCCAGAAGGATGCCCAGTCTTGGCTTGACCATTGGGGGATAAAGGAGGATATCAACTTAGAGAATAAGGATAATATTAAAAAATACTATAACTTCCAAATTTAAGGATATGTAGTGGGATGATAAGGAGTTAGGAAAAAAAAAGCTAAGGTATTATAAGGAGGTGATCAACCCCAATATTGATAACTAGAATTATCGTTTTGTCTTGACCAGTGCTAAGGAGAAAATGAACATTGTGAAGATAAGAACTAATTCTCATGAGATTTAGAGTGAAACCAAGCATTGGCCAACTCCCAAAACACCTTAGGATGAAATAGGTTGTCACATTTGTGATACTAAGAGGGTTGAAGAAGAAAAACACTTTCTTTTGGATTTCCAACTCTCACTCACATCTGCTCTCATTTCCAAAACCTTTGCCACATTACCAAACTTATTGAATTATTAAGTCAACAAAATTATAGGGCAGAAACGTGAAGTTGGGTTACACTTTTGTGAGAATCGGGGGCCAAAAACTTTTTTCGGCAATATTTCGGCCGAACATTTTATAAATTTTGGCCGAACTATTTAATAGTTCAGCTGAAATTTCTTAGAAAGTTTGGCCGAACTCATGATTCCGTTTAGATTGACGGCACACTGACAGCGCGGGCAAACAAAATTTTTGCCAGAGATGGGAAAACCGGCAACAAAAGTTCGGCCAAACTTCCAACAAAAGTTCGGCCGAACTTTGAGTTCAGCCAAACTTTTACTTTTAAAATAGTTCGGCCGAACTAGTTTCTATAAATAAATCGCCCGCGAATTTGATTTGTTTACCGGTATCATTATTCACGCGTAATTTATTCACTGTTGCTGCTGGTCTTTTCGCACGTTTGTCCACGTTGTTGCTCCTCCAGTCCGCGCTGTTGCTCTTTTCGTCGGCGCTGTTCGTCTACTAGAAGGTATGTTGCTCCTCCCGTCCTCGCGAAATGTTGCTGTTGTTATGGCATTTTTTGTGAATGAGTGTAATAGACATTTCTTTCATTTCTGTTACCGCAATCTGTATATAGCTTTGGTTTCAAATATTATAAGAACGTTTTTGATATGGTTGAGAGAATGTGATACTCGCTCCACTCCACTGTAGAGTCTCATCGTAGAAATAAGAGGCCACCCAAAGAAATTTTAGGTGTTGTGTCCTTTTCTTTGTTTACGTTATCTTTAGTTACTGAAACAAATGATATGAGCTTGCTTCCAAGTGAAGGCGTATCCAATTGAGGAGAGTGCTTTTAAATAAGTCTGGGTAAAATGTAAGGGTATAGTATATACACAAAGATCTGAAGGAGTTATTCTCTTTATTTTAGTTACTGGCATTTTTGAGCTTGTGGTGTATCCCATTGAGTAGTCCCTTACAGAGAGTGCATTTATGCACTCATTCAATGTGAAATTCATAATCTGTTAGGAGTTTGAGGGAAAAATTATAAAGAATATATTCAGAGTTTACATAAAGATGTGTGTTGTATTAATTTAATGTATTGACTTGTATCATGATTGAGAAGGAAAAACAACAGAAATTTCCATTAATCAGATCTCAAATATGGTTGTACATCCACCGTTACCTACGATAGAATTCTTAAGATCTGATCAAGGTGTAACTCCAACAGACTTCTTCATATCTACAACGGAAATCCACTTGATAACATTGCTATATGTCCATTGTTACCTACCACAGAGTCCTTAAGACTAGAGGATCACCTTGAAAACATGGCCATCCCTCTGCTGCTAGGTCGCCCATACAACTTCACAAATGGTAATTATCTTGCAGACAATGATGTACCTCCATAGTTACCTCCATAAAATTTCTTCAGATTTGGTGATTGTTATCACCTGGAAAATGAGGCTATATGTCAGCCACAGTTATTTGAACATGACAATGGTGATTTAGAAGCTCAGGAAGATCCAAGTCATGATGAAAAAATATCAGAAGCTGGATACACAATTGGTATTACTGTGTGAAGTAGATATGTCTATATATAGACCGATAATTTATGTGAGCCTATTTTTACATCCATAGTAATATGATCCAGCTGTCAAGAAAATTTTATTATTAGAAATAAAATAAATAAACCTAAACACTTACATAAATTATGTTATAAAAAATACATGCCATTTTTATATATCTATACCATATAAACTAAAACTCTTTATGTTGTCTTCCCATTTCCTAACAATTTGGTGGTATCATAGCAATATGCACTCCCATATGAGCACCACTCTATTTATAATCCTGTACACATTTGCTAAACCTAGGAATGCCAGAAAAACCTACTAATCTTGGTTTTCAATTGTACTATTATATCAAATTTCTACAAATGTCAGGTCTTTGTGATGCACCAGCTTGCTAATTCTGCTTTATATAAAAGATACCTGAGTTTTGGGTTACCTGAAATAGGGAAATGGGTTCGGTTTTCAAAACCGCTGGAAAGATACTTTAAAAGTTCTAGTGATTGGGGAAACAGTGGTGTGTCGTGTGTGTGAGAGAGAGATTAAGTATGGAAAAGTTCTAAACATTATAAACATTTTAATAATGTTCACATAGTTGACATTCCTTTGGTTTTTGTTACCGCAATCTGTATATAGCTTTCAATGATAATAGAAAATTATGAAAACATATTACAGATCATATTTATTATAAAGTATCAGAGATTTTTATATATATATTGCATAGTTTTTTTTATTCTAAAATATATAAAATACAATTCTTTTAATTAGGAACAGGTTAACAACGATCCTTAATATTATTTCCTACACTCCCTTCGTATACAATCCTTTTTAGTGGGAAACAAATTATTGATTTATCCTTTGCACTCTGTCGTTGAGGGCTGGAATATGGTAAAAGTGTTTCACTGTTAGTTATTTATTTTTTATTTATTTTTTTATAATTTTAAACTACAAAACTGATTTTTTAAATTATAAAACATATATTTTAATTATTTCTAAAAATATATAAATATTTTATATTATTAGTATTTTTTGAAAAATATTAATGTATTTTTTAATATTTATAAATGTTTATGAAAATCATTTCAACACATTGTTCACTTTAATAAATTTAAATATATAATGGTTGACTGAAAAAATGACTAAGTTGTGGATATTCCGAGTCCTACATCTGAAAAATATATAATGGTTTTTTTTATATTAATATATGTCTAAATGTATCTAAAAGTTATATGTATTTTTTTTAGGTTGGAGAAGTGTAGATTTTTATCAATACAAAATTTTGTTATTTAATTGTCAAGTTTTATAGTTATTATAATGAAATAGTTTCTCACAACAAATTTGATAAAATAAGTGAAATCTATATAATGAAGATTAATTTGTATTTAATTTTTAGAACTTTTAATGACTAAATTTCTATTTAAATGAATAAAACAATCAAATGTAAGAAATAGAAAACATAATGAAACACAATGTAAGAAATAGAGAACATAATGAAACACACACATACATATCTACAATCAACACAATTATTTTCCTAGGAAATCCTTATGGGAGACAAGCAACCCTAAAAAGTAATGATGCTCTACTCCTTTTTCCCTAGGAAATCCTTATGGGAGAAAAACAACACTAAAATGCAAACATGCTCTACTCTCTCTTTTCTAGTATGGAAAATATGTAAGTACAAAGAAAGAGGTAATCTCTCTAGAGTTAGCTAAGACTTTTGGCGTGTAAGGTTGCTATAAAAACTTAAATTCATACATTTTTCTCTCTAACTTCACACTCCTAGTTGTATTTTCAACTATGGAACAAAATACAATAACACAAAATGGAACTCTTATTCCTCCTAGTGGCCAAGTATTTAACATAGCGTGATAGCCAACTAGGTGTAAGATTTGACTCCGTCAACCATTAACAAGGTTTGTGATTTTAGACATTTTAGAGTCTTGTTAAAATTCCACATGTAGCTAGCTTGCTATGCATGAGTAATGGGGCTAAAATTACATTCTCTCGTACCATGGTGGTCAACATGATCGGTCAACTTACTAAAGGCATAAATTTTGAATGAGCTTCATTGGATGTTTTTCTTGCACCATTGGATATGTCTTTAAGTGTAGAATAATGGTCAAGATTTCGGCACAAGGGATAATCGTTTGACCCCCAGAAATGTCATTTAATACCTGAAAATGACTCCAAAAGCTTTTAGATCCCAATTCTCCACCCACCATTAAAATGACCCTACAAGTTGATTCTTTTAGTTTTTTCACTCTATAAGCATCAAAATATATGACAAATAATATAATTATCCAATCTAGATCATTATTTAATAATTTTTTAAAATTGAGTAAGATATACATCATGGAATTTAAATAAATAGTGTTAATTCATTGAACACCCTTGTACATTCCTTGTTGATACTTTGAAAGTAATACGTTTTGAAAAATAATTTGTTTATGGATTCGATTTTCCACATTCTCTCAACCATATCAAAAACCTTCTTATATAATATTTGAAACCATCTATAAACAACTTTTCATTTGTTTCGATAGGAATTAACATATATTGAAATATTAATTTTATTTATGTCTTGTGTGCTAAGGAAGGGAGGTCGTGAACCGTAGGAGAAGAGATAGTATTTTTTAAGTTAGGAGGGATACTTTTTATGAGATAGAATTAATTTAAAATGCTTCTTAAGATTATGTAACTTTCGAACCATAATTACAAATTTATTTATTTTTTACTTATCATTTAGTTGCTAAAAGTTGAAGAATTTATGTTGGTAAATAATTAATTAGGTCTATTTAAATCATTTACCACTTTTGGGTTTTTCGTTTTGGTGGTTTCATTCATAATTTCACTTTTTTGCAAATTGTCAATTTCAATTTTTCACACCACATGTGCATAGTCAAAGGACCTATGGTCTTTCCCATACCAAAGTATGTTCTTTTAAAACATGTTTTATTGGTGATATGGGTGATTTAGAAATGATTGGGAGAGCGAAATTCCTCATTTAATACACAATATGTTTGGTTCATGCCACTAAGCCAAGAATTTTAAATTCAACTGACTTCTAATATAACCAACTAAATCCCGCAAAAAAAGAATAAAACAATTTATGTTAGGGTTGTGTATTCAGGCATTGAAACAACACACCATGATATTTCAAATTTAAAATAATGGTTTGAGTCCTAGGTAGCTTAGAATCCTATTTGTTTTCAAAAAAAGGATGCACTCCCATTTGATTCTCATGATTAGGTTGTAATCATGAGGCTCTCGCTCAAGAGTGGACCTTCCCAAAATCTTGTGACGTCTTGTCACAAACAAAACCATCACACTGAAAAACACATGATGCAAGAAACATAGCTCGCTGACATATCATTTTTCTCCTTCAAAGAAAAAAAATTCACATCATGTGAATATCTCCATGTACTCTTACATATTGGTGTACAAAACCATCAACCAAACACAAGTCGACAAAACATGCCTTTTCAAACAACTAACTCTCAAGTCAAATAATAGCGTGTACAAATTTCAATATTTGTTGAATCTAAGTGTGTCAACATAACTCTACTTTCAACATCTTGCTTCATGCAACATGCACCATACTTTGAATTTGCAAAGAAATTCATGAAACATCAAAATACATGCAAGGCCTTAATTGGATAAGAAATCTAACCATCCCTTACCAAACCATTTCAATGGTGCTTCTTTCAGCTGCACTTCATCATGTGAATCATCCTAGCCCTCATCGATTATGGAATCCTCTTTTCCATTCTTGTCAATATCTCTTTCCACCTTCTTCAAATGTCGTGGATGACTTGTTGGATACAAATTCCAACACTTGTCTACAAGGTGACCTTTCTTATGGCAATGAGTGCAAAACAATTGCATCTTATTTTCAACATCATTTTCCTTGTCCAATGGGCCTTTGAATTTTTGCCTCATTTATTTAGAAAGTTTCATGTGCATGGATATGTTCTTCCAACATCTATAAACATTATGATTATTCAAACCACAAAAGGAACATGCAAACTTTTCCAAATCTTATGTGAATATTTACCATGTTTATCATAATCAAAAGCAATTTGATTAAAGGCAAATTTATACCTTGAACATTCACCTTTGTCGCCTTCTTGAGGAGGTGAATTTGATGAGGTAGTGGCTCTCCTCTAAATAATAGCAATGAATTCAATGACTAGATAGAGCTTTCAACATCCTCTTCTTTTACATTCTCATTAGCTGCATGTTTATTAACATCTTCTTGCAAATTGGGTGTCAAAATTTTCCATTCATCATGAACACAAACTTCACAAGCTTGAGGTAATGAACACGAAATAAAATTCCTTCTTGGAACAACTTCATGTGCCTCCTTGGCTTTGGAGCATTCTCCATCATGTTTTCCATAACCAAGACCCAAATAATTAGGCCTTTCCTCAACAACATTTGGCTCAACTATGCCTTGTACATGTTTTCCTTTAACCCTTTACTTTCATAGCCCATTTTCATCAAAAATTTGGACCTTATTCCTCTAGTGTGTCTCTCAAAAGCACTTACAGATTCATTTTGAGAGGAAATTGAAGACTGAAATCAATAGCTGATTCTTCTAAATAACCTTGACTAAAATGAGCTAAATTGTACTTTGATATCAACTTGATTTGAATATGGACAAACTAGTTTTGTTGGGCTATCTCCCTCATCAGTTAAATTTAAAGATCGTCTAAAGTTAGCCAATTGGGAAGGGGTTTATGTGTCAAGCTTTAAGTGTATTTTGTGAGAAATTTATGAGTTAATTGAAGGGATTCGTAATTCTATATTTTACCATATTGCTTGTTGGTTCCATGTAGATTTAATTGACATATAATAGGTGGTTTCTATTTTTGGGATGTCTGTAAAGTTTTTGGCACATCATATTGAATTTCTATAATTTGTGTAGCTCCCTAACATTCAGATAGAACCTTCATTGAAAAATGTGAGGGGGGTTTCAAATTCACATTGGATAACACCCTCCTCTGGGATAAAAAAGTTTAACAAACACAATAATAGATCTAAACAATTAGTGACGTCACCAAAAGATGTAGCATCTTCAAGGTATAATATCCTCTCATCAAGGTCAAGAATCTATTCACCAAAAATGTCCTATGGAAATGATGGTTTAAGAAACAAAACCAGACAAAAACCTTCAGTGAGAAAAACAAAATCTAAAACCTCTTCAAGGTCTTCAATCAGCTCATAAAGTTAAATTGTGTCTTGATCAAGTCCAACAACAAAGAAACATTTAGTGACAACACAAAAATCTACAACTTCTTCAATGTCTTCTAAACCATCTTCAAAGTCAATATTGTGTGCATCAAATTACCCAGCAAGGTCATTAATGGAGTCATCAAAACTACTATTTCAAACTTCAATGCCAAAAATAAGTTAAAAGAATTCAATTTCTCCTCCAAAACCTTCTTCTCTGAGCAAAGCTAGAATTATGTCGTCGAGAAATTCAGTAATTCCACAAGGAAATTCTATCAAAGTTAAAACAAATCCTTTTCATCCATATTTAATGCCTAATTTTTCAGGTGGAACACCTCCAAATTTAAGGACCACAATGCCATAAAATAAAACTTTACCTAATAGGTGTAGACCTAGAACCCCCAACTTTGCGTGACATGTACAATTGAAGATCTTATGGTAAGCAGTGTGAGAAGAGAGTCATGGTCACTGAGTTGAGCAAGAGAAATAGTTTGGTATGAAAACCTTACTTTTGATAGGTATAGCTAGCAGACTACCAAACTACATGGTAATGGCATTCAAAATGTGAAAATTCCCATTTCACTTGGAAATAAGATGGTCGAGAAAGGTATAGATGAAAGGAGATATCCATCTATGGTAAAGAAATCAAATAGTTCTATCAATTCCACCTTGCAAATCTAAGAGACATTGAATTAAATTTCATCTCAAGATAGGGCTTTGGGAGGACACTCTCAAAGCCAACCTTCGTTATGGCTTTGAAACACATGGTAAGTATCAAGACTCAGCAACCTTATTTGCATATTTTTTTCTAGCATGGACCTTAATGTCATAGCCTTCTTTTGCCTAAAATGAATGCAAATTTCCTTGCAATTTGGCTTGCAACATTCATAATTCATGCTCATGGAACATGATTGTGTTACAATTGTGATAACATCTGCTGTATGTAGAAGCTTTAATAAAAAATGATCGAAAATGACATTTTTTCTCTGTTTTTTTCAAGATTTAAGGAAAATTACACCAAGTAGCTTCCAGCCTCATATGACCATCATGTCAAACTCATCTCAGGATATTGTCCAAGTAAGAACCACTTAAGCAAGAAATCTAGTATACATGACTCTCCAATTTCAATTAGCAGCAATGACAGTTCTAAGTATGGTGCAAACATTGCTCCAGATCCTCAATGGGGCATGTTTGATGACAATAATTTGGGGAGTGAGAGAGGGAGGTGGTAGGAGAAAAAATTCAAGGAATCCATGGGAAATTGAAAAATATATAACTAATAAGGTGAAGACACTTTGTAACCTAAGAGAGAAACCTGTTAGGAAATGGGTGAATTTGGTATTACACGCCCAATTGGATAACCTCGAGGAGAAAACATTTCTCCCACTTTATTTGTTGGCATAACCTAGTAAGTGTTATTCACTAGCATGTATTTTGTAAGGGCCTTGACCTAGCTCGCATTCAACTCCATCCACTAGGTTGTAGAGGATTCCAAGCCTAATTTCATGAAAAGTAATTTGGGGATGATCACATTGACCTGCTTGATGACATGTCTATGAAGATTAACTACCTTGAACTATTTTTATGCGTAGGGAAAGAGACACATTCCCATGTCTGAGCATGAAAATGTTCTTTGATATTGTTAATGCCTCTAGTGTTTACTTCTACAAGTTCTATAGGAAGAGCCTGTAAAGGGCCAGGTAGCCTCTAGATCTCATCTTTTATGAAAGGTGACATATCTAGTAAATGCCCCTACAATCAATCTCTAGAATGGATCTAAATAGAAGTTCTTCAATTTAATATCCATAAAACACAACAAATTTAAGGTAAACTATGTACATGTGTCATTTATCCCACAAACTAAAGTGTATAAGTGGTAAATTTTATACCAAGTGTGCTCCCACCATGTAAAGCGCAATTTGGTGAACTTATCATTTTTATAATTTATTTTTTGATTAAATTGAGTTTCACACATCAATCATTGCTTTGAAAGTTGTGTTCTACATAATTTGTGTACACTAAATTACAAATTGATTTTCTGAAATCTATTTTGTGTAAATGTCGACCAATAGATATATATATCATGGAGGATGAACGATGAAGATCAGTCGAATCCCATATGGAGGTTCAGGGATCGGGGGATGTTCACGGTATTTAAATATAATCTTAAATCTCCATACATGTGTGTACATATGGAATTTATTTTTTATTAACTTTGTGAGTTAAATTAGTTGTTAATAAGTTTTATTTTTTAATTTTTAGGAGGTAAGAGGAGAAGGGTTTCTACTCCATCCATGGAGCGTGCCCATGGTTCAACCAGTCGTGGTATGGTTCACACAATTTAATCAATGAATATGTATATGTATTTATATGTACACATGAATGTATTTTTAAATTTACTATAAATTCGTATTTGTTTTTGAAGCTTCTCCCTCGTCTCGAGAGGTTGGTGGTGGTTCAAATCCACCTAGAGGGCCATCAATGAGTGGTAGCAGGTTGCGTGAAGGGGGTGATATTTATTCCCTCGAAGGCCAATCAATAGCTGTTGGTTCTCAGCAAGGTCATTTTGGGTCTGGTTCTCAGCAGGGTCATTCTGGGTGTCTGGTTCTCAACAGGGTCATGTTGGAGAAGATGCTAACCAACAACGTCAAGGTTGCCATCAATTTCAATATTTTTTCATTAAATTTGTACAATTTTTTTTACATGTGTTTTTTCTAATATACGAAATTATATATATATTGATGCAGAGGCCGAAAATTTTCCAACTAGTGGTCAAAATAGACGCAGGGCAGCCCACTACATTCAAGAATAAGGTTGTCAACCCAGCACAACTTATCCGGCTGAGATTACTGATATACCATGGGAAACCAACATGGCACAATGCACCTTACAAAGGTGTGAAATACTTCATGCAAAATTGCAAAGAGATCTCGTGGCTTTATCTCTACCTACTGAGAGTCGACAAAGCCTTGAAATAGTTACACATTAATTGGGTGAAATTGTAAATGTGTATAGAAATCTTGGGCCAACAACTGATACATTTGTAGAAATGATGAGAAAGAGAAAAGAAACAGTAATGGGTCCAGATAAATGGGAGGACGTAAAACAAAAAGTTACAAAAGAAGTGGCCAAGTCAATGTTTAATTACAAGGAAGGGCCAAAAAGAAAAATGTTGAAGGTGCAATATTTCAAGCACCCAGACATAGCTCGTTATTTGTATGATAGGCACCTTGCGGCCTATGGAAGGCTTCCATGGAACGATGAGGTTCCTGTTTATTTTGCACAAATGTTTTATGCAGAATTTTTTTTGGGTATGAAACCCAAATACAATGACCTTCCGTCAGAATTTTTTGGCCCAGGGAAAGGTCGATTATATGACCGTAAGGGCACTAAGCGAGATGTGGAGTTGCCTCGCCCTGAGCCGCCATTGGTGAGTCGACCGTTTCGGGTCGAAACTCTGTGGTCAGAGATGGATGCGACTTCTCAAATAAGTCGAGAAGCAAGGGATGTTATGATTGACAATGTTCATAGCAGATTGGGTGGAGTCGATCTTTGTTTAAATCGACAAAAAGCATGTGAAAATGCACGTGCCAATTTTTTGTATTGTACAGATGAGGAGATTGACAACATGAATGTTGAAGATCTCCAAATATATGCAAAAAATTGTCGCAATGGTTTGCAAGACCTAATTTTTCATGAGGAAGAGGGCACCGGAACGGTATGTGTTAGTGACCTTAGGGTTTGAAATTATTTTAACATACATATACATGTGTGCAATTTGTAATAAATACATGTGTATGTACATGTATACATTTATTTGTATGTGTACATTAATCTAACAAAAAATTATGATTATATGTTAAAACACCATTTGCAGTTCTCACACATGATGCGTGACGAAAATGTTAATATCACGTTCGGGACCTCTGGTTCAAACAATGCAGATGGGTCTGACCATCAAGATATGTTGGCAAATGTTAGTGTTTTTTAAGTGACTTTAAAATAAATAATTGTTGCCACACATGTACATGTATGTATATATATATAATTTGATAAAATGTTTTAAAAGGTACCGATTCCGTCTGATGTTTTTGGGATGGCGGTACCTTCTTCTTCCTTGGGATATGTACCTTCTACTTCCTTGGGAGATGAGCCACAAGTATGGAAAATTTTTCACAAGTTTAAAATTTATGTTTAAAAGTTATATATATATATATATATATATGTGTATATATATATATTCTACCTCAAAAATTTCCTTTAAAAATTGATATCTATATATCTATATATATATATATATATATATATAGAGAGAGAGAGAGAGAGAGAGAGAGAGAGAGAGAGAGATCTATATTTTGAGTTATTTAAATTTTTTTGAATTTAGGTTCCTATAGAAGATTTCTTTAATCCGCGGACTCTAGCGACGGAGATAGGAACATCCACAACATTTGAACAAGTTGTCTTTAGTTCCTTTTTTTAATATTATTGAAAATAAGTTTATATATGTACATGTGCATTTTCATTTGAAAGTTTTTAATATATATATATATATATATATATATATATATAGATATATATATATATATATATATATAACTGTACACATATATTGTACAGTTTACTGCTGCAGATGTTCCTATGGGAGAACTTGTTCATCAAATGGAGAGGGAACCTTATGAGGTATTGCATGATTTTTTTGTTATATTTTGTTTTTTACATTAAGCTCTAGATATATATATTATCATTCATTTTTAAAACATCAAATTTTAATGTTCAAGTACATGTGCATTGTGTATGTAGGTTTCCCATGATGCTTCACATGATAGGGCGCGGATTGAGACCCTGATAGGAAAGACGCTAGATCCGTCTCTATTTGATGGACATTATTTGTAGATTTGATTTCAAGATTTAGATAGTTTTAAAATTTGTTAAACTTGATACAGTTTGATACTTGTGAGATCTACAATTTTTGGACATATTTTATTACATTGTTAATATAATTTGTTTTATTTAATTTTTGGATGGTTTTAGTACTTTTTTCAAGTGAATGTGAAGTAATGTTGTTATCTATAAATTAATGTTGTCATCTGAACTACATTTGGCATGTTATTTAATGACATACATGTTATAATTTGTTTTGTTTTTAAAATTTAAGTTTTGGATGCTTGGAGTACATTTGGCATGTGATATTTAATGTTAAATGTTTTTATTGGATAGTTGAATTATAATTGGCATGGCATGTGAAGTTTTTAAAACTCAAGTTTTGGATGGTTTCAATCTAAATTTTGCATGTGATATTTAATGAACTTTAAATGTTTAATGTTTTAATGTTGCATGATATATAATCAAAAGGTTTTTAAAACTTAAAGTTTTGGATGGTTTCAATCTACATTTGGCACATGTGGTATATAATGTTAAATGTTTCTATTGGATCTAGCTGAACTATAATTGGCATGGCATGTGAAGTAATGATATATACTACGTGATGTTTAATGTTTTAATGTTGCACGATATATTATCAAAATTTTTTAAAATTTTAAAGTTTTGGATGGTTTCAATCTACATTTGGCACATGTGGTATATAATGTTAAATGTTTCTATTGGATATTTGTTCACTATAATTGGCATGGCATGTCAATTAATGTTGCACAAATCCCTTATGGATGGTTGAAGTACATTTGGAATTTTAAGATTGCTTTTGATCTCTACATGTAGTCATGTTTGAATGAAAAAATTTCGAATAGGAAGAACATAGCTTTTCAATGCAACTAACCATGTATCAATTGAGCTCTAATTGAAAAAAGAGTTTAAAGAAGTAGATATATGTACAAATTATCCCTTTAATTTTGATTGGAAATATAATTCTAGTACATATATATGTTTTTTGAATTTGGGTCAATGTCGTTAATGCACTCAAATAGGTAGCCTTGTCGATTTATTTACATCGTGGAAACTTTTTACCAGAAAATCCAACTAGTTTTTCATCAATGCACATAGAAAAACTACTTGGAACAATTAATTGCATTCTAGAACATATCTATCCAATACAAGTAACATTTTTCATCAATGCACATTGAACATTTCCGACCATTGGACAAACAAATTTTGTACTAGATTTTCAATCAGGAATAGAGATGTGGGTCAAATCCCACCAAAAGTCGGAGAAGTGCTCCGAGTCTCTTGTCTGAAAGGAATTTTCGTACAAAACTATACTGTAGATGATTTATTTACATTGTGTCCATACTTTTTACCAGAAAATCAAACTAATTTTTCATCAATGCACATAGAAAAACTAGTTCCAGTTAATTGCATTCTAGAACATATATATTGAGTACGTAAATAATTTTTCATCAATGCACATAGTAAAACTAGAACAATTAATTTCATTCTAGAACATTTATATATATATATATATATATATATATATATATATATATCCAATACATATAATATTTTTCATCAATGTACATGTATAGAAAAGCTACTTTCACTTGATACTAGAGCACGTGCTTGTACCAAAACAATTTGTACATGTGCAAACACTTGCACAAATAACATAAGCAGCTCAATTTTTAGTTGAGTACTGGAAGTTCTAAAACATATTTAATCCAAATAGAATAAATTGTTGGACAATTCACTCAAAAAAATTCTAATCGAATTCCATCTTCAATAATCCGTTCATGATCGGATTTTGACATTTTCCATCTCTTAATTTTCGATTTTTTCTTTGATTGAACTTCTATCAACTTTATGCGTGCTACACACACCAAGTGATTATATTGACAACTTATGGAATCAAGTTCATAGTCTTCGAAGTAAACAAATTCTCCACTTTGATGAGTTTGCCTGAAAAAATAACCTTTCAGTATAATAGACCCTCTGTCATATTGAAATCCGTGATCATTATAGTTTTGTAATAATTTCATTTTTCATTCAGTGCAATGCATCAAATAATACTTCACATTTTCATCGTTGTCAATAGGTGCAATTACAGCAAAAACATCTCCTGCACAATAAAATAAAATTAACAAAATTATACATATTTAAATTTATTTCTATATCTTTAAATCATTAGAAAGTAATTCAAATGTTACCTTCTCTAACAAGATCAGAAACTCGATCACCATCGAATGATATTGTAGTTTCCTCTAATTGCATTTCTTCAAACATTGCAACAGACATTTTTCCCTTTGTATTTAGCTCGGTATGTTTCCAATCATTCACATACATTTTGTTTTCACAAACGTCATTGGATTTTGTGCTGTCTATGCAAACATCACAAAAACAAGAATATTTTCTTTTATCCAATGAAAACACATTTATGGATGACTTTGTTTGAATTGAATGCAATTTTCGAGTCCCTTTTATTGTTTCAACATCACTTCCAATTGATCTATCTACGTCTTCGATTCCAATATGCCAAAAAAACCTTTATATGGAAAATTAGAAGAAGAATTTGTAAATATGATATCAAAATACAATCAAAGATAATCATTGCATGATAAATGTACAATGTTTAAAATTAGATTTCCAATATAAATTAAATTGAATGTACCTTCGCACTTCCCTTGATGGGTTAGTCTCATGGCTTAGAGTAGCGAGGCACCATTGAACAACTTCTTTATCATTCAAAATTCGTCTTGCAGAGTGGCTCATTTGATATCTTCGAAGTGCTCGTTTTATGCATGCTCCTGCACCGTCATGTTCTCCTTTTCCATGGCCAGTCTCAAAGAAATTCCAACAATGTTTAATGCAGGTTTTCTTATGAAGACAACACAACCAAAAGAATGATCATGCAATTTGAATTGACCTGCACATCCGTCTGACCATATCCAATGTTCATTGAATGTTATTCCATGATTTTTCAATGAATCATAAATTTTTCCAAAACAATGTTGTACAAAACATGTATGATGTGTACGATCGTCACTGATATAAAAGTGATATTCTTTAATGATATGTCGATTTTCACTCGTGATTTCTATATGATCGACATTTTTTTCAACATTTGTATATAGAATATGGACGAGCATGGAGACTTGGTCAGAATGATAGTATTCACTCTGAATTTCTTTTTGTGGAACAAATGTGTAGTTTTCTGCAAAATCAATCACTGACAAAATGGTCCCTGGTGGAAAAAATTCAAGAGATTTTTTGAATTGCAAGTCTTGCCATCGAGCTTTATGGGAATTCTTGGTGTATTTGTAAATTTCTGCCTCAAACTTTCTCAAAATGTCTATTAGAAAAATTTCGTCTTCTAGTAATTCAATTCTTTTAACACTATCTGCACCTTGAATCGATGTATCAATATATTCATATCTCTTCCATTTCACTTTCATGTTGGACAATGATTGATCATTTGTATCAATACGATATTTGTTTTGAAATTTAGTCAAATTTCCACAATCATCGCATTTTTTACCACCAACACATTTCTTTTTGTAAAATAGTTCATCGCTTTCTCTTTCACATAGAATTTGAGATATGAAATCATGGATAGTGGAAGGAGGAGGTGAATCCTTCCATAATGTTCTATCGAAATCAAGGAATGTGTCATAATATAACTCAAATTCCACATGATAACGGCAACAACAAGTGTCGCGTACGGTGATAGGTTTTACATACCATGGTTTTTGTTGAACAAAAGCACCGAGTGAAACATGAATTTGACGATTCTCTTTTTTGAACTTGTTGAATAACTCTATCTGAGTGGTTTCCAAGAGATGTTTTTCATGTTCTTCGTACTGATTTTGTGCTATTCTTCTTCGCATCACATGTCTTGCAGTTGGTGAAACACGCGAATTGTTCTTCCAATATTCATATATTATTTTTTTAACATTTTCTCCAAGTCTATCTTTGTATGGTTGCCTACAAATAGCTCTCCAACTAGCGAGTTCATCATTTACATCTATTTGCAGTCGAAATTTCCGATGTTTGTGCAAAGTTTTTTGCGAGGTTACCAGTGCTCGTGCCATAGATGTTACCAAACGATTCTCTTGAGTACTTGGTGAAACCATTTCCATCTGTATTCCTCTACGTACAATTGAAACATCTTTCTCTCTAGATCTCTTAATTGACTTTATAGCACTACTCATATTTTTTATCACATCTTCCTTCATTTTTTTATCTTTGGTTGATTTTCGAATACCCAGTAGTGTCGTAGCGTCTTTTAATTTCCTTAATGATAGCAGACCTTTCAACATTTGAGCCTGAACTGTCACCCACTCATTTAAGAAATACTTTTCAAAAATGCAGTTAACATGATATCGTATAGCATGGTCAGGTTTTTTATCTCCATATGTGTGTGTGTCAACATTTTCTAACATCTCATTATCGATAGTGATTTCATCTATACATATTCGAAAAAATAGTACATATTCAATAAATGACTAAATTAATAAATATATCTATAATTTCAATGATATGTGCATGTGTTTTATATATATATATATATATATATATATATATATATATATATACCTTGTGATTCAATTTCTTTATTTGGATTTCTTTCAATATTTTCACCATCTTCAATCATTGGTTCAATATCTCTTTCACTTTCTCTTTCAAAATTTTGTATCTCATCATCAATGTTTTGAGGAATATCTTTGTCTATTTACATTAAACAAAATATTTTTCAAATTATTTCATCAAATAAAAATTAAGCTTCACATTTTACATTAGGAAAATTTTAAATATATCAATAGATCATAATATTTACATTTACATACCTGCTTCAATTTTTGCTTGAGGTTGATTTTCCTCTTCAATATTTGAGAGGGCTTCTAACTTTCTTTTGCGAGATTGTCTCGTCTCTTCTCTACATTCCTCAGGGTCTCTTTTTTGATCATATTTTCTCGCACAAGTTCTTCGATTTCCCATGATAATAGGGTATGAATTTCAAAAAGTTTCCTTCAAAAAATTAGACAATAACTTGATTACAAAAAAAATCACAAAAGATTTAATTTAAAAAATTTCATTTTAAATTTTTTGCAAAAAATACATACTCCAATTCAAAACACTTACTTTAAAAAATTTGAGAGAAAAATGTCTTATAAAAATGAAACAAAGCTCAAAATATTTACTTCAACTCAAAACATGTACATACCTCCAAGAAATGTCCTTTGAATGTACGTCCAAGAAAATTTCTTAAGTCCAAAACAATTTTTTGCAAAATCAGGCCGCCTCAAAGAAATGTCTTCCAAAAAAATTCTTTAAACCCAAAACAATTCTTTGCAAAATTAGTTTGCTTCCAAGAAATGCTCTTAAATCCAAACTTTGAAGAAAAGTTTTTAAACCCGAACGAAGATCTTTGTAAAATCAGATGAAACATAGTGATCTAGGAACGCTTCTCTCCCTTCAACTAAAAAAATTCATTCTGTTTATTAGAATTCCCCATTAAAATCTAACACAGGTCAAGCTTGGATGCCCCTTAGAATAGTTTAATTCCCAAAAGTCGCTTTCATCCTCAACCTCTCAACCTCTCCCATAAAGTTTGAGCCTAAAACTTGGTAGAGACTAAAGCTGCAAGGAAGAGGTCATCCGGGCATGTGGGGGGCTACCTGCAGGGCCACCCCTTCATGAGGGTTGAGACATCTCACACACACCCGGGAATCATCAAGAGCTGCTGCTGGATCACTGGACCATCAAGTATACGGATCTCGATCATGCTGAAAGGAGCTGGAGAAACGATCAAGTCAAAGGGCAAGGAGAGATCCCTTTGCCTAATCCGAGGCACCGAACAAGAGTGGAAGCTGGAACCAAGGTACACCGCCCTATAGACCTGGCTTCTGGAATGAATGAGCTGATGTCGACAGAAGGAGGTCCGCCATAGGTGAGGCAATGAGAGACCCTCAACTAAGGCACGAGAGAAAAGAGTAGAGCGATGGACAGACTGACACTAATGATGATAGTGAAGTGGAAAGGACTGAGGAGCTAATGGACGACTTCCCTTGTTAGAGCATAAAGGGCATGAATGACATGGCAACGACTGACACAATATCGTAAGGGATAGGGGACAGTGGGACTGAAGGTCATAATATGTGACACAAGAGAGAGACCAAGCAATGAAGGATGGAGGGCTATAGTGGGGTACCAAGGGACGCGGGATAGACTCCATGAATGCGATGATGACTCAACTTGGATGCTCTAAACAAGGGCGACTCGATGGTGCTGCCACACAGTAAAAGGCCCAATGGGGGACCATAAAAGCATGAGTACAAGGTGGGGACTCGTGACGAAAATCGTCACAAACATGGACAAGTAAGGAGGCAAGATGGTGCCCCAAGTACAAGTGTTGTAAGTGAGGAAATTCGATTTTAAGGAGAGGTGAAGTGACCCTTCTTGGGCAAAATAGGTCCTGGCGAAGGATACAAATAAAAATATGCTGGCTATCTAACAGAAAATAAAACACGCATCTCAGAAAGGAAATGCTAAGGGTAATATTTCTTAAGATAGAGTGCATTGCGAAGATTGCCTTTGAAGTCTTATAAAAGGTATGCCCCCTTACCAAGCTCCTTACTGATGATGTAAGGGCCTAGCCATAATGAGTCGAACTTCCTGTGACCAAGGACATCATGGGCTTGGTCATATACTAGAACAAGGTTGCCTTCATGAAAAGGACGAGGCTGGACTTTTTGGTCATATTGAGCTTTTGGTGCGTTTCTTGGCCGCTTCCATGGTTTGCAATGCAACACAGCGATATTCAGAGGCACGCTCAAGCATGATAAGTCATTGTTCTAGAGGTTGGGTGTCAGGGGGAAGTTCAACAGCCAGAGGAAGGGAAGGGATGTACGTCCAAGAAAATTTCTTAAGTCCAAAACAATTTTTTGCAAAATCAGGCCGCCTCAAAGAAATGTCTTCCAAAAAAATTCTTTAAACCCAAAACAATTCTTTGCAAAATTAGTTTGCTTCCAAGAAATGCTCTTAAATCCAAACTTTGAAGAAAAGTTTTTAAACCCGAACGAAGATCTTTGTAAAATCAGATGAAACATAGTGATCTAGGAACGCTTCTCTCCCTTCAACTAAAAAAATTCATTCTGTTTATTAGAATTCCCCATTAAAATCTAACACAGGTCAAGCTTGGATGCCCCTTAGAATAGTTTAATTCCCAAAAGTCGCTTTCATCCTCAACCTCTCAACCTCTCCCATAAAGTTTGAGCCTAAAACTTGGTAGAGACTAAACCCCACTCAAACCAACTAATATAAACCTTATAATTTTTTTTTCATTTTAATAATAATATAAAATTATTCAAATTATAACATTTACATATACAAAATATAGATATAAGATAGATGAATAAATTCTTATTCAATTATGGTTTTGTTTAGGTTGCGCCTAATTACATGGCCTTATATCTCTTAGTTAATTAGTCATTTAATAATAATGTCATTATGCTTGCATGGTAATATGTTTTAAGGGATCCCCGAATGCGGGTGACATGCCCCGACCGTATGAAGCTAGATCTTCCTACGCTCAGAATGACGACGCCCTGCAAAGCCAACTTTAACCTAATGCATAACCTCATCTCAACAATCATTCACATTGGTACTTTGTTGCACCTGATCTCCAACCATACTCGGAATCACATGCAATCTCAAGTGAACTGTCCCAACTCGCATATGTGAGCATGCCACAACACTACACAACATCTACACTCGTGCCACAGGCCTTCAAAAGACATTGTTACTCCTCATTCTTTCATCCCTTTGCTGCTCCATTCATCCCCTAGATCCATATTTTCCTCTCCCCTTGCCATCTCGTTGTTGCTCTAGTTCCCCTGCGCGCTCCACCTACTGTGCGCTCCCTCTAACACGCGCCCCCTTCCATGCGCCATCTTGCAGCACACTCCTCCCTCTGATTCTCTCATGGTTGCGCACCCCCCTTGGCATGCCCCCTAGCCACGATCCTCCCAGTGGAAATCCCCTCCTGTTTTGCTTATCCCCGTTGCACGCTTTTTGAGGCAGGCTCCCTTGCAGCGCGCCCACCTTCTGTGTGCGCCCCTTGCTGCGTGACCCCATGTTGCGCCACCGCGCCCCCCCCCCCCCCCCGCCCCCACACCCCCGTTGTGCTTTCTCCTACTGTGCACCTCATTTATTTGAGCCCGGTCTCTCCCCCTCTGCTTGTTAGCCTCCCCATGGCTTTGCGACAGCATCAAAAGACCATCAAGGGTAGCCAAAGAGGCGCGTCCTTGGGTTGTTATCACCATGGTCATGATAAATGTTTGGAATCCATTGAGGGATCCTCTTGTAGCAGCCATGACAAGGAGGCAACTCAAAGGTATGAGCGCACCCAGGATGAGATAGCCTTATCTCCAGAGAATTAGAGGGGCATAAGAGGCCTCAAGAAGTCCACCATTGTGCACTCTAAGCCGCCCACCCCTCGAAAAACTGAGCCCCTCCTGGTGCATGAGCCCATGGAGGAGGATACAAATGTGTGGATCATGGATTCGGATGGAGTTTGAACCATAGTTCCAGATGCTGAGTACCCTGTTGCTCCTATCATCTGTGCAGGCCCCCCAAAGCCACCGCATGAGCCCACTGTTGAGGAGGAGGCCATTGCGCAAGAATATGGATGCCGCATCGAGGAGGAGGACCCTGCTACAGAGGATGATGAAGGAGCACCATGACTGGGCAGTTGTTCGGTTCTTTTATGTTTTCTATCATTTCAGCACTTACTACAGATATTTTGTTTTTATATGTGTTATAGATCACTCTGCAAATAATGACTGCCTTATGATATTAAGGGGTTGGTTTCCTCCTAGGAGGCAGCCCCAAACTTGCACTATTTTGAAAGCTTCTAAGACTGGGATAGGCTAAGGACTATTTACCATCTCAGCCCAACACATTTGTAAAGTTTCTTTTTTATCTAATATAGCTTAGCCTAACTTACAAAAAAATATGTTTTAAGGGATATCCATGAAAGGACAAGATTCCACTTTCGACTCGATCTAATACTGCCTTTATGTGGGGGGCAAGTTGATGAGTGACGGTAGTTTGAGTGAGGGCAGTTTGAGGTGTCATGATCTATTTTGCTAGAGATCTTTTGATGTATTGTTGTCTTCTTACCTTCCTTTATGCAGTGGATTATCTCTCCACTATGTTAGTATTAGATGTATCCTATTTATTTTTGTCAGTTTGGCCATTACTCTATGGCCATATTTTGTTTTTCTGGAGGTGTAAATCTGGTGGAACATGTCTAGAGCCTCAAGAAATTTCCATGCTTCCTAACATTTTTAGCTTATTTTTTCAGACTATAGGTTGGTTTTATCTTCGCTGAAATTTTATCTAGTAACTTAGATTCATTACTTGGGAAATATTTCGGATGATATTGGATATGTACTAGAACCACTTATTAACAGAAGTTACCAATGTTTTTTTTTCCTTTTGAAAAAAGGGATATGTGTACACTTCTAATCATGTTAGGGAAAACGCTTATTTATTTTGATATTTAATTGTATAGTAATTTATGTATGTTAATAATAAACTAAATTAAGGTCTACCTAAACTTTAATAATTAAAGTTAATTTAAAATTAAATTATTATTATTATTATTATTATTAAATTAGATTCCATTTTAAATGTAATTATATATATCCCATATCATATGTTATAAAATATACTATTTTATTATTTATACATTTAAGGAATAAACAATAAACATATTGATATTACTAATGGTGAAATAAATATAAGTTGTCTTCGTCTAATTTAAATGAGTAATTAATTAATACAAATGCAATGAGTTTGTAATTAAAATTAACTAAAAAAGTAATTATTAACAAGTTTTCATAAAAATAGTATCGTTTTAATATATATATATATATATATATATATATATATATATATATATATATATATATATATATATATATATATATTAATTAAAAATAATCGTATTTTTTCGGTGATAGTAGGAGTGAGAGGGGCAATACACAACCTTTATGAACAATCTGAATATACTTTTGTCTAGGGACTAGGATGCACAACAAACATCCAAGCAAAGTATTGGGCATTATGGAAAGGTTAGGCAGGTCACAAATGAAATTTCAGGGTCGCTCCCTACTTTCCCTCCAATTGTCTAAGGAATAGCTTTGATGGCAACACAATTTGAAAAAATGTATTTCCACCATGTCCTTAGAATCCTTAAGAGAGAGGCCAACACACTAGCAAACCAAGGCTCATGTTTAAAACAAGGTGAAGTGTGCTACATGGATCCTTAACACAGAGGCCAACACACTAGCAAACCAAGGCTCACAGGGTGTAAGTGTGCTATATGGTGGGAAAGGGAGAATCACAATGATCCCATAATCAAATTCAATTAATGATTTTTTTTGGGATTATGAATGAATCAAACCCTCTGAAAGTCGAATTGAGGAGAACTAAATCAAATCACCTATTGGAATCACATAGCTTTGATGGAAACACAATTTGAAAAAATATATTTCCACCATGTCCTTAGAATCCTTAAGAGAGAGGCCAACACACTAGCAAACTAGGGCTCATGTTTAAAACAAGGTGTAACTGTGCTACATGGATCCTTAACATAGAGGCCAACACACTAGAAAACCAGGGCTCATGTTTAGAACAAGGTGTAAGTGTGCTACATGGTGGCAAAATGAGAATCACAATTATCCCATAATCCAATCCAATTAATGATTTTTTTTAGGATTATGAATGAATCAAACCCTCTAAAATTCAAATTAAGAAGAACTAAATCAAATCACCTATTGGAATCACATAGCCACCTTTCAAATTAAGGAGAACTAAATCAAATCACCTATTGGAATCACATAGCCACAGGGATCAAGGATGGAGAGGATAATTTGGAGCTTAGACTGCCTACCACACGTTGCAATGCATGCACGATGGACTGCACACCTGGTATGAAAGCAAGAAAGGGTGGCCCAGATTAAAAGCTTAACTGTCATCTCAAGCTCAGCTCATGTGGGAGATGGATTTTATTCAACCAAGTCCCATTAATGTTAATAAGGATCGTCATTGCGTCAGGCTCGATTCATCACTCGGGGAACTAACTCTCATATGGATTAATGTTGGTATTTAGATGATAGATCTCCACCATGATATCCTCGATATAGCAACTCATACCTCATATATGAGAAACAAATCTTGGCAACTTGTCAAGACCAGCCTGCTTAACGTCAATTGATTTTGTTCATGTGATTTGCAGCTCTTTAGAGTGGAAACATAACCATTGATGGCCATGAGAAGGCCAATAACCAGTATGTCAGTCGAGACTTGACTTGAAGCCAGATGTATTTCTTGAGGGTCAAAAAGGAATTGGAGGCTTACACCATAACTCAAGCGGGCCTCAAATCAACCAACATGGAGGGTAGAGACTTACATGAGCTACTCCTCACTCTTGGACAATAGAGAGGGGTCGGTCGTGGCAAAGGTGTGTGAGTCCTCTCACCATATTTTTCATATGCTCGGATCTTAAGGCCCCCACTTTTTCCAAGATTTTGTTCTGCCTAGGATGAGTTTACTACTACACATCTAGTGAATTTCTCGATCCTAATGAAACCAATCTGAGGGGATTTTTTTTTTAGGTTATGAAATCAAATCTCGTCTCCTCTCTTAAGATGAGGATACAAGAGAGAGTGCAAATTCTGTGTGGATGTTTTCAACTCATTCATGGAGGTCGACAAATTTAGGGTCAAAAACCTCTCCAAGAATATGACATAACACAGGATACCTTGATTCAAATTGTTGCAAAATTTCGAGATGGAGCTGGGGGGGGGGGGGTGTGCATCCTCCTCAGCCCCATATATATCCTTTAAGATTGTTTTAAAACCAGGGCATTCTTTTCCAAACCCTAAATATCTCTTTGGACCTATATTTGTGGTGGAATAGACAACTAAAACTACTTCTCTCGAAGTGGATAATATTGCATGTATATTTATAGCTATAGATTATGAAAAAGTGATTATCTATCGTTTCAATGGTTTTTGGCCTACATCATTAGCTCTTAGGGAGTGGGTACACTAGAGTTGGTCTTAGGACATTGGGATACATTTCTACTCAAGGAATTTTTGTTGTGATTTTTTCGTAAGTTAGAGGACTCACAAAAGGTTTTTGATCATGGACCCTGGTTTTGGGGTTGGTCCGACCTCTCCTTTCAACCTTGGTTTCCATATTTTAATCCTCTCTCTATGTCGACTCTAGCAAGTCCAATAGGGGTAAGGCTCCCCAATTTTCCCATCCATATGATACATCCAACTATCTTAGAATATGTGGGAAACTTACTAGGTTTCTTCATCAAAATCGACTTTGACAGGACTGCAAAAGGAATTATTACATTTTTCTGCATATGTATCGAAATGGATTATGAAAAAAAAGGCTTTTCATGCAGGACTTGTCAACAACCTAGATGTATGGCTATATTCACAAGGTTCCTCTTCGCACCCAAATGCCAAGAAGAAGAATCATGGATGGAAAGATCTGAAAGGACCCAAAGGTTCCAAGTCCACCACGGCTCACAGGTTGGATAACTCATAGAATCAAAATTCATATGCTATGTTAACCCCAAGGAGGGGAATCTCACCCTTTAATCAATATGGCACAAGATTCAACCATGATTTTGGTATCTTCAAAGAGTGGGCACAAACACACCCATGAATTAGATCACTCAAATAGTGAAAAGAGCCATCAAATATGCCAAAGCACTAGACAATGGAAGCATCTCAAGGAAAGGAAGTTATTGTCTCATCTCCATTGACAATCTCTGAGTATGGATAGACGTCCAAATTAAGACGAGAAAAAAACCAATATACAATCTTAGAACCAAAATCCAAGAAAAGAGAAAATGTAATGTCGTATAATGTGATTGGGAAATTTGATGTAATCTAATGTTAAAAAATAATACAAATTGATTTATATACATATAATAATTTTATTTTTTTAATTTTGTTATACAAAACAAATTAAAGCTTAAAATCTAAAAACAAATGATACATATAAAGATTTTCCTTACGAATGAAATTGTTTACTTATAAACTATGGCAAATAATAAATATTTCTACTATTGATTTAGCTTTCTTGACGTCAAAAAATATCAAAACTATTTTAATCATAAAATAGCTTAGGCCTTCTACTCTTGATTTAACGATTAAAATAGGTTAGCTTTAAAAAAAAGTCAAAACTATTTTATGATTAAAATAGCTTAGGTTTCTTCTTATAAAAAAGTCAAGCCTATTCTATTTTGCATGAATGTCAAAAAAAATAAAATATTAATTACATTTAAATTTAATATCAATTTTTTTCCAAACCATTAACATCAGATTCATCATATTAAGATTATCTTTTTAAGAATTATTGAAAATAAATTAAACAAATTAATCACAATTTAATTTAAGAACACTTTACACATTAAAATATACGATAGCGACATGTCCTATCATATTCAAAGTCAGAATAATAATGGTATTGAGCATTTATGACTGGGAAACTTGTCGAAAAATAATTGAAGCAATCCTAAAAGCTAAATATGCATCCATCATTGAGGTAAATAATGGTGTTTAAGTCATAATTTACCTTTTTGGAATTACTTTTCTGAACTTTTTAGTAAACTCTACATGATTAACCAGATATGATTACCTTTTTGGAATTACTTTTTAAATTCTACATGACTGACCGGATAGGATTAGATAACATTTTAATGCTGGTATATATAATATACATTTAATCTATATATAATTATCAATTTATTTTTATTTAAAATTATAGGTATATAAAATATATGTACCTCAATCTTTATAAATATTTATTAAAATTAAATAAATTTATAATATTAAGATTTTAAAACTTTTAAAATTTTACATACAAATAATATTATAATATTATAAGAGTTAGTATTTTTATATCATGTTCTTATTATATAGTTTTTTTTGCATTAAACAAAATTGGTGTTGAAGGATGGTTCAGGTAAAGAAATCAATCTCTTTGAGTCTAAAGGCAAAAATTTCAGGTTAGGTCACAAGATAGACTTAGTTATGAGGACAATATAGTTATTCAATTCCAAAACTACAACATATACAAGTATAAGAGTTGAATTTAGGTGGAAAGAATCACAATAATTATACCTAAATATCTAAGCTAAACTCAATTGACTCAAATTTAAAATATTCTTTTAAGTTAATTTTCTTTAATTTAGGAAAAGATTTCTCTATAAGTTAATGATGTAGTAATAAGTTGTGTCACTTGCAAAATTAAAGTGTCTTTATCTTTTTAGGACACTAAATTGTATTTTGAATAACTTATATTCAAATATTGCAAAAAATTATATCACCTAATTCTATCAAACCAAACCACAATGAACAATTTCATGATGTGATTTTCCTTGATGCATTACAAAATTAAAGTATCTTTATCTTCCTAGGACACTAAATTGTATTTTAAATAACCTATAGTCAAATATTGCAAAAAAAAAATATCATCTAATTCTATCAAACCAAACTATAATGAATAATTTCAAGTGATGTGATTTCTCTAAATAAGTTAACCTATATTAACTAATAACAACTAATAATAATTATATTCACCATTACTTTAACAAGTGAATTATTATAATCTCATGATATTTTCCAGACCCATGAAAATTCCATCTATGTCATCATAATGTCGAGAGCCATGACAAACTTTAAGATTCCATCCGCAGTGCTGACAGCCTGAGCCCATCATTCAACATCATAGGGACGAAGACATATAGATGGAAGACAGTACTGATGCAACCAAGCTACTGGAGAGCATGATAGCAACGTGATTGTCAAACCATAGTCAACATTACAACCAAAAAGAGACATAAAATGTGGGGGCATGAAAAGTATGGCAGCGTTGGGGGAACGTCCTCCTCTAGTGCTTGTTTTGGTATATATATATATATAGATATTCGACAAAGCAAGAAGTTAACATATCAGAGTTGGGTATTTATAGATTGACACCCAATTTAAAATTATACATAATATTTATTATTTGGGTAGGATTGATTAACCAATTTTGGATAGTGTTGTTAAGTTAGGGGTTGTCAAGTTAGTATAGATTGTGTGGTGAGGATAGTTTATTGTCTATTTTTCATTAGGGTTTGAATATCATGTTTTGATATCTCTATGCACGTCTGTATCATGGTTATTAATCTTTGATTTTTCAAAGTATTATGCGTGATGAACATATCTAGTACCAAATTGATACAGTTAACCATATAAAACAAAAACATAGCCTATCTCTCCAATAGGGTTTGACTATCATGGTTTGACATATCTGTATCATGATTATCTACCTTGACTGCTCAAAGTAACAAGTATATGTTATGCAAGAAAATACTATACTTGAACATAACTAGTACCAAATTAATACAGCTAACCACACAAGACAAGAAACTATTATCTACATAAAACAAAAAACTATTATCTACGAGTTTTGATAGCTGTGTGTACATGTCTACATCATGATTATCTACCTTAACTTGTCAAAGTAACAAATACATATTATGCATTAACATAGGTAATACCAAATTGATACATCAAACCACATAAAACAAAAACGGGGTGAGCAGGGGTGAGCCTGGTTGGCTACGTTTATTTCACACTACACAAGAATATACGATCCAATGAAAGAGGTTGTCGCGCAGTCTGACGGATTGCGAGAAGAATAAAGAGGGATGACGGTGGGGCCATATGGAAGGAACCAACTAGGTGGATGAGTTTTCAGGTATGATGATGGAAGCATTTCAGAGAAGGAGAGTGAAGGAAGCAATGGGATATTGAGGAAAGTGAAGAAAGCAGTTCACGAGGAGCTATGCACTGCATGTCTCGGCAGGACATGAAGTGCAGTGCAGCGCAGCGCCTGATATTTGCAGCTGGTTCATCAGATCCTGTACTGTCTGCCCTGTTATCATACGTCCTTTTCAACCCCTAATTTCCATCATTTTTTTCCGGAACTTCGAGTACACCTTAACAGAATTAATTGGCGCTGGTAACAGTCTCAATTGTTCTGTCGGGCCTATAATCGATTTTTAGTTAAGTTGCTGATGTTGGTTTTTTTTTAAGAAAATCAAAAGATACAATGTCTGGTCCAGCTAAGGTTCTTTCACGACAGTTTTCTCGTAGAAATTTAAAAAATATTGAGAGGTAGAAGTTTAAAAAATATCGAGAGGTTTCGACTACTTTTTCCGGGAGGGGAGATTCGTTTAAAAAACGAGTAAAAAAGAGTGAAAAAAAAAAAATATTGGGAGACTTAGATTGAGGGGTTTTTTTGTGAAATAATTTCTTGGGTATAGTTGAATAGACAAAGGGAAAAAGCGAAAAAATGTTAGGAATTTTTATTTTTTTCTTTCTTGCACAAGTTTTTGGGTGTAGATTAGTTAATTAATGCATAAGAAGTCAAATTGAAGGTTATAATGATAATGGTCAATTTCAAAATTTTCAATATATTTATTTAATTAAAATAGTAAAAAAAAATTCTAAATCATCTCAAAATTAAAATTTTACTTACTTGGATTTATTTATTATATACTTTTGAAGAGAACACTCTGCATTTAAGATTTCATATATTAAATCATTAGATTTTTATGGAAGAGCAAAAGTGTCCATGTCTCTTTGAAACTATTAGTGATTAATATAACTTATTTTCAACTATATAATTTGTCTTTTTATATTTATTGTACACAATTAAAGGAAGGTAAGAAAAACAATCTATATTTAAAAATTTATAAACTAGCAATTGCACCAGATGTTGCAAAGGAAACGTCGTAAGGCAATAGTGTAGGACAGAGCAGCATTAAATTTTTACTCTTCCATGATGACATTGAACGTGTTAGAAAATGTTTCCAAAGGGTGTAAGTACAATTTTATATCTTAGTTAAAGAGGTGGTTCTCAGGAATTTTATGTAATTGCATCATTGACATGACAAGAGTATCCATAGTATCTACTTAAAATATAATAAAATTTAGAAAATTCAAAATGATTTATAAAGTTATACTCAAGATAGTCAATATCATTGCATGTAACTGCATCATTGACATGACAGGAGTATCCATAGTATCTAATTAAAATATAATAAAATTTAGAAAATTAAAAATGATTTATAAAGTTCTGCTCAAGCTAGTCAATATCTTGTGATATGTACAATGGTCAAAGGTGTAAAAGGTGCACATAAGTGAGTGGTTTCTTTTTGGTTATCTAGTGTAGTTGCCAAAGAATGCAAAGTAGAGATAGCAAATATCTCTATCCTTAGAGATTATTGACCAGAAGACCTTGATTTGGTCTTTTGGTTAAACATCAATAGAAAGAGGTAAGTTAAGCACTTTTAAGTGAAGCTACAAGTTCCATGAGGCGTAAATTAGATAGTAACTACTTCAACAAAAAAGTTTCCAATTTTCAATAATTATGTCCATATTTAAAAGACAAATCCATATTTAAAAGACATCATGTCATCTCATTGCTAGAATTTCACTTACAGTAGTCTTGACTATTTAGTAAAACACTGCCTAAAGGCCTCTTGCCCAATGTTGTGAAGAGCTTTATTGTGGAGGAACACGGGAACTTTGAAGTTCATTTCAATAATCCTTGTTATGCTAAGTCTGAAAATTAGGTCGATAATGAGAAAATTGTAAAGGGTTGGCTACTTCTTACACATTCAAAATACAAAGGGATATAGATGTTATTAGCATTGCAAAGCATTGAACAGAATGAAATCAGTAGAAGAAACTATGCTCTCAAAAAGAGTGAACCTACATGATCAATATAATGATATGTGCCTAAATATTGGTAACATTTCATATGAGGAATCATTTAATATAGAATAATAGGCTCATTATGTTAAGGTAAATATTTAGGTGAGGAGATGATTTTCGAGTGCTTGAAAATAAGGAGATCTTCTACTCAAATATAAAGTATTATTTTTAGGTTCCATGCATTGACTTCAGATACAACATTTTACATGAAGAGTATGAATAAATAGGTAGGCTAGGCAGTTTGAAGTGGAGCTACAAGTTCCATGTTGCCTACATTTGGCAGTAGATACTTCAAAAAACAAGTATCCAATTTGGAATAATTTTATCCATATCTAAAAGACATTGTGTCATATCATTGCTGGAAAATCACTTACAAATTAGTCTTGGCTATTTGGTAAAACATTGCCCAAAGGCCTCCTGCCCAATGTTGTGAAGAGATTTATTGTGAAGGAAGAGGAGAAATCAAAGTTCATTTAGATAATCCTTGTTATGCTAAGTTTGAAGATGAGGTCCACCATGAGAAAATTGTAAAGGGCACTCTCAAATATAGTCATATTGGTGGGCTTTCAAGCATTTTTGCATAGGATATTTTTCTACGGTTTCCAATTAAGGGTATCCATGTCGCCATTCTCAATAGTAGATTCATCTATTTTGATGTTGGAAAGTTATCACTTTCTCTATTTGAGAACCCTCCCCACTATACAAAAAATTGGCATACAAGTTGCACCTTAGCTGATGGGAGGGAAGATCACCTCAAAGATGCTATCATGCAAGGAAATCCATTCGGTACTATAAGAACTATGTTGGGTGTTTGGATAGCTCTTTGAAGAAGAAGAACAAAGTTTCATTTAAAAAAAAAATGGATCTCCTAATGATGATTTTGTAGCTCCACTCTGCAAATTTGTATAGAAAGTACACTGGACATGGATTTTGTATGCACTTCAAGATTAAAGAAAAAAAAAAACTCAAATGTTGAGCAATCATCGATACGGGGAAGTGGGTCCCTTGTCCCATAAAGGAGGGGGTCTCATACACCAATTTCGTATTTAGCTTGTCTATGATCTTAAAAGTATTCAAAGTAAGTTAAATCACATCTAATATAGAAGAGTAGTAAATAAGAAACATGTTGGATTAACTATAAGATTATTTTATGAAGTTTTATGTAGAAAATGAGTATGAATAAAGAGGTAGGCTAGGGAGTTTGAAGTGGAGTTACGAGTGCCATGATGACTACATTTGGTAGTAGCTACTTCAAAAAACAAGTATCCAATTTGGAATAATTTTATCCATATCTAAAAGACATTGTGTCATCTCATTGATGGAAAATCACTTACATTAGTCTTGGTTATTTGGTAAAACACTGCCCAAAGGCCTCCTGCCCAATGTTGTGAAGAGATTTTTTGTGAAGGAACGAGAGAAATTCGAATTCATTTAGATAATCCTTGTTATGCTAAGTTTGAAGATCAGGTCCACCATGAGAAAATTGTAAATGGTAATCTCAGATATGGTCATATTGGTGGGCTTTCAAGCATTTTTGCATAGGATATTTTTCTACATTTTCCAATTATGGGTACGGTTTCCAATTAAGGGTATCCATGTCGGCATTCTCAATAGTAGATTCATCTATTTTGATGTTGGTAATTTATCACTTTCTCTGTTTGAGAACCCTCCCCGTTGTAAAAAAATTGGAATACAAGTTGCACCTTAACTGATGGGAGAGAAGATCACCTCAAAGATGCTATCCAAGCCCATATTAGGAAAATTCTAATATGAGAGTGACAATCCATATCTAAAAGACATTTTGTCATCTCATTGCTAGAAAATCACTTACATTAGTCTTGGTTATTTGGTAGAACACTGCCCAAAGGCCTCCTCCCCAATGTTGTGAAGATATTTGTTTTGAAGGAATATGAGAAATTAGAAGTTCATTTAGATAATCCATGTTATGCTAAGTTTGAAGATCAGGTCCACCATGAGAAAATTGTAAAGGGTAGTATATAATATGGTCATATTGGTGGTCTTTCAAGCGTTTCTGCATAGGATATTTTTCTACAGTTTCCAATTAAGGGTATCCATGTCGGCATTTTCAATAGTAGATTCATCTATTTTGATGTTGGAAAGTTACACTCTCTGTTTGAGAACCCTCCCGCTGTAAAAAAAATGGAATACAAGCTGCACCTTAACTAATTGGAGGGAATGTCACCTCAAAGATGCTATCCAAGACCATATTAGGCAAATTCTAATATGAGAGTGACAATCATGGGTGTTTAGATAGCTCTTTGAAGAATAAGAACAGAGTTTTGTTTAAAAAAAAAAATTGATCGATGTTGGAAAGTTATCACTTTCTTTGTTTCATTTCCCTCCCCGCTGTAAAAAAAAGTGGCATACAAGCTGCACCTTAACTGATGGGAGGGAATATTACCTCAAAGATTCTATCCAAGATGATATTAGGAAAATTCTAATATGAGAGTGACAATAATGCAAGGAAATCCATTCAGTACTATAAGAACTATGTTGGGTTTTTGGATAGCTCTTAGAAGAAGAAGAGAAAAGTTTTGTAAAAAAACAAATTGATCTCCTAATGATGATTTTGTAGCTCCACTTTGCAAATTTTTATAGAAATTAAATTGGACATGCATAAGGTTAAAGAAAAGAAAAGAAAACTCAAATGTGAGCAGTCATCGATACGGAGAAGTGGGTCCCTTGTCCCACAAAGGAGGGGGTCTCATACACCAATGTGATATTTGGCTTGGCTATGATATTAAAAGTATTCAAAGTAAATTAAATCACATCTAATATGGAAGAGTAGTAAATAAGAAACATGTTGGATTAACTATAATATTATTTTATGAAGTTTTATGTAAAAAATGATTATGAAGAAAGAGGTAGGCTAGGCAGTTTGAAGTGGAGTTACAAGTGCAATGTTGTGAAGAGATTTATTGTGAAGGAACAAGAGAAATTCGAAGTTCATTTAGATAATCCTTGCTATGCTAAGTTTGAAGATCAGGTCCACCATGAGAAAATTGTAAAGGGTAGTCTCAAATATGGTCATATTGGTGGGCTTTCAAGCATTTTTGCATAGGATATTTTTCTACGGTTTCCAATTATGTGTATCCATGTTGGCATTCTCAATAGTAGATTCATCTATTTTGATGTTGGAAAGTTATCACTCCCTGTTTGAGAACCCTCCCCGCTATTAAAAAAAGTGGCATACAAGATATGCACGTTAACTGATGGGAGGGAAGATCACCTCAAAGATGCTATCCAAGACCATATTAGGCAAATTCTAATATGAGAGTGAAAATAATGCAAGGAAAGTACTATAAGAACTATGTTGGGTGTTTGGATAGCTCTTTGAAGAAGAAGAACAAAGCTTTCTAATATGGAAGAGTAGTAAATAGGAAACATGTTGGATTAACTATAAGATTATTTTATGAAGTTTTATGTAGAAAATGAGTATGAAGAAAGAGGTATGCTAGGCAGTTTGAAGTGGAGTTACAAGTGCCATGATTACTACATTTGGTAGTAACTACTTCAAAAAACAAGTATCCGATTTGCAATAATTTTATCCATATCTAAAAGACATTGTGTCATCTCATTGCTGGAAAATCACTTACATTAGTCTTGTCTATTTGGTAAGAGTTTTATTGTGAAGGAAGGTACAGGAGAAATTCGAAGTTCATTTAGATAATCCTTGCCACGCTAAGTTTTAAGATCGGGTCCACCATGAGAAAATTGTAAAGGGTAGTCTCAAATATGGTCATATTGGTGGGCTTTCAAGCACTTTTGCATAGGATATTTTTCTAGAGTTTCCAATTATGGGTATCCATGTCGCCATTCTCAATAGTAGACTCATCTATCTTGATGTTGGAAAGTTATCACTTTCTCTATTTGAGAACCCTCCCCGCACCCTCCCCGCTATAAAAAAATGTAGCATACAAGTTTCACCTTTACTGATGGGAGGGAAGATCACCTCAAAGATGCCATCCAAGACCATATTAGGAAAATTCTAATATGAGAGTGAAAATCATGCAAGGAAATCAATTCGGTACTATAAGAGCTATGTTGAGTGTTTGGATAGCTGTTTGGATAGCTCTTTGAAGAAGAAGAACAAAGTTTTGTTTAAAAAAACATTAATCTCCTAATGATGATTTTGTAGCTCCACTCTGCAAATTTGTATAGAAAGTAAATTGGACATGGATTTTGTATGCCATTTAAGGTTAAAGAAAAAAAAAAAAAACTCAAATGTTGAGCAGTTATCATTGTGGAGAAGTGGGTCCCTTGTCCCACAAACAAGGGGGTCTCACACAACAATTTGGTTTTGTCTTGGCTATGATCTTAAAAGTATTCAAAGTAAAGAAATTAAATCATATCTAATATGGAAGAGTATGAAATAAGAAACATGTTGGATTAACTATAGGATTATTTTATGAAGTTTTATGTAGAAAATGATAGAATAAATATTGGATTATTTTATAAAATAACTTTTACTTAAATATATAGAAAATGATGGAAGATAGAATATGATGTAATAATAGTCATTATATTTTATTAATTTTTCTAACATTTTATATAGTAATATAAGGGTTTAATTATTATGATTTTGTAAAGTAAGTTTTTCCTTAAAACAAAAGAGAAGGAATGATTTAGTATAAATATTAGAATTTAGATTTTTTAAATTATAATCAAAACTTTATACTTATTTTATAAATTAATTAAAATCAAAATGTAAAATAAAAATAATTAGAAAATTAAAATCTAATTAAAATATAATAAAATTTAGAAATATCATGTGATATCTGCACATAAGTGAGTGGTTTGTTCTCACCTAGATTTAATAGAATATGATGTAATAATACTCATTATATTTCATTAGTTTTTCTAACATTTTATATAGTAATATAAGGGTTTTATTATTATTATTTTGTAAAGTATGTTTTTCCTTAAAACAAAAGAGAAGAAATGATTTAATATGAATATTAGAATTTAGATTTTTAAAATTCTAATCAAAACTTTATACTTATTTTATAAATTAATTAAAATTAAAATGTAAAATTAAAATAATTAGAAAATTAAAATCTAATTAAAATATAATAAAATTTAGAAAACTTCATACTTATTTTCTAAATTAATTAATATCAAAATGTAAAATAAAATTAATTAAAAAATTAAAATCTAATTAAAATATAATAAAATTTAGAAAATTCAAAATGATTTATAAAGTTCTGCTCAAACTAGTCAATATCATGTGATAGCTAGGAATGTCAAAGGTCTAAAAGGTGCACATAAGTGAGTAGTTTGTTCTGAGGTAGATGTAAAAGGTGCACATAAGTGAGTGGTTTGTTCTCAGATAGATTTATAATTAATATTTTTTTTCATTAATATTTAATTATTATTTTTTTTGAAAACAAAAAAGCTGATATTCATATTATGAATATGAAAACTAGTAAGACAACTTAAAACAAGCACAGTTACCAACTGTAAAGATAATAAAAAAAAACCTTTCTTATCAAAAATTTACATCAACAATCCTAATAAACATAAAAATTAACTAACTAAAAATGCAGAGCTTAAATAGGAAAGAAAAGCATTACATCAACAATCCTAATAAACAGAAAAACAAACTATCTAAAATTGCGGAGCCAAAATTTAAAGAAAAACCGAACAACAATCCCAAATGGAATGACGTCCTCATCATCCATACTGACACAGTTTTGTACAAAATAGTGATTTATAAATCCCGATAATAATGCCTCTCCAACATTTAAGGTAATAATTCCTCTCTTACCTATAAACAATGTTTTTTCTTTTACACATAAATCATTTTAATAAAGGCAATGTTAGCTGAATTGTCAAGATGGATAAAAATTATTCCATACCCTATTGGCTTCATAATATTTCAATTATATAACCACACTGTCAATGCTGGATGGACCATTCACTGCGAATCCGAAACGAATATGGCCTAAAAATTCTGAAAAGTATGGACCATTTACAACATGCACTACTTTAAGCAATCACGGAATTTCAAAAATGAGGCTGGCTTAAAAATTCTGAAAATTATGGACCGTTTACAACTTACACATACTTTAAGCAATCACAGATTTTCAAAAATGACCTGAGTTAAAAAAATTAATAATAGCAAGATTGCTGACCAATGTTTCAAATACAGGCCCGCTAAGTGCTAAATAGAATTCTGTGTACAGAATTCAAGAGGATCGTCATAGACATCGCATCGTCGATGGAAATCGCACAATTCAGTGAACTGTCATCTTGAAATATTTGCTACAAGATACAAATAACAAAATAGACATTCAAACCGAAAATGTAACCACATAAATTCAAAAGGCATATTTCATATTTATCCTGTGCCTAGCTGCTAGTTGTAAGCAAGTCGAAATCCGATTGCGAAATTGCATAACAACGATGCACAGATTTATACATTTAAAGAATAGAGTATAAAATAAACAAGAAACCTTAGATTATCATCCAGCAACATAAGATAAAATAGGACCTGTCAAAGACTCTGTTCTTTAATTTTTCCAACATATACATATTATACTACCTAATGTTGTGTGCTAAATGCCCTGTACCCTTTAATTTCTGGATCTCGACCTTATACCGAAGTGTGGCAAGTAGCATTAGCATTCTACTTTGAGTAACTCTGACAGGCCTGCCCGGTTACGGTTTGTGCGCTACCAAGTATTTTCTCTGATAAGAATGTTTTGGTTTGCTCTCTAGATGTACGTGCTCTTGGGCGAAAAGAAAATGGGTGGAAGAAGAGGATGCCATGTCAAACACAACATCAGTTACATATGAACCTTTTCCAGATTAGTTAGTTAGTTAGTTATAATTATCTAGCGGCTAAAAATTTTCTAATCGTCTAACATATAAGATCAATGGCACACAAAATGACACGGTGATAGTTTGGAAAGTTGTTTTGAAATAATAACGTCGTACGACGTAATTAAATCAGTAAATAATGTATTGATTATTAATTTTCAAATTTTATGATTTTTTTAGAATAACAAAAATGATTGATTTGAAATTATAAAAAATAATATAACTTATTTGCAAGGTTTGAAAATAAATAATAAAGTTGAGTTTTATATCCAAATGGGTACTTATATTTTGATTTAATACTTTTCAAAGTTAGGAGCCAACTAATATTTTTATATATTTTTGAAAATTTTGAATTTTATGTTTGAAAGTATTATTTGATAATAAAATATTTATATCTTTTTAAATATTTTTTTATTGTTAGTAGATTGGATTAACAGAAAATGTTGTTGGGTGTGTTATATTTTTTCCACGACTAGCATAATGCATTGTTATGTTGTGCTTGGCACGAGGGCAACAACTCCGGGAAAATTATTTTTATGCAGACCCAAGGAGGGGGCCAAACCCAAAGATGGTGGACAGACCTCCCCACGTTTTTGTGCATGATGGTCTTTTCCCATGGTATTTTGTAGATCCGATCAAGGGAACTAAAATTATATTTCAATCCAGGGTTAATGGATTGTGGTTTATGAATGCTTCAACATGTATTTAATGTATTGTAACATTGAAAGGATTATAATGAAAAAACAATCTAGTTTTCCCGATTTGGGTTACAGGAGAAAATATCTTTGTATATATATTTTTATGTTCTCGCCACTGTATATTATTTTGTTTTAGGAATCTGTTAGCAGGTAATTTCCATAAAGGGTTAAAACCTACATCTGGTATCAGAGCAATTTCAGCTTGAAGGGGACGCCTTTGCGGCTGAGGGGTTTTTATCAGGCATGTGGTAGACCCTATTACAATGGGAGAACCGTGAGATCAATTCTTGCAGTGAAAGAAGATGAAAAATAGTGGAAATATAGAAATCAAGAAATTCATTGGACAAAGTTTTTAGTTGTCGAAGCTCAAGTTGGAGGATCTTCTAGCGGATAGAGATCAATGGATCATTGTAGATCCAAGTAAGGCACCAACAATAATTTCAATAGTAGACTAGGAAAAGTTAGATTGGAAGGAGAAGAGCACAATACGATTGTGTCTCTCATATTTAGTATTGTTAAATATATCCAGGGAAGCTATGACAAAGGCTTTGTGGGAAAATTTAGGGACTTTGTATCAATTCAAGTCTCTAGTGAATAAACTATTCCTGTGGAAAAAGTTGTATAACTTGAGGATGAAGGATGGAGACTTGGTGACAGAGCATCTAAACACGTTTAATATTGTGGTAAGTTAGTTTTATTTGTTGATATTAAAATTTCAGATGAAGATAAGTGCATCAATTTACTATTTTCTCTACCATACTCATGGGATAATCTGGTTGTTGCTATAGGTAGCAACACAACTACCTTGAAGTTTGATGAAATAGCCTCATCCTTGTTGTGGGAGGAGATGAGACAGAAAAACATGGAGAGCGAGAATGGAGATGCCTTGTCTGTAAGAGGACAGTCCCAGAATATAAATAGAAATAAGTGCTCAAGTGGGAGATCTAAGTCTAGAAGGAGATCTAAATCTCCAGGAAAATTTGTTAAAGTATGATGGAACTACAGAAAATAAGGGAACTACAAAAATGATTATAGATCTAAAAATCTTGAGAAAGGAAGGGGATTTGATGATGCTCCTTCTGTACAGGCGAAAACTATCTCAGATTAAAGTGGGGATGTGTACTTGGATTCTTCGTCAAGTACACATGTAGATCATAACGCACGGTTGATTGAATTAGGTGCATCCTTTCATATGACTCATCATAGGGAGTGGTTCTACAAGTATGAGAAATATGATGGTGGTGATGTCGTCCTAGGAGATGACATGAAGACTAGAATCATAGGAGTTCGTAGAAAATTCAAGTTGAAGTTGCAAGGTGGAATGATTATAACACTTCCTAGTGTTCTGCACATTCCTGGATTGGAAATAAATCAAATTTATGTAAGCAATATGGATATTGCAAGTGTAAAAAAATTGATCGAGAAAGATACTTACAAGATAGTTCAGGTAGCATTGGTATTGATGAGGGGAGTTCTAATCCAGACTCCATAAAAACTTCTAGGTAGCATTTTTATTGATGGGTGTAATAGTTTTTTTGTTCCTGAAAGTGGAGCAAAAAATTGTAACATCCCTGGGTTAAAACTTCATGTAATAAAGGTTAATAAAGACAAAATGAGACCAATGTCATGGGACACATATTCCAAACTGAATTTTGGGACAAGTACTATAGCGGGCATCACTTTTTGCTTATTAATGGCTAAGGAAATTGACAAAGGTAAAGAGGCATTAATTGGCATTTTTATTTATGAAAATAAATGAAAATAGGAGAAAAGGAAGGTGAAGAGACATAAATTTGCATGAGAAGGAAATCAGAGGAAAAAAGAAAAAAAATGAAGGAAATAGAGGCCTAAATGATAAAAAGTCTTCAGAGAACCAGTTCACATCTTTTTTCGGTTTTAGCTTGTGTTAAGTGAGAAAGAGAGAGAAAGCACCAAGAGGAGAAAGTAAGCAAAAAAAGGGAGGAAAAGGAAAAGCAAGGAAAGCAAGGAGAAGGTTTGATTAGTAGCTTTAGCAGGAGGATTTTTCAGGTAGCAAGTTGCATGTGTGATTTTATAGCTAAGGTGTGAATGCATGGTACATGTATTTTTTTATTTGGTTCATTTGTTGTCATTTTCATGGGATTTTGCGCACTTGAAAGTGGTTTCAAACTTGCCTTGTCATTTCCTAGATAACCATGGTGTGATGGGATTCATTTCTAGATGAAATTTGGATTTACAGAAGGTTTTTTATTTGGGTGAGGTGGTCTGACGAAAATTCCCAAGGGTTGGGGGTGGCGAAGGTTTTCTCCAGGAAGCCCTCGACAGGTGGGTGGATATAGTAAAATTCTTCAAGGGATGGTGTTGTAATTCTGAGGCATCCAAGCTTGTTTCAGTTTTTTGATCTCTTGACCAATTTTGGTGAGATCGCGGTAGTTTGAGGGTGGAGGTGGTTTAACCTCTAAATTCCCTTGTGTTTTTATGCCTTGTTTTATCCCATGAGATACCATATTCATGCTTGGAATATGGCACGAGGGTGATTAGCTGAAAGAAATATTTGGTTCAGATCCATCTATGATCAGTTTGTACGTGGAAGTCCCTAAATTGTTTGACTTTTGCATAAGTTAATAAGAGTTATTTTTCTATTGCACTCTATGAGAATTTGTACTTCTTATGATGTCACTTTGATAGATGTTCTATCATGACTAATGTTATATTTATATGCTTTTTATAAGCATGACTCTATAACATTTTCTAGCTATAACTCTTGTTATGCTTTGATAATTTCATTAATGTTTGATGAATGCATGGGATAACAAGTGTTGTTGCAGCTACTTGAGAGGGCATTAGACCTTCTTGGTGATTTTCAGCTAAAGTATAGAGATTTAAACTCAAATATGCATTCATGACCTATAGATTACATGTTTACCATGTGTTTGATGAAATGTATAGTGTGTTTAGCATTGTTTTCATGTTAAATATGATTATGGAAAGTTACAAGAGTTTTTGGGCAGTGATCTGGAGGCTAGCCTAAAAAAATGGCTTAGATCCTGGAACCACATGCTTTGAACTAGAGATTTGGGGTCATAAAATTATTGAGCAAGGCTTGTGACTGCGGTTGGAGGCTTACAACCACATGCAAGCAATGTGAAGTGTGAAACTATAGTTCTAGGTCACTAAAACAAGGTTTCATCTCAGGGATTGGTCACCTGGGGCAGTTGTTCAGCCTCTGAGGGATCTATAGCCCCTGTAGGATGTCAGTTTGTGGTCAGTTTATAGGCCCCACTTCCTTAATTAAAACTAGGAGGTCACGTCATGTCAGAGTAGCTCTCCACTTCACATTTACCTAGAGGGATTGTAAAAGCAGGTAAATGTGAGGTGGCATATTATAGATTGGTATCAGAGCTTCTAAGTTTAAACACTTGGACTAGATGGACTAGGTGTGATTTTATGCATGCATGGTTAGTTTTCTATGTGTTAATCAAGCATGTGTGTTGGTCATTTATTGTGATGGTCATTGTTGCAGTTTATGTCATCATGTAGAGGTTGACGATATTGGTATGTTGAGATGATTTATATGTTGATGTCACTATATATACACATGTAGATCGTGCTTGTATGGATTGATTTGTGCAGACGAAATAACCTCCCGAGAACTTCAATAAGGTATGTTTTATTATGTTTATATTTGGTTTATCTGACATTGAATTTGCAGGAGATAGAGGATCAGAGATGACAGGAAGAATGGTGGATTACATTTCACGTGAATATCCTTATAGATCAGTTGAGAAACATGGGGATGAGTATTCTCCTGACTTAGAAGATACCTTGAAAAGTCTAGAGGTAGAAATCAGAATTTGCAAGGCAGATATTGACAAGATAATTCAATCACATGAAATGCTTGCCAGGTCATAGGAAATGAAATAAAAGGTCAATGCAGTGATCCTTCAAAGCTTATCATATTTACACATATATGGACAACCAAGGATCAGTTATGGAAAGGAAGAAACGAAAAATGGGGCATATGGTAGTAGGTCTCATGGAGGGTAAAAGTCAGATGGGGATGACATGGTTAGAAGTGGTAAATTTATGGATACACCTAACACGAGAGGTAGTGGTTATGGGTTCTATTCTAGTTTTGGATTAGATAGATAGCATGGTCATCATCATTATCATCCTTATAGGAGGAGTGGGAGGGTATACTTTCTAGATGAGTTCAAGAAAGCTAAAACTCCTACATTTGATGGAGAGATGAAGAAACCATGGGATGTAGAAGCATGGCTACTTGGGATGAATAATTTCTTCGAGCTACATGATTATTCAGAGAACATGAATACCATGATAACTATTTTCAGGCTCAAGGGAAAGGTAGACATTTGGTGGGAAGATGTGAAGAATTTCAGAGGCATCATGATAGAGGAGTTGAGTTGGCATGAGTTCAAAAGACTCTTTATGAATAAGTACTTGTCAGAGAGATACTATGATCGTAAGGCTAAGGAGTTCTATGAATTGAAGATGGGGTCTATTACAGATGAAGAGTACACGACTAAGTTTCTAGAGTTGTTGAGGTATGTGCATTACCTTAAGGACGAGAAGATGAAGGTTCAACGATTCATCAGTGGAATTCCATTATTATTCAAGGATCAAATTGAGTATGATGAGCATCAATCATTGGAGGAATTCATTGGGAAATTGAAGCATTGTTATGAGAAGTTGAAGCAAAATACTAATCCTAAGTGTGACTGGAAAGGGAATGACAAGAACAAAGGAAAATGGCCTCTGAAGCAAGAAAGACCTTAGGATGCAAGAGAGATAGAGAATATGGCTCCTTATAATAAGTTAAGTACAACAGAGAAGGGACATGGATTGGATCCTAAACAGAAGTATAATAAGGGTAGTGGCAAATAACCATTACATTGTTGAATATGTAATATTCCAAATCTGGAACAGCTAGCAAGGCATGATTGGAAAACACATTTTCCAGTAGTGCCTACTACAGGAATTGAACCCAAGACCTGGATCCCTTATATCAATGTATATAATAATGTAATACAATATATGGCTCCAAATAAATCCTTCTATGTGGGTTAAACAGGTCTCCCATGCTTAGATGTCCTCAAAAAGTGCCTGGTGAGAGGGGTTGCAACAATGTAAGCACAAGAGCTGGAATGACAACATTATTCTTCAACCATGAGCATATGAAGATCTGAATAGCCAAAAAATGATGTCATAGTAGTAAAAAGAGTACAATTTCTTGAGGAAACACCCACTCAAGAAAGGCAATGCAAGCCTCAACAATACATGTACAAGAAACGAGAGAACACTGCTACATATGTGAAACCCTTGGCTATGATAGCGCAGTCTATTATGGAGTACTGTTGCAATAAAATTTCAATACATGGATATGGAAATGATATAGCTCGAATAAAATAGGGGAGAAAATCTCTAACACTTAGTAATAATAATACAACAATCCCCCAAAGGATTGGCTGAAATATACAAAATGGAAAAAATGTCGGAGTTGCTGGGCATCAGCTGTAACTCTGAAAATGGAACTGAATAGAGAAGGCTAAAGACGATAAGAAATATGAAGTATACCTCCTCCAATGTAACTCCAAAGTGGAAGGCTGATCCTTACACTTGAGATCTCACCCTCCTATCAACACTGCAAGCCCTCACTACAAGTGCTCCATGAAAATAACACAGTCAATGAGAGGGACTGCGCAGTAGGTGGAATAGAATAGTTTGGCCAAGTGCCAAGATCTACAAATAAGATCCCAAGATCCCAAGGAAGAGGTGTTGTAATCCCTCACTGCAACACCCTACAACACAGAATTATGCTGTTGCAACAATAATGTTGTCCTGGAGGAGGATGCTTGGCCTCAAGCCTAGATGTGAGGAAAATATATACAACTCCTTTAAGAGGCTTCTCAATAAAGGAAAGGGATTCCTAAGCAGGTAATCCTTGTGCTAAGCAGCATAGCAACTCAGCTGAACAGCTGGAGAATGCCAATAGTCTGAACAGACAAGAAATCTATAATCATAAGCATGTCCAAAAATGGCTGCCTTGCCCTAATTTTAAACACATGAGAGCTCCCTCTCCATGGGTCCCACTCTTTTAGGGTTTCCTCCTTCAAGGAATATTCCCTCCTATTTCTCTGCACTGTCCCATATGGTGCTTTCCACCTCATACCTCTGCGCAGTTTGACTTGGTCAAACTTAACCAAACCTCTTTGCAAATGTATCCTTTCACACATGAGGGTGTGAAATCTAGTTCCAAGGTTGATCCCCTTTCATACTAGAGGGATTTTATCCATGTTTTTATTGTGAATGGGCCTTCTCACCCAATTATTCAACTCCTAAGTGAATATAGCAAAAGTTAATATTCCAATTTATTGAAGGAAAAATTTGGAATATTACAGTCCTCCCCTCCCAAATGTTTCTTGTCCTTAAGAAACTGCAATGATAGAACCAAGGAGTTGTCTCCCAAGGCATGGAGACTAAAAAGTATTGGGAAAAAATTTTCCCCAAGCAATCATCCATTTAAAATGAGCCACCTCCCAACAAGGCAACTCCTGAAAATCTCCTTCCACCTCAAGCTCCAGAAATGAAGGTGGGATGAAAATATCAATATGGGAAGCATCATAGCTTACCCCATGCTGTCCTTCTCTCCACTTATGATAAGTGTAGAGTGTGTGCTGATCCTGGGCTACAAAAGTATTGCCCTCAAATGGCAAAGTGAAGAACAATCCTCCAAAGAGTTCTCCTCCAACAATGAAGAACAAGCTAGCCCAAAATGTCTCATCCATGATGAATAGGACAAGGTCATCATAGAGCATCCCGGTGAGAATTTTGCTACAAGTTTTACATGATAATGCATGATACAAACAATGTCTCAAAAGGACACACCGCAGTTTCACTACAAGGAAAATACCCTCTAGCGGATGTTTTTGAGGAACCGCAAAGAAGAATACCCCATACATCCGTTTCTAGCGGAGGTTACTAGAGGAGGTTGGCGGGTAGATGGTTTTGCAGATGTTTTCTTATTGGTGCTCTTATCGTTAAAACTCACCCCAGTGCTCTCAAAAAATAAAGCATCGATGCGTCCTAAATCATTGGCACATCGGACACCGTGCACTCCGTACACACACGCCCAATGCTTCATAATATAATAGAGCACTGGTGCCTCGCGACTCGTCCGCACCGGTGCATTATAAAACACAATGCCAACACTAAAACCATGTGGTGCAGTAGACAGAAACCGCACTGCTTCATCATAAAAAACGCGCCAAAACAAAAACCGACTGGTGCATTTGCAACAAACAGTACCAGTGCGCCTATAAATAACGCACACTGGTAAAGGGTTAAATTAAATGACAAAAAACCTGGATTTTTTAGTTTTCCAGTGCTCTTGAGCTATCAATTACCGGTACACACGATACCATAGAACGCACCGGTGTGCACCGAACATTGGCACACCGGATAGCGTGCGCAAAGTACACACCGCCGAGGTGTCCAATTATTGTAACGCGCTGGGGCATCAATACTCTTCCGCGCCAGTGCATCATAAAACACCGCGCCAAAACAGAAATGAGCCGGTACGTTCTTCTCTAAGAACACCGGTGCACCAGAAACAACACGCACTGGAATAGCGTTATATATAAAAAAATTAAGGCAAAAAAACCAGTGATTTACGACTATTATGGACCGGTGCTTTACCATTACGCTACCCCGGTGCATCATAAAATTTTCGTGCCGAAACTGAAATATCTAGGTGTGTGGTTAGGGAAATGCCCCGTTGCGTTATAAACAATGCGCCAAAATTGATACTGCCCTGTGTGGTTTTCATAACTGCACCAGTGCACTTATAAAACCCTGCGCACCAGAACAAGGTTAATAAAAAAAAATTAAGGCCAAAAAACCAGTGCTTTGTGACTATTTCGCATCAGTGCTTTAGCATTACGCCGCCCCGGTGCATCATAAAATTTTCGTGCCGAAACTAAAACATCCTGGTGCATGGTTAGGGAAATGCCCCGACGCATTATAAACAACACGCCAAAATTGATACCACCCGGTGCGGTTTTCCTAACCGCATCAGTGCGCTTATAAAACCCCACGCACCGGAACAGGGTTAATAAAAAAAAAATACGGCCAAAAAACTTCATTATTCACTTTCCTTAGTGCTCCAAAGCTCTCAAGCCCTGGTGCTACTTCCTTATTTTTGAGCTGCCCTGCCGTCGGTGCTCTCATTGCATCCATTGCACGAATTGTTGCTCTGCATTGCCAACCAATTTGCAGCTTGCATTTTGAAGAAAATTTTACTTTCCAAATTTTACAGCCAATATGGCTCCTTGACCGTGAAATGTACATGTATTTTTCTAGTTTTTCTATAATTAAGCCTTTTACCAGATTAGATATTGAAATAAACTTAAAAATAGCCATAAAAAAAAAAAAAATTGTCACGCGGTGCGCTTGAGATGTTCGGTTCACACCAGTCACGGTGCTACCTGTAAAATTTATAGGCAGCACCACTACCAGTGCTAATGGTAACCACACCATTTCCGGGGCGGTTCTAGAAGGCGCCTCAGATAATTTTAAATTAAAAAGAAAAAAAGAAAAAGGCAGTGCGCTCATTTATCTAGGCGCACCATTGACCCCGACATTCATAGTGTGGTGCGTTGACTGCATTTTCCACCCTAGTTTATGTCAGCGCACCGCATTTTTCATTCCGAGAGGGTCAACGGTGCGGCTGGGTAAAAGACTGCACCGTCAACTATGTCACTGTCATGAAGTCAGTGCGCTGACACGAATATACGTGCCAGGGCATATATTTCAGTTAGCGCATCGCTATTTTGAATTATATACAGTCCATGGTGCTTGAAAAATAGACATCGACACCGAAGCCGGTGCGGTCTGTTTCTTTAGTGGCCCCGAGGACAGTGCGCTAAAATATTATAATGCACCGACACCCGTGCATGACTATTTTTATGGAGCACCGACTTGTATATATGTTTTTTTCTCAAAAAAAATTATATATGTATATTTATAAATACATTTATATTTTAATAAAAAAAATTATTTAATATGGCAATGATTAAGAGAGAACAGGAGCAACAACAACAATAACAAGCAGAACATTATGACATGATTCACCAATGGGAGGCGAGAGAGAGGGAGAGAGATGGATGCCCTTGCTCGATTACTGTAGATACCTAGGAGATCCTTAGGTAGGTAGGCCTCCTCAAGTTCTATGACGAGGCTATTTCCGGCCTAAAGGCCCATAGTGTGCTTTTAAGACATCTTATCGGCAGGTGGAATGCCCATCGACAGGCTTTTCAGGTTGGTCCTGACCAGTGGTACACACCCACTGAGGAGGACATTTATTTTATTACAGGACTATCGAGGAGAGGGGTGAATTTTCCCTCATTCCCAGACGTGCCACCTGGTTGTGTAGCAGGGAGTTAGTTAGTTTACTCCCAGAGATACATTGGAGCACATGTACTGTCTCCTTCAGAGTTTTAGGTACCTGGAGGTCAGTTATGTATAGGTGCTTTTGGTAGACAGGACATGCAGTGCCTCTTTATTATCGCTTCGATCATTTCGCACAACACCAATGACGGGCAACGCATTATTTGCTCGCTTTTATATTATGTTGATTCTTTAGTATAGCAGCCATGACTTGTCAGGTGGTTTGCCATTTTTTTGCGACAATTTTGTACGGCCTTAGATAGATTTCATGCTCATGCAGAAGGGAGGGTAAACTTCCCTTTTGCTTCAGATATATTTTGTTTATTTTTTGAGAGGTTTCCAAAGATGAGACCGAGTTTTGTTCGACAGCCTCGTCGGCCGATGTTGCAGGCCCGGATGCGCATGTGGGGGCAGATGATGCCCAGGAGGGGAGACACTATGTTTCCAGTGAGGATATCACATGATTCGCTGGACTTACTAACCAATGTTGGCGGGCTGCATCCCTTCATTATGGTCCCATGTCCTTATGCTGGACTAGATTGGCGAGGGTGTCCCAACATCCTCTTCACTCCTGATGAGTCGCCAGATGATAGAGGTAATATTACTGTTTTATTTATATTTATTCTAACATGTTTTTTAACTTGTTTTTATTAAATTATGTAATGAAATTGTTTAATTATTGTTGTGTACTTGTATATATTTTGCAGACATTGGGTCTTTTGATGGCGATGAGATGCTGGATCCACCACATGATCCAGGTGTCGATCCTGATGATTTCGATCAGGAGATGGTTGATGCGCCAGATGATCGGGATGATCCTCATGTGCCTCATGTTGCACCGATACTGCCTTTTGCTAGGTGTGGTCGACCAGAGACCAAATACCGAATGGAGTTGGGAAGCCAACTATCTGGATTGATTTCAGATGCGGGCATCAAGCCCACTCATTACAGAGATATACAGGGTGATGATAGATTAATACAAATGTGGAGAGGCATGACGCATGACATGTACGGCCTGATACAGCATGTCATAGGAGCTATGACAACTATTACACGATTGAGGAGGATTGTCCGTAGCTATAGGCGTAGTCGAGCTACAACACGTGATGGACAGTCTACCAACAGCCACTCAAATGCATCTCATGATCGTTCACCTCGCGGTGCACCTGATGATCAACATGAGGCTTCACTGCCAGCATCTGACACTAGTCATCATGGAGATGAGGCTGGACCATCAACCATGTCTAGTCAGCAGCTTGCAGCATCCATCATGAGTACTAGTCACGATCATCATGAGTAGGCTGGACTATCGACCGCCGAGGCTGCAATACTATTGAATGAGCAAGCCACCTCCACTACTATTGTGCCTCATATTGATCATGTTGTACTACCACCAGTGGATGCATCCATCAGTACTAGTGATCATCATGATCATGAGCAGGCTAGTCGACCATCGACTGTCGAGGCTGCACCCAACGTTACTGAGCAGGCTGCATCCACTTTTACTAGTGTTATTGATGTTCATGTTATACTACCACCAGAGCTTGATCCATGACATGATTTATATTACAGTTGTATATTTTTAACATTATTCAGTTATATATATATATATATATATATATATATATATATATATATATATATATATATATGGTCCATGTATTTTATGTTCATGTTGCAATTGTACTTAATTTTCATGTTGATGATCATCATGATGTGGCGCATATTGTTAGTCATGTTAGATATGTTCAGTACGATGGTTATCATGATCGTGATGATGTTTATTAATTAATTTAATATTATTAAATGACCATGATATTTATTAAATATTATGTCGTGAATATAATTGTAATTTAAATTTTAATTCTGTGTAAAATTGTAAAATTGTATTTGTATTTGTACTAATTGTAATTTTAAGTGTAATTGTATGTAAAATATTTATTAACGTAAAATTTTAATTGTAATTGTAATATTTAATTTATTGTGAAATGATTGTAATTGTATATATGAAAAATTGTAAAATTCTAATTCTAATTCTAATTGTATGTAAATTTCACAAATTGTAATTGTATTTGTAATTGTATGTAAAATATTTGTAAAATTGTAATTGTAATTGTAAATGTAATTCTATGTAAAATTGTAAATGTAATTGTATTTGTAACTATAATTTTAATTGAATTGTCTGTAAAATATTTGTAAAATTGTAATTGTAATTGTAATTCTAATCGTAATTCATGTTTGTGAAATTAATTTAAAATTGTAATTGTATGTAAAATATTAATTTGTAAAATTTTAATTTTATTAATGTGAAAATTTTAATTGTATGAATGTGAAATGATTTTATTAAAATATTAAAATAACAAATCTATAATAATAAGAATTTTGGTAACATAAAGTTTAGAAAATAATGAAAATAAGTTCATGTAATTTATAATTATCATTATTTTATTATGATCTTAGATATATAAAGTTTAGAAAATAATGAAAATAAATTCATGTACTTTATAATTATCATTATTTTTTATGATCTTACATACAAAAAAAAAAAAAAATGAAGTCCGGTGTGCTTATTATCCTAACAGGCCCCGATGCGTAGTATTAATAAAACACACCAGTGCGTCACATTTACGCACACTGGAAATGAATAAACGCAAATAAAAAAATGCAACTCTATTTTGTTTAAGTTAAAAAAAATGACAATTTGAAAAATGGGCGGCAAAATATTTTCGATAATCTAATTTGATAAAATAATTCTTTAAATACTGAAGACTTTTCATTATTTCACTATTTTTGCTAAAAATTTCCAGTCAGATTTTTGCAGGAGACAAACTTGGAGCAAGAGAGCACGAGGGCACTATGGATGGCGAAATACATTCCAACAGAAGTATTCAGACAATCAGAAACCAAAACTCTGGTGATTCAAGTCCTTCATCATAGAATTTTAAACCATTTCGTGATTAAATTTAATTCTTTTTTTTACTTTTTTCTGTAGTTTTTTATTTTTTCCTACAGTTTTATCCATTTTTACCCTGAACCCTTTATTTGTTTGTTTTCGCCCTTTCTTCTCCCTGTTTTTGTGATTTTAGAATTAGGTTTTTCATTTTAGATTGACATCCAACCCACGGGACGACTTGCATAGTCGGATCCCAATCCATTCGGCAATTGTGTGAATTTTTGAAAAAATGGATTTTTCTTTATCGGTGCGCCCTACGTACTCCACTGCACTGGTGCTCTGTATTATTACAACGTGTTGCACAAGTTCTGTGTCGTAAAAAATTGAAAAAATTGTTTTAAATCTGTGCGCCAAATCTGAAATAGGGCACCCGTGCTCTCTTTAACTAGGAAAGCACCGTACGGTGTATTACACCATTTTTGCGGTGCATTTATAATACCCCACGCACCGTTAGGTTTATTACACTATTTTTGCAGTGCATTTATAATACCAAACGCACCGTACAATGTATTATACAGTTTGGCGGTGCGTTGTTAATATATACACGCACTGACGGCGGTGCGGGTTTCATGAAAGGCACACCGGTGTCTTGAGATTTATTTTCTAACTGAAAATTTGAGAATTTATTTATAAATATATTAATGAATGATATGATACAAGTTTAAGATTAATAAAGAAATGACTGACAAGATATCAAGTAACAAAAATACTGTTAACACATCAAGAAAAGCAAAAAAGGCAAGTTCTTTGTAAATTATTTATAAAAAATATTATTTTTGAACTATATGTAACTTTAGCTAATATGTATTGTTTAATCTGTATCATGCAGAGCCACAAAATGATGAAGCTCGATATGATTATTTTTTATCTACGACCAAAAGAGCGTAAAATTTTAATGGAAAAACTGCAAAAAGATGAATCAGGTGAATGAAACAATACTTTCGATCCAATATGAGTTTATTTTTTTAATTATCATTAATAATATACTTAAAATTATTAGATAACATGTGTCAAAAACTCTACTAATTCACATATTTTTAATGTTCTAGAGGGACCAACAACTCAGAAAATGAATGTTGTTCTAAGAAAAGAAAAAAAATAGAACATGCAAATGAAAATGAATTGCTCCTTGGCTCATCTCGAGTGGTGCTGGAGGTTAAAGATCTAGTGGAACGAATAGAACAATGTGCTTCAAATGTAATATGTAATCATTGAATTTTTCGATCATTAGGTACAATAAATAAATAATTTAGCATTAAATATTATTTTTCAAGAATTTTCTTGTAGAAAAGAAAATAAAATGGAACCCGTTCAGCACATAAAACAAGACGACAAGGAAGAAAATGGTTGATCTCTAAGTTTGTGAGTAATTGTTACTTCCTTATAACAACTTAACTAGATTTCATTTTTGTATTTTTTAAGTTTTTTTTACAAAAATCATCATTGAATGTCTTCAAACAAGTGCTAACATACAAAGAAGAATCATTAGACGAATTGACTGAAATTGAGTTAAATATGGGTTGTGAGTATATGTTGGCATATCAGAATTTAATTGTGGAGTTTGTAAGCATCTATCGATCTTGTTGTAATTAGCTATGTCTATAATTAATAGAACAAAAACATATTTTATATTAAATATATGATTTTTTATGGGGTATAAAACTTGCAGGAAACAAAGTATAGAACTACGCCAACAAATGAAATTTTGAAAGATGGCATGGTACATGGTTTTGAAAGAATGTGTATAGTTTATGAGTCAATTGTTGCTATGGTACGTCATATTTATTTTCGATTTACATTGATGTATATTATTTAATATTGGAATTTTCATTATTCTCACCAATGTATATACACTCATTTCAATTTATTTTTATGTTTGTAGATGGAAAATGAAGAAGAAGAAAACAATCAATGTCGTTAACACAACATTCCTGAAAATAACCCAAGTCATGGAAGTAGCTCTAGCAGTGACAATAGTTGAAGCGAATAATGATGATCACTATGTAATTTGGATATCAAAGCAAGGCATTTTATTTTTTGAAATATGTCTATGAAATCAAACATTTTTTTTAATGTAATGGACATAGTGTCCCAATTGAAAGACAAAGGGATACAAATAATTGTTCCATTTTGTATGATAAAGACTTTATTATTCACAGATATATATATATATATATATATATATATATCATAATATTTGTTTTAATTTATTCTATTGCATTCTCCATTGTCATTCTCAAGTGCACTAATAAAAATTTAATTCATATGAATATTGTTATAATATTATATATATGTGTCGACTTTTGATGAATAATGAATTTAAAAAAACCTCAATAATTCTGATATGATATAACAAATTAATCCAAACAACACATTCAAATGCATTAATAAAATGTAATTAATATGAATATTGTTATAAGATGTGTCGACTTTTGATAAATAATGAATTTAAAACAATCACAATAATTGTACTGTCAGAGGTGGATGTTTCTAAAAAAAACAAAATGAAATCTGGTGCGTTTATGTGTCTATATGCACCGGTGCGTTTATGATTCTATGGGCACCACCCTAATACCGATTCTAGTTATAAATATTGGTGCGTTTGTGTGATACTGCGCACCGGGGCGTTTATGAATCTATAAGCACCAGTGCATTTGTAGATGCCATGTGCACCACATGAATACCGATACTAATTATAAATCTCGGTTCCTTTCTGTGATACAGAGCACTAGTGCCTCATAAGGATACACGCACTGGTGCGATTTTATGACCTATGGGCACCGCTCAAATCCCAAGACCAATTAAAATGGCCCCGCGCATTGTATCACCAACACCAAGCCTGGTGCTGTTGTTTTCCTTAACGGCTCAGTGCATTCTCCTTAGACCACCCCGGTGCACTGTCTACCAATACGCACCAGTGCGTTCAAACCTGATAAGAGCACCGATGGAAAAATATCCGTAATAACCTCCGGCCACCCATTTTTTTTTAGTTGTGTTCAATTTCTGTTAAAATCTCCACCAAAACCTCCGTTACCAGAAATGGATGTGGTAGCATATGTTTTTTTGACAATTTTGGCCAATTTTATAACACTAAAAACCTCCTTTATAACCTCCGCTAGAGGGTCTTTTCCTTGTAGTGTTTCATCCACTGCAACTTCAGGAAACAGTGTGACAAGTAGTATAAAAGAAACATCACATCTACTAATGGATAGTAAATGGCTGAATGTGTCAACAATACATGATCAAATACTTGCCCATGATTATACAATGGACGAATATCAATCTCATGGCCCACCTCAAAAGAGAACAAACATGTGGCTGTGGTGGCCATATCTCCTCCCATGTTCCCATTAGAACATGTAGTGCAGAAGATGTGGGAACTTCCTCCCCTCTAGGACACATCCAACTCATGTGTCAATATCTCAATCATGATCTCAACAAGAATAGAAACAATATCAGCAAATGGAGACATGATTAATACAAGAATGAAGGAAATACTAATGGCTTCAGGTGGTGCTTGAAGATACCAACAGTCTCCTATGTGTGTACAGCACAGTTTTACAAGCTGCTGCTTGAGAAAAGTACGTGGCAAAATGTTTCTTTTTACATGGTTAATCATGCATGTCCTCATATGGTACATGTTTGAGTGTAACAACTAAACATACATGCGATGATAAAACATTTTCCTAGGGCCACATAAAATATGGCTACCTCCATCATATAGATTGGCCCAACAATAATCATGGAGCAATGTGACAAGCTTTCCCTCTTGTGAAGCAATGCATTGCATAGTAATGGTAAGATTATGCAAATCAATGAATGTATAAAAAAAATCCTTACCATATGTCAGAAGTAAGATGGTACATGGATCCATGAATGAGTCCTTCACAGTGTTCTGGCATGATATGAAGAAGAATTTACCATGTGATGCAAGAAGATCCTCTTCCTCATGCTTGGAAATCCAAGTCAAGAATAATGTCATAGTGATAGATGTCTCTATTCACTATTCCATCATCATCACCTCCTCCTTGTTCACCAAGTGCATACAATGTGAAGTGATCCTGGGGACACTCCATCCATAAGCCTCTGCTCCAAAGTGACAGCGCTGTGAGCTCATGCAGATAAGCTCCTGTCAATACAAAGCTTTGTCCTTTGACATGCTTCTTGTCAAAGACTCCTCTAGTAATGCTGCTACAAACAGGGAAAATTTTAGGGGCGAATTTTAGCCCAAAGGCGAATTTTAATGGATTTAAAATTTTATTAGGGTGAATTTTTTATATAAAACCCATTTTTTAAAGTTTAATAAAGTTAGCCCAAAAAATATTTTAAAAATAATTAATTATTTAACATTAGCCCACAAAAAAAAGGGCGCACAAAACTGGAAACATGAAATTCGCCCCCGATTTTCCAGGTTTCCATGGCATTCGCCCTCGATTTTCTAGATTTCTATGGCATTCGCCCCATTTTTTCAGTTTTCAGTGGTTCGGAGAGGTGGCTGGGCTTTGTGCACACAGATTTTCTAAGTTCTTGCTGGCTGAGCGAGGCCGACTCTCTCTGGTCCGTTTCAGTCATAGATCTGCGCAGTGACCAATTAAGGATTTTCTTTGTTGGGCATCCTTTTCCTGGATCCAGAGGACCGTCGACCTCTTCATCCTCACACTGTTTCTGCCAAAGTTATTCTATGTACCGGTGCGTGATCTTAAATTTGAAACACGACTGGCTGTGAAGATCCCTTCCGCTGTAAGGGCATTCTCGAGGTGGGTAGTCTGCATTGATTTTTCTTTGGAACAGGTTCCATTGTTTTAATAGATATGCCATTGAAGTTCATTTCCCCCCCTTGCTGCTGAGCTGTTAAAGCAGTTTATATAATTGTTTTTATTGAGAGAGGTAATGGTTTTTGTTTAATCTGTGGGGTGCTTTGAATCTCAAACAATGACTCATTTTAACATGAGAAGGGCTCCAAACGATTTGAACTTTGTACCTCTGCATTGAAATATAACAATGCCTTTACCAACTGGCTTTGGGGAAATCCCCTAACTAGTTCATATGATTTCGTTACTATGAAGCATTTGTTTGTTAGTTTCTTTTTTCAATTGAACCGGGTCAGGTGCCGGTTTCAATTTCTAGCCTGTCCAATGTTCAACATATGAAACCTATTGGAAGAATGTATAATGATCTTGGTTTCCATTGCATCTATTCTTAGTTTTACTTTTGGTGATCTCTATATTGTGCTTTCTGTCAATGTTTTCTACCTTTGTTAATTTCTGCTTTAAATTCTGGGCTAGCTGAAGAGCATTTAAAATTTGTAGAATGACATGGTTTTCCAAATTTGCAGACCGGCATGTTCTCCATTTTGTTTATGTTCAGCTTACTTTTCTGTGATTTTTGAGTCTAGACCAAAGAAAGTCTGCACGGCAAAGAGCAGACTTTCTTTGGTTTGGACTCTATTCAACCAAAGTTGCATATGACTTGCACCTAGTTTCATCCCTCTGAAACTCATGTCATATGGATGGGGTAGACCAAAATGAGAATGGAACCTTGGTGAATGGCTTAGTACGGATGGGGTAGGCCACAATGAGAATGGAACCTTGGTGAATGACTTAATAGTAAATACCTGATCAACCTCACCAGTGAACCAATGCTACATTGACATCTATTTTTTGATGTTTAAATATGTTTTTATTTTTTATTTTCGATAAATTTTCACCTTCTTTTAGGTCCACTGGAAACCATTTTGGAAAAAGGCATTTTGTTTTATATTTTTTCCTCTATTTGTGCATGGTTTTCCTTATGGTCTGTCTGCTTGCATGTACAGAAGTTGTAGAGACAGAAGACGAAGGCATGAAGTCGACAAATTCCGCAGAGACCTTTGGACAGAAACTGATAAAGGTTATTAGTGATGTATGTTTTACATTCTTTGTGCTTGCTGTACTGGTAATCACAGTGATTGCAATAACTTATCAACCGCCGGATCCTTGGCTCGAATCATCAAAGGCAATGTCCAAGGTTTTCTCTGCAGTAGAGAATGCCACATTTAAACAGGATGACTCCATACTCCACACTGGCGAGGATATTATTGCTCTTGCACCAACCCCAGCTATTAAAGAGGAGCAACCTGTTACAATGAAAACAATTGAATTAGAAGAAAAAAATGTTACTATTCAGGCACCCACAACTGAATGTGATCCAAACGAGGCGATATTGTTTGGAGGGATTTTGATCAAAGTCTAATTCAATCATTTGGAGGGATTTTGATCAAAGTCTAATTCAATTATCCAGTTGGAAGTGCTGTTTCCAAGCTTATCTGTAGAGGTTTTCAGTTTTTCATTATTGTATAATCACCATTCTGCCTAGAGGGATATATAATGTGAGAAGAAATTGGTTCCTTATCTTTCTTAATTTCGTTTCCTGTGACTTCTTTGGGTTTGAAGTTGTTTTTAGTTAGACTTCCTACATATTAAATTGTGGGTTAGATATCTGTCGCATCTATTGTTTAGTTAATAATTTGCATAGAAATTACGAATCGTCTCTTGGAAATGTGCTCAACTAGATCAATAGATCAATTGCTGAAAATAGAAGGTTTGCCTGAATATTTCTTAAAAATTACAATAACCTTAAGTTAGTTTCCTATTTAATAGGTCTGACCTAACATAGAGCCTATCTATTATCTGCATTGTTTAGGATGTTTTGGTGCATATTAATGTTTTTTTCCTTTGTAGTACGGGGGCTGGCCTAAATTGTGGTTAGTTGCCTGTCCAGACTCCAAAGGGAGGATCATTTTATTTGTGTTGTATTCTTATGTGGAGATTATAACAGGCAATCTTATGAACAAAGAGACAGGATTGTGCTATCCTTCTGCTCCTTGTACACGGGCAATGCCAAATCTTAGTACTAGGCTACTAGCCTTTAATTCTATATATAGTGATGTTCAAGCTTACGATGCCAGAAGCTTAAACCATGTATCGATAGATTCTGCTATTGAATTTATTGAATGCTAAATTAAATGCCCATACTACCTGCATCTTTTTTTTTCACCAAAAGAAATTTGCCAAGCTACACAAAATAAAGAAGGACCTACAGCACATGTATTCTATGAAGTCAAATGATTTTGTTATACTATCTGTATGAACTCAAATGATTTTGTTATACTATATCTCTTAGTGAATTCTCTTACCAAACCCAAGAGTATTTGAATTCCAAGATTCTACTTGAAGTGGCCCTTCACTTGCTCTTGAATACAAATGTAGCAGCAATTTTACCACATTTGGTATTTGATATGTTGCTCTTATCATTTTCTGATTTGTAGTAGCATCATATATGACATCTTTACAATGATATCACCTGAGGCATGCTTGCTAAAGTAGACTGGCTAAAGAGATCATATTCTTTTTCTTTCTTCAGCTATTCTCACTGACTTTGGTTCTAGATTTTGTCATCTGTGGATGGAGCACATTAACTTTATTGAGTTCCAATGTCTAGAACTTTAACTTTTAAGATATAATGATTGTTGGAATCAGTACAAAAATGGAGAAATATGTTCAAGTATTGTATGGAATCTCAAGTTATATTATTAAATAATTTGGATAACTCATCCCTCAGTTTTTTATTTCGTACTTCTGGAGTTCCATGAATATTCAACATTTCCCTAAAATTGCATTTTCCATCAAAGGAAGAGTACTAGGTGCTTTGCTTTTTGTGGGATTATGATTTTAGTCCAACGCAATAAAAATCTAAAATGATAAATAGCCGAGTTGATCTTCTTTTGTGCCCCACAGATATTTCATTATCTAATACTGGGGGCCCATTTCTAGGTTTGAGATGTAGTCCTCTGACCTGTCCTGTGGCCTGCCTATCCCCAGTATACGACATTCATAATTACATCCATGCATTAGTAGTTGCTGTTAGCAATGAGATTTCTTTCAAGGCTAAAGGATTGCTTGGGTGATAGACATTTCACCTGGATGGAAAACTTGTTTATTTGTGGAACATTTGCTTATTTCAATGGCTGCTTCTGTGCTATCCTTCCACTACACATATAAAAACAATTTTTTGTTTCTTTTTGAAATGCACTTACAAACACTTGTTCTTTAGGCATCCTTTTTTAGTTAGAAGAAGCAATCCAGCGGCGGTGATGATAATTACTAATACTGTTTCTTTTCTGTTTAAATCAGATCGACTTTCAGATCTCGAGAGTTGTCCCCATTTTTCACAGCTATCCCAACTCATAATTCTACAAGACAAAAAACATTGCCACCTATTTTCAGTATTGTATGTTAACTCTCGACTGTTTCTTCCTGTTACTTTGAAATTTCTTACTTCTAAGTGTTATTATTTACATATTTTCTTTGTATTCATATTTGGAAGTTAACTCTTTTCCTGATATTAAAACATGTGAAAGTTTTAATCTGACAAAGATAAGAAAAAATAAATGCTTTTGTAGAACCTCATATTGTATTGCCATGGGAACATCTATCATTAAAATTTTTGGGTGCTTTCTTTACAATCCTAGTTATATAGAAACTTGTCAGTGAGTACAAATTGATAGTTAGACTGATATGAACTCTTATTCAGGGGTTAGATCTTGCAATTATGTAGTTGTCAAATTCCTTTATTTTCGGAGAGTAGAAATATAAGGCTTAACTTGCACGTCCTTCTTGTGTGCATTGCATTATGATAATTTACCCTATGCCTCCTTGCATCCCCTGTCTTTTATCACTTTCATAATTCATAGATGTTACATACATCAGAGACCTGAGTCTTTAGTCTCTTCTATTTTTTTTTTACTGTTAATGCTCTTTAACGCCGAATTTCATTTACATAGTTCTTATCTTGGTGTGTTATTTGAGATTCCTAATATAGAAATTATAAATTCTCTTCTATGGAGGATATTTCTCTTTTGTGATGCTTGACAACTCTAAATGCATTAAGTTTTTATGACTTTTTTTAGCGTTCCTTCATTTACAGAGCCATGTTTGAGGCCTGCAAACAGTGAGGAGGGCTATATTTCATACAGTCCATTTGTTTCCATCAATTATTATTCTATTTTATTACTTCTACAAAATAACCATAGTTAATCTTTTGTTTTTACAAAAAACCATAGCTCAGTATGCATTTTGTTTGACCATATCCTTCTTTTGAGCTTCATAGGCTCTCTTGTGAATGGGAAGTGACTGGTTTAAATTTGACAATTTAAACTCCGTGATGGTTGTTCATTCTTCTTCCTCTTGTTGATTGCTAACTTCCTACCATGGTTGTCTTGTTGCCACTAGCTACTTATTCTTGGAACATTTGATCTTCATATGCCATTTTGAAAATCTGTTGTATGTCACTAGCCTTTGTTCCTTCAGAATTGCCTTTATCTTTTTATCATAATTGTTGTGAGATTTGGTATAGCATATTATCTGTGATGGGAAGTAGAAAATGCATTTTGGGCTACACGAGCATAGAATGTTGTCACATGTGTACAAGGAGAGCATATATTGAACTAAATGAATAGTTTTTTTCAAAACTAATCGTTCAAATGCACTTTGGGTTTTCATGCAGGAAATGAATGAGAGTGATTTCAATAACTTGAATTTCAGAGAATGGCATATTGGAGTGGTAAGTGGAATGATTTGAGTTTTTCTATTGACCAAGTTATACTAATCTAGGATTTTGCTTATTCAGTCTTGATGAATCTATGAATATCATGAAAAGTTCTTATATTCTGTCAATAGTTTGTTTGATTGTCCTATGATCAATATTTCTTTTTGATAGCTCATTCAATTTATGGTACCTGTGATTTTCACTTTTCCCCATACACAGTTGAAATGCAAAAACCTTTGAAGGTTTGCCATTTTGGCCACATTAGGGAACAGGGAAATGAAAAAACATAAGGAAAATAAAAAGCTAAAATGTTTTTTTTTTAATTTTTTCTCCCATATTTTTTTTCAACTCCGATGAATAAATCTGTGGTGTTTTTTTCATGGTGTTTACTTGAAGTCAACAATTTCCTATATTAAGGCTCATGGAGTGGGAAGCTCTTAGAAAAGTGCATGAGGTTAGTTCATTCATGGGATTAACAAGTTACTATAGGAGGTTCATGAAGAAATTCTCACAGATTAACTATCATATTCCATCTTTGTAGAGGAAAGGAAAGAAGTTTGAATTGACTGAGGAGTGTGCAAATTATTTTGAGCATTTTAAGAATTTTCTTACAAATGATCTGGTTTTGAAGATTGTAGATCCAAACAAACAGTTTGTGGTTTGGACATATGCTTGCAAGAGAGGACTTGGTGGAGCCTTGATGTAGGAAGGACATTTAGTATGCTATGATTCAAGGAATTTGAATGAGCACGAGCATAACTATGTGACTCCTAATCTTGAGTTGGAATTTATCATTCATGAATTGAAGATGTGGAGACATTATCTTCTTGGCAGGAGGTTTGTCTTAATGAGTGATCACAGTGTGCTGAGATACTTATTTGACCAACCTAATTTGAATGTTATGAAAGCTAGATGATTGGCTACTCTCACTGAGTTTGAATTCGATATCAGGTACATAAAGGGAAAGGAGAACAGGGTTGCAGATGCTCTAAGTAGAAGAGTGCAGGTGAATCACATTGAAATAGTGAGTCCTTATGAACGGATTTGCAAGAGAGGATCTTGCAGGAAGAAAAACATGATGACATGTATCAACAATTGAGGCATAGGTTACAACAATAGGGTTAAGGTAATATGTATGAGGAGTATCACCTCACGACATATGGCTTAGTCAGATTCAGGAATAATATTTATATGCCAGATAGCAGTGAGCTCAAGAAGCTTACCTTGAGGGAGTTTCATGCCAAGCCTTATTCAAGTCACCCTGGATATCAGAAGACATTGACAGTAGTTAAGAAATTATATCATTGATCGAACTTGAGGAAAGTGGTGGCTAATTTTATTGTGAGATGTTTGGATTGACAGAAGTGTAAGCATCTAGGTGGTTTATTAAAACCGATTTTGATTCCAGAGTGGAAATGGGAGGTAATTTCCATGGAATTCATTACAGGTTTGTCGAGGATCAAAACAACATGATTCCATCATGGTTATGGTTGACAGGTTAAGTAAGGTGGATCATTTAATGCAGTTAAGTCTAAGAATTCAACTAGCAAGGTAGCTCATATATTCATCATGGAGATAGTGAGTTTCCATGGTGTTCACAAGAAGATCATATCAAATATAGATGCCAAGTTTAATTCCAGGTTTTAGAAGGATTTGTTTGCAGGTTTTGGGACAAAGTTGGCTTTCAGTACAACTTATCATCCATAGATATATGTACAAACAGAGAGGGTTAACATGATTCTTGAGTACATGTTGAGGATGTATGTCATGCATCAAGATAGGAAGTGGGAAGAGTATCTTCCACTTGTACAATTTTCATAAATAATGGGTATCAATAATATTTGAAGATGAGTATGTTTAAGATTATTTATGGGTGGAGTTATAATACTCCTACCAATTGGAGTGATCCAGTGACAGCAATATTTACTGGACTGGACATGTTGGCTAAGAAGGAACAAGAAACATCGATTATTAAGAAGAATTTAAATGCATCACAGGACATGCATAAGATTTATATAGATCAATACATGGTATTTAAGGAGTTTCAAGTTTGGGAGCATGTGTACTTACACATCAAGTCCAAGAGGAGCTCCTTGAGGATCGGGACATGTCTCAAGTTTGCACCTTAATATTGTAAGCAATCTAAAGTAGACCTCCTCCAATGTATCTCAAAAGTGGAAGGCTGATCCTTACACTTGAGATCTCACCCTCCTATCAACACTGCAAGCCCTCACTACAAGTGCTCCATGAAAATAACGCAGTCAATGAGAGGGACTGTGTGGTAGGTGGAATAGAATACTTTGGCCAAGTGCCAAGATCTTCAAATAAGCTCCCAAAGCTTCCAAACTGATGCTACAAAGGAAAGGAATGATCCTCCTCTAAAAAAAAAGTGATGGAAGAGGTGTTGTAATCCCTCACTACAACACCCTACAACACAGAATTATGCTGCTGCAACAATAACATTGTCCTAGAGGAGGATGCTTGGCCTCAAGCCTAGATGTGAGGCAAATATATACAAATCCTTCAAGAGGCTTCTCAAGAAAGGAGAAGGATTCCTAAGTAGGTAATCCTTGTGCTAAGCAGCACAACAACTCAGCTGAACTGCTGGAGAATGCCAATAGTCTGAACAGACAATAAATCTATAATCATAAGCATATCCAACAATGGCTACCTTTCCCTCCTTTTAAACACATGAGAGCTCCCTCTCCATGGGTCCCACTCTTTTAGGGTTTCCTCCTTCAAGGAATATTCCCTCCTCTTTCTCTGCATTGTCCCATATGGTGCTTTCCACCTCATACCTCTACGTAGTTTGACTTGGTCAAACTTAACCAAACCTCTTTTCAAATGTATCCTTTCACACACGAGGGTGTGAAATCTAGTTCCAAGGCTGATCCCCTTTCATACTAGAGGGATTTTATCCATGTTTTTATTGTGAATGGGCCTTCTCACCCAATTATTCAACTCCTAAGTGAATATAGAAAAAGTTAATATTCCAATTTGTTGAAGGAAAAATTTGGAATATTACAGAATATGTGGTAAGGATCATCGAAAGAAGGATTGTCCACTGTACCAGGGTGGAAGACCTCATATCTACAATGCTAAGGAAGTGTAGATAGTTGGGGATGTTGGACTGGGTATTTCTCAGATTTATGCAGCATTGGATGATAGGCAAACTAATCATCAAGCAACTATTATCGAGATGGAACATAAGCTTTGTGATCAAGTTGTTTCTATTTTGATTGACCCTATATCTAATTATAGTTATGTTAATCCTGACCTGGTGGATAAGTGTGGCTTGAGTAAAGAAGTGCATGTAGAATCTTGGTTGGTGTAGTTGTCTACATGGACCAAGAAAAGAGATCATTATTAGGTGATAACATGTTTATTTGAGTTGAATGGGATGCCTAAATCAGCACATCTAAATGTTCTTCCATTGGGATCATAAAATATGATTTTGCACATGGATTGGTTGTACCTTCACAGGACTATGGTAGATTGCTACAAGAAGGCTATTGAGTGTTTGGATGATGATGGACATAAGAGAATCTTACAAGGAAATAAGAAGCCTACATCAGTGAGAATGGTTACAACTATGCAGGCTAATCCCAGTAGCAGGAAAAACAAAGTTACCAATGAAACAAGAACTATTACCTCAAAACGAGAACTCTAACCCCCAAAAACTCTGAAAACATGAAAAAACACCCCAAAAACGAAAAGTGTGTATTACAAAACACATCTTTTTTTAGGGTCAATTTTCAAGATTTTTTTAAATTATGCTAAAAACCAATTTTTTTCTTGAAAAATGGATTGAAAAAACACCCTCGAAATAAAAAAAGTGTTGATTTTGGAATGAAAAAAAAAAATTGGGTCATGCTTTTGACACTTTTTAACAATGGAATTAAAGATAAAATATTAGGACTTTGAAAAATCATAAAATTCAAATATCATGTCTCAAAGCCTTATAATTTCCAACAATTTTCTCCCATCTCGTTAAAGATACAATATATTGAATCTAAAAAACCCTAAAATTGTTTTTGTTGTCAACCATAACATTAAAGATAAAAATATCATAGCTCAAAAAAACCTTAATATTTTGACAAGTTTTCAACCATGGTTTTAAAAATTGTTTTTGTTGTCAACCATAACATTAAAGATAAAAATATCATAGCTCAAAAAAACCTTAATATTTTGACAAGTTTTCAACCATGGTTTTAAAAATCTTAAGCTTTTAACATATTTGAACGGTGAAATTATGGACAAATTATATGCCTAAAACACTTTTTAAAAATGAGCAAGTGAATGAAAGATTTATTATTCCAAGAGTAATTTTAATTTTAAAGGCTAAAACTATATCTCTTTTCAAATCTTAGCCTAAGACAACTTATTTATATTAATTTATTTTTATTTTAAGTCGATCATATTAATAACAAATTAATAAATATAATGTTTTTTTTATGCCGTAAGGCATTCTTATTTGAAAACAACTTCCCTAGGTGCCAATGTGTCCATGTCTGAGCCATTGGATCAAATGTTAGACGATTGAAATGTTTTAGGCCATTAGATCCACAAATAAATAGTTTTATATTTTTTTTTATAATGTTAGTTTTTTTCTTTTTTTAATAAGTTCGATTGATTTTAGGTGTATAATAGAAATGTTGTAATGTCATGTTTAACATTCTGACTATGTCAAATTACACAAAAATAAAAATAAAAGTAAATTAAATAAAAATATTAACATAATGTAATGAACATTTTAACTAGGTCAAAATACAATAAAAAATAAAAATAATAATAAGCTATAAAAACAGCCCATGGTATTCATGTGGAATATATTTTTTATTTAAAGGGTGAAATTATTGTTTGAAAACAACTTCCCTAGCTGCCAATGTGTCCATGTCTGATCCATTGGATCAAATGTTAGACAATTGAAATGTTTTAGGCCATTAGATCCACAAGTAAATAGTTTTATATTTTTTTATAATGTTAGTTTTTTTTCTTTTTTTCTTTTTAATAAGTTAAATTGATTTTAGGTGTATAATAGAAATGTTGTAATGTCATTTTTAAAATTTTAACTATGTCAAATTATACAAAAATAAAAATAAGAGTAAATAAAATAAAATATTGTCATAATGTAATGAACATTTTAACTAGGTCAAAATACAATAAAAAATAAAAATAACAAAATAAAATAATAATAAGCTATAAAAACAGCCCATGGTATTGACCCATGGTATTCATGTGGAATATTTAAAGGGCGAAATTAACATGGCCTAGATCAATATTGACTTTGGATCTACCAAGAGCCAAGATGGCTCAAATGTCTTCATATGCAAACATCTATTAGAGTGAAAAGAGAATTGATCCCTCTCATAAATAATATAGATCTAGACTAACTACTTAATAAAATTATTTTTAATTTTTTATAACCATTATTCTTTTAAAATTTTACTGAATAAAATGTATCTAAATTTTCATACATCCAAATATACATAGTTTTTCTTGTTCTATATTATTTATGTTACAAATGCTTTATTATTCATGAGCAATATTTCTTAATATATAAAAAAATTAAATTAATAACAATTTGTAACTACATACATAATCTTTCCTATTTTTTTTTTGTTAATGAATATCAAATTTCTTCTATTAAAAAAAAAACTATATACATATCTTTAATTACCTAATTGTAGCTAAAAAAAATATTACATCACATTAGCTCACAAAATATATCTAATGCTATAAGGATATGAGATATAACAATGTTTTGAATCATGATAACTAGGTGACAAAAAAAAAAGTTTTAGCCACAAGAAAAAAAATCACAAAAACTCACAATATATCCAAGGTTGCAACGAACCCCATACATAGTGATGGCCATCATGGGAATTTCAGTGAACATTGAACACAATCCTACAAATTCTATACTCCTGATTAATTTAGAATAACCTAAGATGTCTACATTGGATGCCTAGGTGGGTGGTACAATAATTGAGGATGCTTCTTAAAGGGTAAGGGAATTCAGATACTCTATCCTTCCATCCAAGTTATAAAAAGTGAGACTTGTAGATTATGGTTTTACAAAATTGACACTATGTGATTAAGAATAAGTTACAAACATTAGGTATTTTAAAAGGCATTTAAAAAGTAATAAGATGAAGGTACACAAGGGCCATGGTAATTAATGTGATTCTTTGTACTATTTTTATTTAAAATAGTAATTTGTATTTGTATTTTTTTAAATGAATATTGTTAAATGTGTTGTAATATTTTTATTTAAAATAGTAATTTATATTTGTATTTTTTTAAATGAATATTGCTAAATGTGTAATTGAGTAAAATGTATTAAATTGATATTCTAATTTTTAATATATTTATTTAAAAAATTCAAAGTATGGTGAGTTTTGTTTTATTAAGCTTTGAGTCTAGATGTGCAGAGAATGAATCTATCTCAATTCCCAAACAAGATTCTCATGTCCCAAAGAAATTCTTCTTTCTCTTCTTATTCTAGCTTGCACCTTGACACTCCTCTCCTCCTCCATACACAAATTTAAATGATGAGGAACAAGGTAGTTGTTGCATAGAGAAACATTTAGATATGATAAGAAAAATGGGATACTCTATTGTAATTTTCTCTACAAATGTGATGGAAAGTGTGCTGTAAATGTTGACAATTTCATGGTTAATGTAGTATAAGCTACATGCAAATTTACAGTCTTGTTTACAAGATCAAGAAAGTTATGCCCAATATCCAACACCATAGAGTCCAAATCTCTCATTTTTTTCTCAATAAACTTGTTTTTACTGCTCCATCATTGTTTCATATAGGAGCCTTTAGTTCTGATGAGAAAATTTTGATAGTGTCTATTATCCCTTTTTAGTTTTTTAATGATTCAATTAAGATTAACATTTGTATGTTATCATGAGGAGATTTTTTATTTTTCATGTCAATTACATTTTATAACTCTAGGAGGTTCTTAATATTGCCTTTGTTTTTAATAAATGGAACTCAATCATATATTTAAAAATATGATTAGGTAAGAGAATTTTAGGATTATAATTTTTTTTTTCCAAGTTGACAATGTGAATGCTTATTTACCTAAAGTTGGCTCCCATGTTCAATACCTCCCCATGGGGTTTGAAGATAATAGGTAATGGAAATTCAATGACATATAAAACAAATAATTTATATATCAAAAAATCAGTTCTATATATTATAGTAGTTCTTGCTTGAGCAATCTTTCAATTTGGCATTAAATTCTTTATTAATAAAGTTGTTTTGCTTAGTAGGGAGTACAATAATTTTGTAATAAAATAATAAGAGAAAACATATTCACAATATAATTTATTTAAATAAATAGTTGTGTATAAAATACTTTAATAAGAAACTAGATTTGTAATTATAAAATATAAAACTATAACTTAAAATTGTGAAATTACTTCGTATTTTTTGTTTCTTATGTATATAGAGAAAGAATAAACCAAGTTTGGAGTTAAGAAAATAAACCACAACATAAAGAACGATATCTCCTTCCCAAAATGTCTCCATATTAAAATGATATTCACTTTCTTGCATACCAAGACTATCGTTATTCATATACAATATACAATTTCTAACAAGCATGAAATTAGCACTGGGATATGTAGATGAACATGAAGTAAACTCTATTTATGTTAATAAAAATTCTCTTTGTTTACATCTATGCTAGATAGATTGTACTTGAATGTATTTAAAATATCTTATTTGAGTTACATGCTCATTTCATGCTTGTTTCAGAGGATTATTAATCACTAAACGGGTTTCACCCCAAATTTCCTATTTCAATATCTATAACTAAATTTTAATATATGTGAACAGATTATGTTGGTTTATATATATGTTTTCACCCACAATTGCCTATTTCAATATCTATAACAATTTTTTCTTGTATTTTTGAAACCTCCAAAACTTGCTTCTGTGGAAGAAAAAATTTCCTTTCATTCCTGCAGGATGGCTCCTTCTCCGCAACAACTTATTTCTTCTAGGCTACTCTTTCCTATGGTATTTCCTTACGACGTTTCTTTTGCAACATATGGTGCAATTGCTAGTATATAATATATTGAAATCATTGTATACCAAACACTTCAATTATGTTGAATGAACAACTTTACAAAATAAATGAATTTATATGTGATTTTGGAGTTTTTTATACTCTCTCCATTAAAACATTTGTTTTTTTGGAAATTTGTATTGCAAATTGTTTTTTAAAACCTATATTTCATATATATATATATATATATATATATATATATATATATATATATATATATATATATATATATATATATATATATATATATATATATATATATATACTAAAATTGTATTTCTTTTGAATTTAATAATTCGAAACTAATAAACATATTAAAGATTATGCAAAAAAAATTGTCGTTTCTAAAATCTTATCAACTGCTAAGGAAGTATACCATCAACAAAAAAATCTTTCTCATAGACTTATTACTTCTACATATTTTTTATTTTGACATATATATCCAATCAAATATATTGAGAATATGAAAAAAAAAAATTAAAAAAGATAATAACAAGTAAATAAAAATATATATTTTAACATAAATAAATAAATAAAAAACAAGACACAAAAGATACAATATAAAACATATATTAAAAAAAAAATCAAACATAAAAAATGTAACAAACAAACAAAATTAAAAAAATTAAAAAAAAAAATACAAACAAAAAATAAAAACATAATAAATAAATAAATAATATAGATGAGATAAATAAATAAATAAAACAAACTAACAAAAAAAACATTAAAATAAAACAAAAAATAAAATAAAAAATATTGAAAATAATAATTAAAAATATTGAAAATAATAACTAAAACATTAAAAAAAACACATTAAAATGATTTTTTTTTTATCAAATAACAAAAAAAATTGAAAAAAAAAAAAATCATAAAAAAAAAAAATCTATATAAAAAAAATAAAAATAATAATTGAAAATAATAATAATAATAATAATAATAATAATAATTAAAAAAATCATAAAAAAATAAAAAAACATCTTAAAAATATTTAAAAAAACATTTAAAAATATCATAAATTATTAGAAAATAACAATAATAATGATAATATATATATAACTAAAAAATTAAAATTAAAATTAAAACAAAATTATAAAATAAAATGAATAAAACTAATATATATATATATAATTTTAAAAAATAATAAATAAATAAATAAGATTAAATCTTAAAAAAAAAATGATCTTGTCCTCCCCGAGGCCACCTAGCCGAGGGAGATTGATTCTCAGAATCGGCCTCCCTAGCCCAAGCACCCTTAGAGAGGCCGAAATCATTTTTTTATTTATTTTAATTTTTTAAGTTATAATTAAAAAAAAATATTATTATTTTTATATGATTTTGTTTTAATTTTTTATTATTTTCTTAAATTTTTATTTTTATCTTAATGTTCATTTTAATATATATATATATATATATATATATATATATAATTTTAATATTTTTTTTTTTTCAATTTTTTTTTTTAAGTTCTCTTTTTTAATTTTTAATTTTTTAAATTTTGATTATTTTAATTTGTTTTACAATTTTTTATTTTAATTATTTTATTTTATCTTTTTTTTCAATTATGCAGTTTTTTTTTAATAACTTTAAACAAAAATTGTTTTTTATTCGTTTATTTTTTGGTTTATTTTTTATTTTTTATTTTTCTTTAAATTATATGTTTTTTTTAAATTTCCCTTAGTTATTTATTAATATTTTGTATTTATTATTTTTTTTTTTAATTTTTTTTTTACAAGTTAATTTTGTTTTTTTTACATTTTTACGAGTTTTTTTTTTCTTTATATATATTTTTATATTTGATTATTTATTTTCATGTTTTATTACCAACATTAGAAAATTTAAAGTGTAAAAAATAGGTCTTCTAAACAAAAAGGGTCAACACTTTTCAAAATTAGCATGAAAATCACTAACATTTTAAAACAAACGTTCATACTTGATAAATAAAAATATTTAAAGTGTAAAAAAAAAACCCTCTAAAACAAAAGGGTTGATTCATTGCCACTTTTCAAAATTGACATGAAAATCATGACATTTAAGAAAAACAAAAGTCGTAAAAAAATTTAAAGTGCCAAAATATGCTTAAAAAAAGGGGGTGATTTTGCATCACCACTTTTCAAAATCAGGTGCTTTTTTTGCTACCTCAAAAAAACGGGTACCAGGTAATTTTCTTGTTTGATCAGTAACTTTTTTGAAAGGGTGTGTATTGTTTGCAGTTCATATTTCCATTGACAAAGGGAAGTATTTTAAGGATGTTGAAGTCTTAAATAGGTATCTTGTTTTGCATCAGTTTCAAGATGTATTTCCCGCAGATATTTTAGAGTTACTGTCTCATAGGGAACTGAATTTCTCTATTGAGTTGTTACCAGGAGAAACACTAACATCAAAGACACCTTACAGGTGAGCACTCCAGAATTAGTGGAATTAAAGTTGCAGCTTAAGGAAATGTTTGATAAGAGATACATTAGGCCAAGTGTATCAACTTGGGGTGTACCAGTGTTATTCCTAAATAAGAAGGATGGTACTCTCAGGTTTTGTATTGACTATAGTAAGTTGAACAAGGTCATGTTCAAGAACATGTATCCATTGTTGTAGATTGACGACTTGTTTGATTAGTTGCAGGAAGAAATAATTTTCCCAAAGATTGACTTGGGATCATGATATCATCAAGTACACTTCAAAGAAGAGGACATATACAACACTACATTCTATACTAGGTATGGGAATCATGAGTTTGTAGTGGCTCTGTTCGGTATTACTAATGTTCCAACTACTTTCATTTTTTTGATGAATAGTGTGTTGTGTCCTTATCTGGACAAGTTTGTGATAGTATTCATTGATGACATATGGATATATTCTAAGAATTAGGAAGAGTGCGCAAAACACCCAACATCAGTGTTAAGATTGTTGAGAGAGCATCAATTGTATTCCAAGCTTAGTAAGTGCATTTTCTTTCAAGCAAAATTTCATTAATTGGGGCATGTTTTTTCCAAGGAACATATAGTAGTGGACCAAAAAAAGATCAAAGCTATCATGGAGTGGGAAGCTATTAGAAAAGTGCATGAGGTTAGTTCATTCATGGGATTAGCAAGTTACTATAGGAGGTTCATGAAGAAATTCTCACAGATTAACTATCATATTCCATCTTTGTAGAGGAAAGGAAAGAAGTTTAAATTGACTGAGGAGTGTGCAACTTATTTTGAGCATTTTAAGAATTTTCTTACAAATGATCTGGTTTTGAAGATTGTAGATCCAAACAAACAGTTTGTGGTTTGGACAGATGCTTGCAAGAGAGGACTTGGTGGAGCCTTGATGCAGGAAGGACATGTAGTATGCTATGATTCAAGGAATTTGAATGAGCACGAGCATAACTATGTGACTCCTAATCTTGAGTTGGAATTTATCATTCATGAATTGAAGATGTGGAGACATTATCTTCTTAGCAGGAGGTTCGTCTTAATGAGTGATCACAGTGGGCTGAGATACTTATTTGACCAACCTAATTTGAATGTTATGAAAGCTAGATGATTGGCTACTCTCACTGAGTTTGAATTCAATATCAGGTACATAAAGGGAAAGGAGAACAGGGTTGCAGATGCTCTAAGTAGAAGAGTGCAGGTGAATCACATTGAAATAGTGAGTCCTTATGAACGGATTTGCAAGAGAGGATCTTGCAGGAAGAAAAACATGATGACATGTATCAACAATTGAGGCATAGGTTACAACAATAGGGTTAAGGTAATATGGATGAGGAGTATCACCTCACGACATATGGCTTAGTCAGATTCAGGAATAATATTTATATGCCAGATAGCAGTGAGCTCAAGAAGCTTACCTTGAGGGAGTTTCATGCCAAGCCTTATTCAAGTCACCCTGGATATCAGAAGACATTGACAGTAGTTAAGAAATTATATCATTGATCGAACTTGAGGAAAGTGGTGGCTAATTTTATTGTGAGATGTTTGGATTGACAGAAGTGTAAGCATCTAGGTGGTTTATTAAAACCGATTTTGATTCCAGAGTGGAAATGGGAGGTAATTTCCATGGAATTCATTACAGGTTTGTCGAGGATCAAAACAACATGATTCCATCATGGTTATGGTTGACAGGTTAAGTAAGGTGGATCATTTAATGCAGTTAAGTCTAAGAATTCAGCTAGCAAGGTAGCTCATATATTCATCATGGAGATAGTGAGTTTCCATGGTGTTCACAAGAAGATCATATCAAATAGAGATGCCAAGTTTAATTCCAGGTTTTAGAAGGATTTGTTTGCAGGTTTTGGGACAAAGTTGGCTTTCAGTACAACTTATCATCCATAGATAGATGTACAAACAGAGAGGGTTAACATGATTCTTGAGTACATGTTGAGGATGTATGTCATGCATCAAGATAGGAAGTGGGAAGAGTATCTTCCACTTGTACAATTTTCATAAATAATGGGTATCAATAATATTTGAAGATGAGTATGTTTAAGATTATTTATGGGTGGAGTTATAATACTCCTACCAATTGGAGTGATCCAGTGACAGCAATATTTACTGGACTGGACATGTTGGCTAAGAAGGAACAAGAAACATCGATTATTAAGAAGAATTTAAATGCATCACAGGACATGCATAAGATTTATATAGATCAATACATGGTATTTAAGGAGTTTCAAGTTTGAGAGCATGTGTACTTACACATCAAGTCCAAGAGGAGCGCCTTGAGGATCGGGACATGTCTCAAGTTTGCACCTTGAGAGGATTGGACCAGTGGACTACAAAATTTCAATGCATCTAACAGTGAAATTCCATCATGTTTTCCATGTTTCATTGCTTAAGAAATATGTCCAGGATGTTGGTCATGTGATTGATTGGTATGTATTACAGGTGGAGCCAAAGGGATAATTCCAACCAAAACTTCAATGCATATTGTAGTGGAAACAACTCATGCTCTAGAACAGAGCAATCGAGTAGGTTAAAGTGCAGTGGAAGCACTTTGGGCCTAATGAAGCTACATGGGAGATGGTTGATCAGATGTGGCCTTTGTAACCTTCAATATTTGTTGGGTCAAGCACATGAATTTTGGTATATGTATGTATTTATGTATATGGTTTCAGGTATCGCAATGAGATATGCTATAAATATCCAATAAGAAGTATTATTTTCATGTTTTTCATGGTTTGCAGTAGTTGTTCATTGTAAAAATTGCATCAAGCTATGTTATAAAGCTCCATAGGTAGTATGTTTTGTTTTCATCAGTTTGTTGGTCATAGGTGTCATAGAACACCGAAGATGGTTTTCCCCTAAGGGGGAGGGGTTTGTAACAACCCCAAGTTAAAAGTTCATGTAATAAATATTAATAAACAAAAATAAGAGCAAGGTCATGGGACACATATTCCAAGCTGAATGTTGAGAAAAGCACTATAGTGGACATCACTTTCCGTTTATTCATGGCTAAGGAAATTGGAAAAGGCAAAGAGCCTTTAATTAGCATTCTATTTATGTAAATAAAGGAAAATAGGAGAAGAGTAAGGTGAAGAGACACATATTTTCATGAGAGGGAAATTAGAGGAAAATGAAGAAACTAGAGGCCTCAATGATAAAAAGGCCTCAGAGAACCAGTTCACAGCTTTTGTCAGTTTTAGCTTGTGCCAAGTGAGAAAGAGAGAGAGCACCAAGTGGATAAATAAACCAAGAAAATAAAGGAAAAGGACAAGTAAGGAAACCAAGGATAAGGTTGGATCAACAAATTTAGCAGGAGGATTTTACAAGTAAAATCTTGCATGTGTGATTTCTTAGTTGAGGTGTGAATACATGGTACATGAATTTGTTTATTTGGTTAATTTTTTTTAATTGGCATGGGTTTTTCTAGATTTGACAGTGGTTTCAGCCTCACCTTTCCATTTCTTGGATAACCATGGTGTGATGGGATTCATTTCTGGTTGAGCTTTGGATTTCCAGAAATTTTTCTATCTGGGTGAGGTGGTCTCAGGAAAATTCCCAAGGGTTTGGGGTGGAGATGGTTTTCTCTGGAAGCCATTGACAGGTGGGTGGAGACAAGAAAATTCCTCAAGGGATGGTGAAGGAATTTTGAGTCATCCAAGATTGTTTCGGTTTTGTGATCTCTTGACCGGTTTGGCGAGATCACGGTAGTTTGAGGATGAAGGTGGTTCAACCTCTAGATTCCCTTGGTTGTTTATGTATCGGTTTATCCCATGAGATCTCACATTAATGCTTGGAATATGGCATGGGGGTGATTGGTTGAAAGAAATATTTTGTTCAGTTCAATCTATTGTCGGTTAGTACATGGAAGTCCTTGACTTGGTTGGATTTTGCATAAGTTAATAAGATATATTTTTGTATTATAATCCATGAGAATTTATGCTTGTTATTATGTTTTTATTATGGTTGTTCTATCATGGCTAATATTATGGTTATATGTTGGTTATAAGCAGGGTTCTATATCATGTTATAGTTATGTCTCTTGTTATGCTTTGATAAGTTGTTGAACATGTGCTAAGAGGTGTTGTTGCAACTACTGGAGAGGGCATTAGAACTTCTCTATGATTTTTAGCTAAATTACATGGATTTACTCTCAGATATACATTCATTACCTATATATTACATGTTTACCATGTGTTTGACGAAGTGTTTAGCCTTTTCTAGGTATAAGTATAGGTCATTCTTTTTATTCAAGTTTGAATGAATAACATTGTTGTCATGTTAAATATGATTCTAGAAAGCTACAAGAGGTTCTGTGAAGTAGTCTGGAGGCTGACATGAAAAGGTGGCTCAAATCCCGGAACTGCATGCTTTGAACTGGAGATTTGGGGTCATAACTACATGGATCAAGGTTTGTGAGTGTGGTTGGTAGCTCACAACCGCATGCAGGTAGTGTCAAGGGTGCAATTATATGTCTAGGTCATTTAAAAAAGGTTCCAACTCAGGGATTGGTCATTTGGGGTGGTTTTTCAGCCTTTGAGTGATCTATAGTCCCTGTAGGATGTCATTTTGTGGTCACTTTGTAAGCCCCACTTCCTTAACTGGAACTAGGAGGTTGGTTCATGTCATAGTAGCACTCTATTTCACATTTACCTGGAGGGCTTGTAAAAGCGGGTAAATTTGGGATGGCATGTTACAAAAATCTTGTAGTCTCTAGTGAAAAGACTATGTTTTGGCATAAAAAATTGGGACACATTGGAGAGAAGGGCCTTCAAATACTACATGGTAATGGTATGGTATAAGGTATGTCTAATTTCTCCCTAGATTTAAATTTATATAAACATTGTATGTATGGGAAGCAAAAGTCTGGTGAGTTTCCCCCCTGGTGTTGAAAGGGAAAAAGGGATATTAGAGCTTGTGCATAGTGATGTTTTTGGACCTGTTTCGCTTCCATATTTGGGTAAATATATGTACTATATATCATCTATAGATGAGTTCCCAAGGAATAAATATATATTTCCTCAGGAAGAAATTTGAAGTATTTGAAATTTTTAAATAATTTAAGGATCTGGTGGAAAAACATATAGAGAAGAAGATTAAGGTGTTGAGGACAGATAATGGTGGAGAGTTATACAAGAAAGAATTCGAAGAGTTATATAAGAAGTGTGGTATATCATGTTAGAATATTAATCCATACATGCCTCAACAAAATGGATTTTCATAACGAATAAATAGAACGTAGATGGAAAAGGAAAGAAACATGCTCAATGGCACTGGATTAGGGAAAAAATTTTGGGGAGAGGCAGTAGATACAACATGTTACATATTTAACAGATCATCGTCTAATCCGGATTTATTTAGGAACATAATAAAATATATAAATAAACATAAACTTAGAGGTTTAGCAGAAAATATACTTCATTTCATTAATATTAAATAACTGAAATAAGCTTACAAACATAATGGAAATAAACTAGCTCGAGCGATGGTAGCTTATCTCTGAGAAGAGATGTGGCAGCTACATGCCTCTAAACTGTGTTACAGTGAGAATCAAGGGAATTTTTATTATTAAACAACATCGAGAAAACCTAACAACCAAAACCTTAACCCCAGGAGATGGAACACCAAGATTTTGTGGGCCCCATTAGGGTTAGTTGGGCAACCAACTTCCCGGGGTCGTAACTTGGTCATATTATCTCTGTTTGGTGCATACGATATATAGTTGGAAGGATCTCTCTAATTAATATAATTTTTGTTATATGCACTTTCCCATGGCTATGCGATTGTTTTGGACCTAAAATTTTTTTCGTTTAGGGGGTCAAAACTGCTATGGAAATTTAGGACCCAAAAAACTGCTAAAAATAATAGATGCTACTATAAACAAGGAAACCGATGAAACCGACTAGAGGTATAGGTGGAATAGGTGGGTGGCCACCAATATCCACCTGGATCATTCCTCCCCCCTTAGGAATTAATGGTCCCCATTGCATGTAGAGTCTCCATGAGATGAGGAAATTTTAGTTGAATCTGGTTCCTAGTGAACCACTTTCCCTAGTGAAGGAGTTGGCCTACTTTGAACACTCGATATAGTTGGATCCTATGTTGGTAGGTGTTATTGATATATGTGTCCATGATATGATAATTTGTGGCATGAGGGTTTGACGTTGTTGTCATGAGTTGTTCTTCAATGTTGGATGTGTAAAAAGAGGGTGGAAAGTAGGGTCGAAGGCAGTCCACATTGAATACCAGGTGTAGACCAAGGAATGGTGGAATATTGATCTTGAAGGTGTTGTCACCTACAAACATGGTTAAGGTATATGGCCCATATAGGAGAGGGAGAAGCTTTCGGTGGGGCCCAATGAGGCACTCCTTCTGAAAATGTAGCCAAACTTTTTCGCCCACCTAAAACTTGTGTGGCACCTCATGTTGATCATGTCGCTACTTGTACTTAGCATTCACTCTGTCCAATATGTCATGGACCTATTAAAGAATGTGTTGAAAGTGCTCAATGAAGGTGTTTGGCTTATCAGCTTCAAACTGCACATGAGCCTAATCTTCCTGATTAGCTTCAAATTGTATGGCAACATCAATGGGACATAGTTGTTGGAATCCCAAGCCCACTTGAAAGGGGTTGTGGCTAGTTGAGTTGTGGAGAGCTCGGTTATAACTATGCTAGACATAAGGGAGACTTTAATCCCATGTTCATGGATGCTTCAATTTGTACATACACAAAATGTCTACAATCATCCTCTTGACGACCTCTATTTGGCCATCAGTTTGGGGGTGGAAACTTGTGGACTTAGTGAGCTTGGTGTCCAGCATTTACCAGAGACTTGACCAAAATGTATTGAGGAAATTGCTATCTCTATCTGAGATAATGGACTGTGGGATCCAAAAGTGTACCCACAATCGCTCAAATAAGAGTTTAGTAGTGGCTTTTTCTATGATATTCTTATTTCAAGCCACCATAATGGCCATCTTAGAGAATCTATCGACGACCACAAAAACATAGTAATTTCCATTCTTGGAAGAAGGAAGGCCTGACATGTAATCCATGGAGGTGGATTCCAACAGTTGACCAGGGGTAGGAAGAAGAGTATATAGGCCTTGCTTTTGATGGTCAGTTTGGAAATGGTGCACGCAGTTTAGGATCTGATGTACTTCCTGACATCATGTCGAAGGTTTGACCAATAGAAATACTTTTTCAGTACTGTCACTGTTTTCTCGACCCAAAAATGTCCAATGACCAGATTGTAGTGCGTTCCCAAATCATCTTGGAAGGCTCGCCTGAAGGAACAAAAAGGTGTTAGAGGTGGCATAAAATTTCATCCTAGAGGTGAACATATGGAACTTTCTTACCCTCCAGGAGTGTTTGGTATGTGTTTCCGAATTTTGGATCACTTTTGTAGATATGTGGCCAACCCGAAGTCTCGTTCCCACAATATTTGAGTAGAGTGGTTAGCACCACAATCAACGGTGGGCTAAGGCAGTATGCAACATTATTGGTGCTTCCCTTCTTGTATTTGATGTTCAAATGGAACTGTTGCAAGTATGCATACCATTTCTGATGGTGAACATTCTGCAACTTCCCTTGTGTCTGTATGAACTATAGGGGTTGGTGACATGTGTGGATGACCGTTTCATTCTCCAAAATGTAATACTTCCATTGTCGGTGGGCCTGCATAATGGAATACATCTCTTTGTCATAGGTGGGATACTTTTGGATTGTGTATGAAAGTTTCTCACTTTAATATTCCACTGGATTCCCTTGGTAAGTAAGTACTACCCCAATAGCATAGTCAAAGGCATATGTATCAATCTAAAATGGTTGTTGCAAGTCTGGTAATGTGAGAACTGGTACAGATAAGAGGTGATGCTTCAACTCTATGAATCTCTTTTGTTGAGATTGAGACCAAAATAAATTTTCTTTCGCTCCTCCCTTGGCGACTTGACTCAAAGACCAAGTGATATGAGAGAAACCCAACAAGAACCTATGGTAGAAATTGGCAAGACCCAGAAAGGTGTGGAGCTCTGTTAGAGTGGTTGGGGCTGCCCAATCCCGAATGACATGGATCTTGGATGGGTCCATATGCACCCCCCGCTCATTAATAATGTATCCTAGATATTGAACCTAGGTCGTACAAGAAGTGCATCTCCAACTTGGCACACAAATTGTGTTGTCACCGTGTCTGGAGGATTTGTCGAATGTGTTGGAGGTGCTCTTCTCATCTCTGGCTGAATATCAGGATGTAATCCAAATACACCACCACGAATGAGTTATTGAATGGTCACAAGATGTCATTCATCAACATCATGAAGTTTGAGGGAGCATTCATCAACCCAAAATTCATGACCATCCATTCAAAAAGTCCCTCCTTGGATTTGAAGGTAGGCTTCTGTTGGTTCTATAGAGGTGGTTTTTTTCTGTAACTCTATCGTTCAATTATTTAATTGTCAACCTGGGGTTCGTCTTTTTATTTCAAGGGTGTCGGCACAGTATGCGCGAGTTAACTAGTCTAGGGATGCCTCTTGCTAATGCGAAGAAAATATTCATAACTGTGAAAGATGTTGTTCTTAAGGAAAATGATGCTAATCTATAATTGAACAATTATGTTGAAGCAAAGTGATTGCTAAATCGAATTGATCAGAAATCTAAGTAAAATCAGCAGGAATGGAAATAATGGAAATGAAGCTAGACAGAACAAAGTTCTAATTAAGTTTCTTCAAGAATAGAGCTGAATGAAATTAAAGAAACCAAGAAGTAGTAATTTAGCTGTGCAATTCTGAAACTACAATATAACTAAGCAATGTGTACAATTGTGTAGTACTGAAACAACAATGCAATTCAAGAAATCTGAGTAACTGTGCGATAACGAAAGAATGGAGGACTAAACTATATGGCTAGCTGTGTAACCAAGAAAGAATAGCAGAAGTAAATCACTAATAAGACAACGATATAACTTAGATGTGAATTTCCTAACTTAAATAATTTTGCAATGGATTTCTCTGTAAAAACTAACTAATCATCAGTGATCAACTAATTATTCGCTGTGTCAGGTTTGTATGGAAAGTATAAATACTAATCCAGTCCTCTTCTACTCAGAGGTTAATAGTCATAATCAACAAATAAACCAGACTTAACAAAGCACTTGTCATGCAAAAAATTGTACTTATTGCTAGGAACACAACTGTTAAGAGTCCTATAAGAAAATCTGTAGTTATATTATCAAAAGTATAGGTTGCAACTACATAAAATTTACAAATATTGATTCTGCCAAGTCTCAGAACATAACATATGTGTAGAACTTCTGGAGGTTGGGCCCAAATCTACAGAAGCTATAGCACTAAGGAAGCTTCAAGAGGGGACTATTAAAAATTTATTTCATTCAGGAATGCTCTTCCAAAAGAATTAAACAGGCTGTATTAGGATTTCCTTATGAACTCCCTCTCTATCCTAGTCTGTTCTTTGCCTTTTTAAAGGCAACTTCTTGAGAATGTATCTCAAACGACAGCCCACTGCACGTGGCTGTTGTTTGAGTTCTTAAACTCAAAAAATGTTCAGCTGCCTTTTAATTGGTCGCCTGGAATTGTTGATGACCTCGATACATGAATTCGTTGATTGGTCATCAGCTATCATTGACCTCGCATTCTTGGTTTCCTGAAGATAGGGACAAAAAGGGAGTCAATTCCTTGTTATGAATTGTTCTCTATGTCCTTAGTCTAATTTTTCCCGTTTCTATACTATTTCATCCCTTATTGTTGATATGAAAGAAGATTTCCTCAAATTTATAAGATAATTAAAAGTATTTAGAGGGGGAAAACATACTTGAATCTGGGCCCAACATTACTCCCCTGCTTACCTTTTTGCGTGTCCTCATGCAAACAAGTGGTTGAGGTGTAACTGTGTTATTGAGTAGGCAAGGTAGGGTCTCTCCTGAGGCATTCTGATTCCATGCTTCCTTTCTATCAGTGCAAAGGCAACGCTTGTGGCTCCTTCCCATAGTTCATAATCATGGTTGTATTCTTCAGGGGGAAGTCAAAGGAGTGGGTTCCAGTACCTGCAACCTAACCAGGCTGGTCCCACGTGGTTGACTAGACTGGTGTATAGGTCAAATATGGATGCAATGGCCTTGAAGTTCCTATAACTAAATGGCTCTCGGTTCTTTATATTGTTCATGGAGGCCATCCATCGTTGTTTGGCTACTGCCAAGTCCGCTTCTCTGATATCTTCAAAATAATCTCGAGCTCCTGCTATGACATCCTTATGGATGAGTCCGAGTTTAGTTTTCATACCCAGCTTCTTCATAAAGTTCGGATGTCGGATGATTGTCTGTAATGGGTTTTTGGGTTCTCCTCAAACCCATAGCTCTAGGTTGTGCTCCCTTTTTTGAATATGCCATAGGCTTTGGCCCATCTGACTTGATTTTTTGCATATGACAAAAAATCTTGCAGTTGGATATCACCTATGAAGGGGCTCGGGTTACTATCATTTTCAGTTTACAAAATAAAATTATGCATATAAAGCTCGCACAAGAGGCGCAAAATCTGCTCGTCCTGCTCATGGAAACATTAGACAAATTCTCCTACTGATTTGAAATAAATGGACTTTCCTACCCTTCAAGATTTTAGCATTAAGTACTGTTCTGTTAAAAATAGGGCATAATTAGTCACAGGGGACCTACATGACAAGGAATCATCATAAAGAGAGCAAATTGTGGCTATCTGTTCCTTAGCTTGCTCCATTTTCTTCTGTGCCGCTTTGACCTTAGCTTGTTCTTCCCTAAGTTGAGAAAATGTTTCGTCCTCTGTGTGAGAGAGGTCAGCAACCTTCTTCTGTAGTGCCTGATGTTCCTTCAATGGCACCACTTCTTTTCTACATTGTGCCAGTTCATGGCATGTCTGTGCCAGCTCGTTTTGCAGTCGTTTCTTAGCAGCTAATTCGACCAAGTGAGCATAGCCGAGGACTTCCTCTATCTGGGTGGATGCTTCAATATGAATTGTTTTTTCTATTTGTGTTCCTGCTTCTGTGGTAGTGGTCAAGTTGGTTTGTGTTCCAACATTTGTGGCACTTGTTGGTTCGGTTTGGGTTCCAATGATGGTAGTCTCTGCCTTTGGCTTCCTTGCCATCTTTTCCTTCTTTAGTTGCCTCCTAAGTTTCCTTACCAGCTTTTTCAGTCTCTTACATTTCTTCTTCAATTTCTTAATTTTTCTCAAGTGTAACTCTTCCTCTTCTCTTATTTCCACTAGTGGTATGGTGACAGAATTTTCCTTTTCTGGAGTCGGCTCCAGAATGGTTTTCTCAATTATTTCTTCAGAATTGTTCTCAGCATGAGGGCTTTGGCTGGGGGGTGCGGTGCTGTTTTTAGGTTCAGTTTCTGTGGGTGTCCTCTGGTCCAACAGGATGGTGTCACCGGAATCTGCTTGTGATTCTAGTCCCTCCCGTGCTTGTTCAATTCTGTAAACTTCAAAATTGTAAATGGGAGACAGGGCTCCCTCTTCTTGCAAATATTCCTGATTAGGTAATGAAGTATTATGACCAGAATTACTAGGGGAGGCAGCTTTGTCAACAATTTCTTCCTACTCCCCTGCTTCTGGCACGTTTCTTGTTTCCGAATTTTCTCTTGTTTTCCATAGGTCTCGAGCCATCTATTCCTCCAGTTCTTGTATTGGTGCCTGAGGTGATTCTTCCTTGTTCATAACACTCAAGGCTCCCTGAGCTGTTCTGGCACTTTTTTTCCTACTGGATTCCGACGTTGTGGTTCGAGTTCATTTTCTTCTAGGGGGGTTCACCCTAGGGTGCTCAGCTTCAACATTTTCAAGGTGAATTCCCGATTCTAGTATTTCTAGGTTGGCTGCTGGCTCCTGTACTTCTGGGTTAAAAAAATCATGCCATGCTATCTGATGTCTATCTAGCTCATGGATGATAATTAGATTAATTAAGGCCTAGTGGTTCACCACTTCTTGGGGCCTCTTGGATTTTCTTAGCCGGCCAGCAATATCATGCAAATTTTTTTTTAAAAATGCAGGAATATTGATTATAATTTTTTTCTTAAGCACAGCTAGGAGTTTAAGGTGTCATGTTTTTACTGCTTCTCGACGTCCTTCACAGGTTATGAACCATTGGATGAACTCCGCCAACTCCTGCCATGGCTGGTGTAAGGATGTGGGTGCAATTCCTCTGCCTTTCCGTTGCAGTTGCTCCTCTGGATCCTGGTATAATGTTATTGCTTCTCTTAAGAGAAAATGCTTCTCTGCCCATGTTTCTCCTTGCGCTATTATTCATGATACTACAACTATTATTTCCTCTGTGACAGGTATTGTTTGTCCCTTGACTCTGGTTTTTCCCTCATGCAGGTTCCTCAGGAATTCCATTGCAACCTTTGTATTGTATCCCTGGAGTCTGTGTACATATGTGAGCTATCCCACTCTTTGAAGAATAGTGGTTGCCTCGTCTGAGAGTGTGAAGTTTGGTGGCTCGTTCCTCATCGGTCCTCCACCCTTATCTGAATTTCTCTCGTTTTTGGTTGTTCCTCCCTCTAGTCTTATTGTTTCGTCCAAATTCTATGCACGTTCGAAAGGGGAACTGTAATTCTATATAAGTCATCTCCATGCCTGAGTTGTAGCAATTTATGAGGTGTCCTGACGTGACTTGTGCGAGATTTTTCCTACTTACCAAATTAATGCCAGTCAAAGTAAACCACCTCCCCCTCCACGTGAGAATGGGCGTCCACGCTATCAGGTACAAGAGGGGTATGGCCGGTGCATGCAGATGAGATGGAAATATCAGATTTTTTTGAACTTGCACGTGGTGGATCAGCCGTTAAGTAATTAATGGCTGTACAGCAGCAGATAAACAAAGAAGTTTCCATAATTGCGGCTCATGCAGAAATGACCAAGGAATGAGAGAATACGGTTTGATAATTAATCTGACATGATGTCGTCAGACGATTATGAGGTGATGATGGAATCATGATGTAACTATATTTAATTGGCTTATCATTCCCACTGTTCAAAATGGGTTTATCAAATATTCGTTAATGATTACTGGGATAAGTCATAATTAGCATTAATTCGAGTAAATAATGACATGGGAACAAGGTGTATATAATGGTATTTACTATAAAAACATTTATTTATTCATTAATTATTATTTATTTATTATTATCATATTTTTTTTTTCTCCTCTCTTTTTTTTTTCTTTTTTTTAAGAGAGATTTCCATGCTAGTATGGTAGCCAGGTAGTCATGGTGCCATTCACCAGAGTTGTAGAAAAATGATCAGGTCGGATCGTGATGAAACCTCTTGTCCTTCAAATTTAGCAAGAAGGTCATGACCCTGGTGTGGTTTCCATAATGGGCATGTCATTTGCTAGACTCTTATGAACATGGTAGGCTGGCTCGTGATGAGACCCCCTATCCTCTCTTGAGATATGTAAATGTATTTTAGTAATGCAATCCATTCGGAGGTCATTGCGCTGGTGTGGTGGCCAGATGATGACAGTGCCATTCACTAGAATTGGAGTAAGGTGATCAGGCTAGCTCGTGATGAGACCTCCTATCCTTTTAGGAAGGTCATTACCTTGGTGTGGTGGCCATAATGGCCATGTCACCTGCTCAGTTCTTATGATCATGGTAGGCTAGCTCGTAATGAGACCCCCTATCCTCTGTCAAGATTTTGCATATCACACAATGATGACAGAGGCTTATTGACTTCCTTAAGAGTGAGGGATGGTGGAAAAAAAGTAATGCCAATAATACCCCTTGTTCTATTTCGTTAGGTTGGATATTACTCTAATAATGTAAAAAGACATATCGATATAAGGTTCAGAATTTTTTGATGCCCTATTCGAATTATGGGAATTGCTGCCTTAGTATTGATATATATGATGTGAGCTTCCTGATTAAAAAATATTATCAGACATAAAATTTAGAAGTGTTACCTTTTTCATTCTCTCTTCCAAGTGCCATTACCTGCTCAAGGTTATTCAATTATAGAAGAAAAATATATTGGACAAGAGTTTCAAAAGGATGTTCAAAAAACGTTTTTAAGGGAAGAAAGAGTAGTCAGGATGTTCAAGGATGGAACGACATGGCAGGGATTGCTTTCTAAGGTTGAAGGGACTGCTACTATTCAGAAATTGAACGACAGTTGTTCCGTTATTGAACAGTGGTGTAAAATAAAAAGAAGGATGTTCAATTCAGTTGGACTGCTGTTGTTCAAATATTCGACAACAGTTGTTCTAAATTTGGAAAAAAAGAACAAAAGACGCTCATTGAAAAGGCTGTTTGGAGTTCCGCTGAACTGCTGTTGTTCAAATATTGAACGGCATCTGTTCGGGACTTGAACATCAAAATGAAAAACTCTCATTAAAAAAAGGGGTTGTTCGGGATTCCGTTAAACTGCTGCTGTGCAAATATTGAACAATTGTTCGGAAATTGAACAACAAAACAAAAACAATAAAAAAATGGAATGCAAAAGGAATATATATACAATTATGTACATAATTTACAATTTATGGTGCCAAACCTCTCATGTACCTGAGTTTGTGGGGTTGCTACCCCCTTTTGTTACAACTTGGATGGTGGGGTCTTCTCGTGCCTGCTGAAAGAAGGATTATTTTGTGAGAGGTTTGTGATAGAGGCATACTCGGTGTCCTTTAACTCAAAATGTTGAGCCGTATCCGTCGATTATGGTCAAAGTGAGGGTTCCATTGTTATGTACTTCTTGAATTTCATATGGCCCAAGCCATCTTGTTTGCAATTTCCCCGGGAAGTCTTGGAATCTAGAGTCATACAATAGTGCCCAATCTCCCTTTTGGAATACCTTATTTTTTATAAGGTTATCATGCCACTTAGCCCATTGTTGTTGGACAATCATAGTGCACTGCAAAGAAAGCAGTCGGATTTCGTCCAGCTCATTTATTTGTTGGAGCCTTTTGATTTGAGCATCTGATAGGTCCAGTCCTACTTCTTGGGCTGTCCTAAGTGTTTTAATTTCAAATTTGATAGGGAAGATAGGTTCTCTTCCAAATACTAGCTGATATGGTGAATATCCAGTGGTATTTCTCCAAGTTGTTCGATAGGCCCATAGAGCTTCCAGGAGTCTCGTGGTCTAGTCTTGGTGATGTGCTACTACCGTCTTGGTGAGGATTGCTTCCAAGACATTATTGGTGCTCTCGACTTGCCCATTCGCCTACGAGTGGTAAGGAGACGTAATTTTGTGTGTACGTGGTGATTTTTTAAAGTGGATACGATTTTATTTCCTGTGAATTTCACTCCTCCATTGGTTATTATTTCTCTGGGTAAGCCATATCGTACAAATAATTCAAAAAGGAACTTAATGACTGATTCTTCTGTGGCTCTTGGCAGAGCTATTGCTTCGACCCATTTTGTAACATAATTCATGGCAACTAGTATATAAGATTTTTGGTTTGAGGGTGGATTGAATGGGCCAACAAAGTCCAATGCCCATTGCTCAAAAGGTTCTACTACAAATTGTGATTGCGGCGGCATTTCATCTGCTTGGCCAGGACAGCCCATCCTCTGGCATCTATCGCAGGATTGTACATACTTCTTTGCGTCCTTGAAGATAGTAGGCCAGAAATAGCCTAATTGTAGTACTTTGTGTCCTGTTCATTGATCTGCGAAGTGGCCACCGCAGGGTTCATCGTGGCAGGCGCGCAGTATATCATGGATTTCATCTTCCCTTATGCATCTATGGATATGCATATCGGCTCCAATATGGAATAAATATCCCCCAATCCAGGAGAATCGTGCACTACATTGTATAATTATTTTTCATTCTTTTGCTGATAAATGTTTAGGTAACTTTCCAACTGCTAGGTAGTTTGCCACATCCACGTACCATGGAGTCTTGATTGCTACTGCAAACAGGTGTTCGTCGGGAAATTGGTCATCTACTGTTAATGTGTCATTTTTTTTGGAAACTCTTGACAGAAAATCTGCCACCACATTTTCTTTGCCTGGATGATCTTTAATCGTTATGTCAAATTCCTGTAATAGTAGTAGCCAGTCGGTTATTCTTCCATTTGTAATGGGTTTGTTTGCTAAATATCTGATGGCAGAGTGATCAGTATGTAGGAAGACTTGATATCTAGTTATGTAATGCCTGAATTTATTAATTTCATAGATCGCAGCCAGGAATTCCTTCTCTGTTACGGTATAGTTGAGCTCAACAGGAGTAAGATTTTTATTGATATAATAAATGGCATATGGTTTGCAGTCTTCTTCCTGTCCAAGGACTACTTCGATTGTTGTATCAGATGCATCAGAGAAGATATGAAAAGGTATTTTCCAGTTAGGACCACAAAGAATAGGTGTTTTAGAGACCAGTTTTTTTAATTTAGTAAAAGTAGAGTCACATTTGTTAGTCCAATGGAATTCAACATTTCCAATTAAAGCATACAAGGGTGTAGCTATTTGTGCGAAATTTTTTATGAATCTACAATAATATCCTGCATAGCCTAAAAAGTTGTGTACCTCTATTTGTGTGCAAGGTGTGGCAATTAAAAGGATTACCTGTGTTTTGGTCGGTTCTACCTGTATTCCTGCTGCAGAAATGTAATGACCCAGAATTACCCCTTCAGTCATCATCATATGACATTTTTCATTGCTCAGACACAGTCTAGTAGCAATGCATCGTTCCAATACTTTGTCTAATGTTTCTAGTGCTTGATCAAAATTTTCCCCAAAGGGTGTAAAATCATCCATATAAATTTCAAGTCACTCATTTATTAGATCAGAAAAAATGCTAATTATGGCTCTTTGAAATGTTGCTGGGGCATTACACAATCCAAATGGTAGAAATCTGTAAGAAAAAATGCCCCATGGATAGGTAAAGGTTGTCTTGTCTTGATCTTCAGGGGCTATTTGTATCTGATTGTACCCACTGAATCCATCAAGAAAGGAGAAAAAAAAATTTCTAGCTAATGTGTCCAAGACTCGGTCAATAAAAGGAAGGGGGAAATGGTCTTTCTGAGTTTCTTTATTTAATTCCCTATAGTCTACATAGATCCTCCATTTCCCATTTTTTTTAGGGACAACTACCAAAGGGGAGACCCATTTGTTGTCTGAGATAGGATAGATGAAGTTGACATCCAGGAGCTTCTAGAGTTCTTCTTTCACAATTTTTTTGAGATGGTGATTCAGTCTTCGTTGCGGTTGTCTGACAGGGTTCATATCTTTATCAGTGTAGATATGATGGGTGCACAGTTGTGGGTCCAAGCCCTTCATATCTTTGTAATCCCATGCAAATTCACCTTGGTGCTTCCTAAGGATTTTTACAAGTTTATGCCTCTGAATATCATCCAGGCTACTGTTAATGTTCAGAATATTTCCCAGTGCAATTTCAATTGGAATACTATTATAGACAGTGTCCGTGGAATCAGATTGAATCTCAAAATTTGTCACAGGAGTTTCTTGTCCTTCATGCCCAAGGAGGGTTTTCATCATTTGGAATTTCAAATTTTTAGGTCTGGGGGGCTGATTCATAATGTTAGTAATCATATCGTCTTTGGTTTGATTTTTTAATTCGAGGGCCTCTACTAGCGTGAGGGGAGGACAGATATTGTGCTCCCAATATGTATCTGGGTGCTTGTGGATTTTGATTGTGGGCAGGCTTGGCTTGGCAAGGGGGTAAATAAAAATTTTCTTTATAGAATTCCCTCTGCTGATCATCATGCTACCAATCCGGCAACTTATGTAGGCATCTTCTGTGGCTAGCCAAGGCTGTCCCAGAATCAATGGGTTCCCTTCCAGTCTATGTTTTGGATTAATTACCAGAAAATCAGCAGGGTATTCCCATGAGTCTACTGAAACTATGATATCCTGCACAACACCTTCAGGTCTAATAACAGATCTGTCAGCTAATTCCAGAAGTGTGGTTGTGGGTTCTAGAATTTATATGCCTAACCTCTCACAAGCCCCTGTAGTCAGGATGTTAATGGCTGCCCCCAGGTCAACTAGTGTATTTGGGAATGAATGTCTAGTGATTTGTACAGTGACGATGGGGTTTCCTAGATCGTCATATTTCACAAGTAGCTCTTTTCCTAATAGTAAATCAGATAAAGTTCCTGCTACATGAACAATAGGTGTAGTCATTGTCTTCCTAGTTTGCTTTTCCCCACACAATTCCTTGATTGTTTTTGCGTAAATGGGGATATCCTGGATGGCCTGAAGAAGGGGAATTTTAACACAAAGACTTCTCAATTCCCCCAAGATGTCAAATTCAGAATTGGTTATGGATTTAGGTATGTTTAATCTTTCTGGAAATGGAGGGGAAGTTATTTTGAGTTCTTCAGGATTTTGTTGGTCAGTCGTTTCTTTGTTTTTATCTATTTTCGTTGATTCAGTTGAGCTAGTTCCTATAGAAGTTTCAACTTGGGATAGAGATGGAGATGTGGCTTCCACGGGTAATATAGTACGTCCTGATATTAACTTTAATTCATTTCACTGTTTTTGTTCAGTATTAGGTAGTCGATCTTCTATGATCTGAATTAACTGAACTGGTCTATTATTGGGATTGGGGTTGGGTTGGGCTAGTAATTGAGGCCGCATAGGAGGCTGCAGATTTTTCTGAATAGGGTAGGGAGCTAGTTGTTGTTGAGTTCCTACCCCCGTCGGTAAATTTCCCACCCCCAGGGGTCATTTCTAGTTCCAGTTATTATGTTGAGTAGGAGGGTTTGGCCATTGATTTTGGTAGGGGATATTCTGCCAATAAGGGGGAGAATTAGGGAAGGGAGGATTAGGGAAGTTTTGCCAATTAATTCCTGATGGATTTTGTGTAGGCCAAGGAGGAATAGGAAAGGTTTGATTTGGCCAAGTTGGGTATTGGTTTTGAGCTTACCAGGCTGTTGCAGGATCTTATTGGTTGTACTAGGGTAATGGAAAGTATTGAGGAAGGTCTTGCAGTGTGCTTGGTCGTGCTTGCCACTACCAACGTTGATTCATTAAATAAACTGGTTCTATTTCTTCCTTGGCTTCTTTTTAAATGGCTTTCAGTCCGGGAAGAGAATGACACTGGTCTGTAGCATGATCCTTAGTGAAAATAGCACATGTTTGAACCATGTCTAGAGGACATTCTCTTTGGCTGTGCTTCTTTTGAAATTTTGGGAAAAATATGGTGAGGTTTTTCTCAGCTATAGCTTGTTTTTGTTTAGCCTGCAAGACATCAAGTTGTGTGGATAAAGTGCCCAAGATTTCAGTTTTGAAGTTTTCTAAAAGATTTCCAAATTCAACCGTAGTTACATTGCTACTGGTTTGCTTAAGCTCATGCCCCATAGGTCTGTTATGCGAGCTGCCACGGGAACATCTGATACATAAGGATATAATTTCATCATACCCTTCCTGGGAAATATCTCCTTTCCCCATTATGTTAAGCAATTCAAGCCATTCTTCCTTCATTCATTTAAGCATTGTAGTTTTGAGAATATCCTTGGATAATGTAGTGTATGTTGATCTTTGTAAATTATATTGAAATATTTCTACATATTCCTCTAGCGTTTCATTATCTTTGGCAGTCATGTTAAATATTTCATCTTTTAACTCTCGGGTTCATAAATAGTCCTGATATTTGGTGAGGAAAGTGTTTTTCATTTCATCCCAGTTGTTTATAGTTCCTCCTCCTAGCCCCATGAACCAGCGAAGAGCAGTCCCTTTCAAGGTGGATGGAAATAATTTTAGTTTCTAGGGATCAGTGGTATAATCATATCCTATGCATAAAACATCAAATTCAAATAAAAATGCATCAAGATCTTCTGTGGTTAGCCCATGAAAGGTGGGGATGTTATGCAAGGGAATAAATTTCATAGGGGCATTGGCAACATGATCAACAATGGGGTATTCCAGTGTGGATGTTTGCCTCTGATTTTGATTTTGATTATCTTCCATTTGATCGAAAAGATGCCAAAAGCCTTCCGTAATTTCTTGATCTAGGGTCGAGATTTTAATAGGCTTGGGAGGTGAAGGTGGTGGGGGTCTGACAGCACTACCCTGATCTGAAATTATAGGATAATATATTTCGATTATCCCCACAGGGGTCTTGGGTATATCTATATGAATTTCTTTACTGATTTCTTCCCTTCCCTCTTGCAGGTTGCAAGAACCTTCATTCCTTAAAATGTTAATGTCTTGATGAATGGTATTTTGTAGACTCTGCTCAAATCCCTTTGTCCTGATATGAATCTCAGAAAAGGCTTCAAATGGTGTGGCTATTGCCCGAGGGATGAGATTAGGAATTTGGATGGAAACGGTTCCAGGTCCTACAGATGTCTGAGATTCAGTTTTCTTAATGATTTCGTCGATGTAAGTTGCTCTCCCAAGGATCACCGGTCCTCTGGGTTGTGGTTGATAATGGTTTTTGTTTGTTTCTATCTTATTTCCCCTATTCATAAAACAAGAGCACTAATCCTATAGTTATCAAACAATTCTGCTTGCAGGTGGGCTAATAGGGCAAGCATGTTGCTTGCCGATACATAGGTTCTTACCTTCCGTTTGCAAGACCCAGCTCCCTACGGCAACAGAGAAAGGATATACTAAGGAAGATAACTCCTAACACACTCCCTGGAAATGACACCAAAAATGTTGGTTCTATAGAGGTGGTTTTTTTCTGCAACTCTATCATTCCTTTATTTAATTGTCAACCCGGGGTTTGTCTTTTTATTTCAAGGGTGTCAGCACAATATGTGTGAGTTAACTAGTCTAAGGATGCCTCTTGCTAATGTGAAGAAAATATTCGTAACTATGAAAGATGTTGTTCTTAAGGAAAATGCTGCTAATCTATAATTGAACAATTATGTTGAAGCAAAGTGATTGCTAAATCGAACTGAGCAGAAATCTAAGTAAAATCAGTAGGAATGGAAATAATGGAAACGAAGCTAGACAAAACAAAGTTCTAATTAAGTTTCTTCAAGAACAGAGCTGAATGAAATTAAAGAATCCAAGAAGTAGTAATTTAGTTGTGCAATTCTGAAACTACAATATAACTAAGCAATGTGTGCAATTGTGTAGTACGGAAACAACAACGCAATTCAAGCAATCTGAGTAAATGTGTGATAACAAAAGAATGGAGGACTAAACTGTACGGCTAGTTGTGAAACCAAGAAAGAATAGCAGAAGTAAATCATTAATAAGACAATGATATAACTTAGCTGTGAATTTCCTAACTTAAATGATTTTGCAATGGAGTTCTCTGTAAAAACTAACTAATCACTAGTGATCAACTGATTACTCACTGTGTCAGGTTAGTACGGAAAGCATAAATACTGAGTCAGTCCTCTTCTACTCAGAGGTTAATAGTCATAATTAGCAAATAAACCAGACTTAACAAAGCACTTATCATGCACATAATTGTACTTATTGCTAAGAACACAACTGTTAAGAGTCCTATAAGAAAAGCTATAGTTATATTATCAAAAGTATATGTTGCAACTGCATAAAATTTACAAATACTGATTCTGCAAAGTCTCAGAACATAGCATATGCGTAGAACTTCTAGAGGTTGGGCCCAGACCTACAAAATCTATAGCACTACGGAAGCTTCAAGAGGGGATTCTTCAGAATTATATTTCATTCAGGAATGCTCTTCCAAAAGAATTAAACATGTTGTATTAGGATTTCCTTATGAACTCCCTCTCTATCCTAGTCTGTTCTTTTCCTTTTTAAAGGAAACTTCTTGAGAATGTATCTCAAACGACAGCCCGCTGCGCGTGGCTGTCGTTTGAGTTCTTAAACTCAAAAAATGTTCAGTTGCCTTTTAATTGGTTGCCTGGAATTTTTGATGACCTCGATACGTGCATTCGTTGATTGGTCATCAGCTATCATTGACCTCGCATTCCTAGAATCCTGCAGATAGGGACAAAAAGGGAGTCAATTCCTTGTTATGAATTGTTCTCTATGTCCTTAGTCTAATTGTTCCTGTTTCTATGCTATTTCATCCCTTATTGTTGATATGAAAGAAGATTTCCTCAAATTTATAAGATAATTCAAAGTATTTAGAGGGGGAAATCATACCTGAATCTGGGCCCAACATCTTCCATACATCGAAGGATTTTATTAGTACCTAGTGATACCCGGACTTCATGTCAATCTTGCTAAAATATTTTCCCCCTTGAGTTGGTCCAGAAGGTCATCAATCAACGGGACTAGATACCTATTGCAGACAGTGATCTTGTTCAGTTCTAGATAGTCAATACAGTGTGTCCAAGTCTCATCCTTATTTTTCACCAACACGATCGGGCTCCCAAATGGCGATGAACTCAGTCAGATGTGATATTTCTACAACAACTCCTGAATCTGAATCTTGATTTCGTTTTTCTTCATAAAATAGCATTGATAGATTGGTCCATTGGGTAGCGATGCGTCTGGGGTCAGATCGATGGAGTGCTTGAATTGACAATGTAGAGGCACCCTTGCAGGTGAGGTGAGGATTTCCCCATAATCCTCCACAACCTTTTCCATTTTTTATTTCTGTGTGGAGGAGCCCTATCTAGAGGTCGTGGCCATAGTATTCTTCTTTCCCTAAGGGAAGATCATAAGGAAAAAATATTCCCTGTTTGGTAAATGAGCTTATGGCATTGCTTCGCGATGATCAAAGAGATGGAAGTAGGTGGTGCTACCTTTGGTATCATGTACAACTTATTACCCAAAGTAAAAATAATAGCGTGAGGTCGAGACTCATACAAAACATGTCACTTCCACAAGTATGGTTGGCCTAATAATACATCACAAACTTGAAAAGGAGCAACATCACATAATACCTCATCCATGAAGGGATTTATGTTGTAGGGAAGGCGACACTACTAGATGACATAGAGATCCCAAGATTGGTGAAGCTACTTCATGACCTTTGCTGAAATGAGGTGCTTTTGTCTCTAGATGTCAACAATGAACTGCATCGGGGAACCCTTCACCCACATATGGGAATAGAAGAGGTGTTCCTCTCCTTCGGATCTTCAAGTTCTTCCTTTTGAATCTTGGTGGTGGAAACAATCGCACTGGGCTCCGCATTGATAATATGATTCCCTTTTCCATTCCCCTTATTAGGCTCTGACTCAGATTTGGAACATGCATATGATTCACAAGCCTTTAGCTCGAGCACCAGTGACTACTTGGCCTGACACTCACTTGTGTTGTGAGTGAAGCTCTTATGGAACTCACACCAATTCCCTGTCTCCTTCTTTGGATTCGTGGTGTTTTTATTAGCTTGTGGCTTCGATGGTTTTTCCTGGTCCACCCTATTAAATTCTTATGTTCCATAGTAATCAATAGTTTTCAATCTTCCAAGCTAATCAGAGTCAAAAGTCAAATTTTGGTCTATTATAGAAAATTTTTCCAAGTCATAAGGAAAAGAGTATGAGTCACTGTATAGGTGTCATTGCTACTCCCACTTCAAAAATTAATATCATTTCATCATGGTATTACATCACCATATTTCATGAGTCTTTTGATTAATCATGCTCAGTCAACCCTATCAATCATACTTGCACCTTCTTTCCTCAAATATTAAGTCAAAATTATGTTGCTAGGGTTTTTGTTGTGATTTCCATTTTCCATGGTTAATAGCTTCATTTAGGAGTCAAATGCCTTGGTTTTAAGCTTATACCTCCATAATAATCCTTCACTGATCATTTCCCATCAATCCCCTCGTCAAAATCCTTTCATTTCCTTATTTTCCCCAAAACCCTAGAAATTTGCTTCGCTTTTACCCTAGGTCTGTGTTTTGACCTTTAGCCCCACTTTTTCTCAGTAATTTTGAGAAATTAAAATTTCATCGTGTTCCTAACACCTATCCATACCTCCCATAATATTTTCAGAATTTTTCCTACCCCCCATTCTCTTCCCTCAAGTTGTTGTGCTTCTGGAAAATTCGCTGCGCTTTTGACTATGTTTTTATCATCATTTTCAAAAATGTTTTCTGACCAAATGAAGATAAAATTTCAAAAAAAAAAATATGTTTTTCTCCAAAATAACCTTATCTACACAAACATCTCCCATTTTTTTAAAAAAATTTATGGTTAAAGTGATATCACTCCATCTTTGACCCCTATTTTTACAAAAAAAATGCAGAAATTTGATTGTTATGGAAACGCAACAACTAGTTGTTGCGATTTTTCTCAGAGGGTCCAAATCAAAAATTTCAAGTATGGTTGGACAGCTAATAACATAAGGATATAATAAAGTCACTTTTGGATTCTTTTACAATCATGATTTTGAATAAAATGACAAAAAAGTGCCTTTTTTACACCTTTATGCCATCTTTTCATAAATTAGTTGCGTTTCTGGACACTTGTTCTTAAAATAAAGTTTGAGGGGGCTAAGATGATGATTTTGGATGAATTAAGGGTCCTAGGGCATACTAGATATCCTAATATTTCTTATCCAACCTTCATCATCATTCATAACCACTTCTAAATCAGCTAAAAATCAAGCCCAAGTTGTTGCGTTTCTGCTAAAAAATTTGTTGCGCTTCTAGGAAAATTCATTGTTTCTAGGTTTGAAGGTTTTTCACTACACCTGGAAGTTAAAGGTCAAAATTGGTTGATGTAATAGTTGACTCATGAGTTATTTTATTATTAATAGGCTTATTAATTATCACCATTGTATATAATTTTGTGATTGTTGCTTTGAGAGATAAGATCAATTACTTAGCTAAAAAAGAGGAAAGTTGTTTCTAACTTCCCTAGGATTAGGAAATGAGTCATTAGGTTCATTAATTAGTTGCTATGGATCATGATTCGACCCTAGAGGTGGATTCTTGTTTTTTTTCAGTATATACTCCGAATCAAGTCAACGACAGGTTTGGATACTTGAAGTTCACACTCTTTTGGAACTGCTGTACTTGACTATTTGCAGAAGTAATATTATAGGAAGTTGCAACTATTTTTATGGGATTCTTGTGATGTGTTTAGTGATGATTTTTTTCTCCATTTTTCTTATGCATCTGATGATCAAGTTGTTCAATCAACCATATATGTTCTTCTTATGTTTATCTCATAAGTTTTAAACAAGATTCATTGCCTCATATGCTCTATTTTATCTGATATTCTCATATAAGTGTTTTTATCTTCTAAGTAAATGAATTCATACATGTATGCTCATTTTAATCCTTCTACATGAATTCTTCCTCGCCACACTACATTGACAAATTCAAATTTGTGTCACTGGTTACATTTATCTTGCCTCATTCTATGACTGCAGTTGATCCTTTGGAACACTTAGCCTAGTTCCTAATATGGTGCTTCTTATCCAATAAAACCTAAATAAAAAACCATAATGAGTTAATAACTACCCTAAAACCATAAACTCTCCAGTCACTTCCATTCGCTGTGAGATTGATTTTGAGAGAGCCCTCTCTGATTTGGTAGGGCCAGATACCAAGTAAAAAGTTGGTATGTGGTTACCTCTTTGGTTTCCTTTCTCAGCCTTGGGAAATACAGGAGCCTTAACAAACCATCCCTTGGCCTTGTCCTTTGTTATGCGGTTTGGGGGCACCTTTCCCTTGATTTTGTTTCATAGATTCAAAGTCTCGCTTCTTCTGTTTAAATTTATTCTCAATATTCGCAGCATATCGATATGTTTCACCAAGCGAGGAGATGTCAAGGAAATATTTTTCCTCCTAGATGTATCTGTGCAGACAGCTGCAGTACTTAAACACCATTTTTTTTTCTGAATCTATGATACCCAAATTTGTGCACAGGTTATGGAATATATCCGTCAACTCATGCAAACTGTAATGTTCCAAAATTTTCATAATATTAATTGGAACAATAATTTTTCTCATATCATCTAGGAGGAGAATAAAATGGGTAAGGAGACCCATAAGTATGAATAAAATCCGTCATAGTGTGAAAGGGATTCATTGAGTAGCTTAATTTTTCACCTTCCAGTGTGAAAAGGGGCAAATGCATGAGGACAAGGTCAAGTTTGACCAAGTCAACAACGCTGCCTAAGAGGTGTAGCTTGCATGAGAAGACAACGGAGTTTGAGAGGGAGGAATATTCTTTATGGAAGAAACCCTAATGTGTGGGGTCCAGGGCAAAGAGACATTCACTTGAATAAAAGGAGGAAGAGGCAACCATAGTGAGACATCTTGGAGTATATTGATATTTGTCTATTCAGAGTATTTGCAGTCTCCGGCTGTTCAACTGAGTTGCAGTGTTGTTTAGCACGAGGGATTCCTGCTTAGGATTTCCTCTCCTTCTTGAGAGGCCTCTTGAAGGATTGCACATCATTTTCTCCACATCTAGGCTCAATTCCATAGCCATTTCTTCAGTTACAGCGTTATCTTTTCTCAAGTGTAACATTGTGTTGTAGGTGTTGCAGTGGAGGGGTTCCACAACACCATCCCTTGTCTCATATTTCAGAGGAGGGAGTTACTATTCCTCGGAAAGGTTAGTAAGTAAGGTTTCCAGGGTAGAATTTCATATCTTGGCATCAAGCCAAGCTTCTCCTATCATCAGTAGCATAATCCCTTCTATAGACTGCGTTATTCTAGAGTGCAATTGCAGTGAGAGGTTGCACCAACATCTTGGAGGGAAAGATCTTCAGGGATAGGATCAGCCTAAGACTTGAGAGATCCATTGGAGGAGGTTTGCTGCATATTGGAAATCTTATTTAGCCATCTCCATATTTTTCAGTTTTGTTTTGCAGCTACTACCCTGAAACTCCGACATTTCTGCAGATTTTCCATTTGTACATCTATTGCATCCAATCCTTCTAAGGATTGTGAATTATTGTTGTATTAGTGTTTTCAGGGGTTGAGAGATTTCTCCCCCACTTTATTTTAGTTGATAGTGTCATATCATTATATTTACATTTTGTAGGTTGCAGTATCTCCAATGGACTGCGCAGTTTTAGCCATGGCCTTCTTTATGTAGCAGTGTACCTTCATTTTCAAGTACATGTTCCATTGAGGCTTTCATTTCCTAGCTTGAGTGACTGAATCCTCAAAGCATTGTACTCTTTGCTACTAAAATATACATTTATTGGCTATTTGTATCTTCATATGTGTTGGCTCATTAAAATAACGCTGCTACTTCATTGTATGTTCTTGTATATGTTGCAGTCCCTTCATTGGGAATTTTCTGAGGACAACTAGGTGTGGGAGATTTGTTTAACCCACCTAGAAGGATTTATTTGGAGCCTCCTCTTGTATTTAGGACTTAGACACATTTTTCTAAGGGATCCAGGTCCTGGTTTCAATTCTTGTAGTAGCCATTACTGGAAAATGCATTTTCTAGTCATGCCTCGCTAGCTGTTCTAGATTTGGAATATTACAGTGGTATCAGAGCATCAATCTTGGCTCAGCCCGTGAGTCTCAGCTCAAGAGATCAGAATATTGAAGAGGATAGGTTTTATCTCATCATATTTCAAATCCATGAAGAGCCTCCCCAAGGAGGATAAGTAGAAAGAATATGAAGAACCCCGCACTTCCTATTCTCATCAAGGAGACAAAGAGATGAGCAGGAAAAAGACTCCATTTGTTGGAGGATAAAAATGGGATAAGCTCACAAATATTCTTCCTATATCTGTACATATGATTCATGAATAATTCAAGGATATCAGGATGGAAATTTATGGATAATCTCCTAAAGGGTTTGTACCAAAGGCAAACTCTGGATTTTCACATGAGGAGTGTGAGCAAGCAGCTACACACCCTCTTGCACAGTGCAGTCACATGCCCAGGATTGCCGGAAGAGAGATGAAAAGAGAAGAAGAGGATGATAGGAAAGAAACCCTTATTGATTTATTAAAAGAGTATGAGTTTCAAACTCAGAAATTCTGAGATCATCTCAGTTTTTCATAGTTTTGCAAGATGAAGGTGAATGGAAGAGAGCAGGAGGATATAATTCATCTATCTACCTTTGAGGTTTCACCTACATGTTCAGCCAAAGCTTAGATGGAGGAGTTAGAGACCTTCTTGCAGCAGCACCAAATCCCTGAAGAGGAAGCCATCAAAGTTGCAACGCTGCATTTGAGAGGTAAGGCTTATGCCTGGTGGATCTTTGAATCCTTTTCTTTAGGAAATTTAAACATTGCATCTTATACAAGTTTCACTAAGGCATTAGTGAAAATATTTGGTAGAAGGATTCATGAGACATACATGGTGGATTTAAACAAGAAAAATCAAATAAAACCCTTGCATGATAACGCAATACCACATTAGGAGGCTGAAAACTTGCACCATAATTTGCCGGAAGAGAAACTTCCATCTCACACCTTGGAGCAAGGAAGCAGGGAGATCTCTTTTTCAAAGAGGGATCCAATCATTGGGATGTTTCCCTTGCATGTTTCAGAGGTTGAGGGCAACAACGCTGATACATATAGAGATCATCTAGTGCCTCATGCAGAGGAAGGAGGAGCTCTTGCTCCAAGCAGGTGCTTGCATCTTTGCAATAAAGTCCCCAGGATCTCATGTGTAGAGATCAAGGCACAACTCATGTTTTACATGTGCCACTGTTGAGGAGGTGTGGAACCATGGAGAGATAAGGAGGAGGTAGGGAGAAGACCCAACATCATGAGATGAGGAGTACACATCCCTATTCATTTCTGGAGGTTGATGCACCTAAGAAGGTGATTGGATTGCGTAGTGGAAGCATGGAGAGCTATCTCCTTCCATCTATTCAGTCATCTCTTGATGATGATGTCTCGTTGCATGGAGACATTTTGCCGGGGAGACCATTGGATCAGCAGAGGAGGATGGATGCTTCACATGTTGAGGCACCACTTAGTGAGTTCAGGTGAGTGGGAACCTTGGAGGAGCTTGATACAGCGCGGGGAGTCTGGAGTAGACTCAAGGAGAGAGAGAGAGAATTCTCTCAACATCATTAGTACCCACTTCCATTTTAGATTCTGCATTGTGGTAGAAGCATTAGGGGAAGGATATCAGCCTTCCAACTTGCATCTTTGGCATGGGAGATTTCAAAGAGGAGGATTTACATATGACAGATGCTCTTCATGAGAGATCATCAACGCTGTCACTATGGAGGATAGATCCACATTGGAGCTCCCAGATGTTGGTGGAGTATTCCAAGGATATTTTTACTTGTATGATATTGGATGACTAGTTGCATGAGGAGGCATACTTAGTCAGAGATGGGGTCATATTCTATCATGGTAGGATCTTCTTACCTAGAGCTTCTAAGCTCAAGGTGAATTTTCTACAAGCATCTCATGAGGATTTCCTTTTTAGCCCCACTTGTTCTATGAGAGCATACCACACCATCATGGAGGGGTATTTTTGGATGGGCTTTGAGGAGGAGATATATCAGCATATGAGTAGATGCATGGAATAGGTGCAAATGGAGGAGATACATAACTCTTTGGGAGAGTTAGCACAACCACATCTTTTATCTTTGAGGATGAGAGGAGACTCATCTATAAGCCACTCCATTTATATGAGCAGAACATATGGTAATGGTATTCATTGTTTACATGATTGTTTATATGATGTATGTATATATCCCTTGACCATATATGTGTAGGATGTTTCTCCAAGGAGGAGCATTCTTTCTTTTAGGCTTCATGGTCTATTTGAGGCCATAAGTAGGATTGATGGCCATTCCCTAGGAGGACTTGGGGAAGAGGCATACTATGGAGGACATGTTCATTTTACACCATACATCATTCACTTCCTCCATACTTGTGAGGAGATTGGAGCAGCAGGCAAGTGGTTGAGAAGCCACTCATTTTATCACTCTCTTTTGTAGTTGAGGGTCAAGCTACACTAGTTGCACTTGAAGGACCATTGTCCTTCTCATTTTCTGCATATGGAAACAAGTATGATTCTCATTTTTTCTCCCTATGGCTCTACTATCTTTGTCTTTATGAGGAGCATGCTTGGGAGAGAGACACATTGGGTGAATGTGTCCTTTGAGGGAGAATTCTCCCACACTTTTTGCACTACATGTTCTAAGGGGAACATGGGAGATGATATGGCCACTAGAGCAGCACACTTGCTTCCTTATGAGGTGAGGCATATGATGGATATGATTCCATATGTTGATGACTTCCAACTCATCATATATGGAGATACTTGGGCCAGCATGATTTTCAGCGTTGGAGGAGAAATCCTTGGAGATCTATTCTTCATCTTACCAATTGAGGGCAAGTATTTTGTAGCCCAGGATCAAAAATTTATCTACACTTATCATAAGTGGAGAGATGGATAGCATGGGGTAGGATACATTGTCTACCATGTGTAGATTTTCATTCCACCTACTTTTCCGGAGCCAAATGTGGAGGACAATTTTCAGGAGTTTCCTAGTTGGAAGGTGACTCATTTTGCATGGCTCATAGCTTGGAGATGGAGGATCCATATGGGAAAGATATTTCCCATTACACTTCATATCCCATTCTTCAAAGGGACCTCTAGACATCACTTTGCTATCCTCTTGAGTATTTCACCTTTACATGATGATGGCTTGACAACTAACTTACATGCTGAGGAGGGGAAATGTGGAGGCTTGATTGATGAGATACCATCACTTTCCTCGGAGGAGATCATCATACATGGATTCTACAGGTAGAGGAGAGAAGAATTCAGTCTATCCTTGCAATTTCTTGAGGACAAGAAATCTTTGAGAGGGGAGGACTGTAACGTTCCAAAATTTTCATAAGATTAATTGGAACAATAATTTTGCTCGTATCATCTAAGAGGAGAATAAAATGGGTAAGGAGACCCATAAGTATGAATAAAATCCCTCATAGTTTGAAATGGATTCATTGAGTAGCTTAATTTTTCACCTTCCAGTGTGAAAAGGGGAAAATGCATGAGGACAAGGTCAAGTTTGACCAAGTCAACAACACTGCCTAAGAGGTGTAGCTTGCATGAGAAGACAATGCAGTTTGAGAGGGAGAAATATTCTTTGTGGAAGAAACCATAATGTGTGGGGTCTAGGGCAACGATACATTCAATTGTATAAAATGAGGAAGAGGCAGCCATAGTGAGACATCTTGGAGTATATTGATATTTGTCTGTTCAGACTATTTGCAGTCTTCGACTGTTCAACTAAGTTGCAGTGATGTTTAGCACGAGGGATTTCTGATTAGGATTTCATCTCCTTATTGAGAGGCCTCTTGAAGGATTTCACATCATTTTCTCCACATCTAGGCTCAAGTCCAAAGCCATTCCTTCAGCTACATCGTTATCTCTACTCAAGTGTAACGTTGTGTTTCACGCATTGCAGTGGAAGGGTTCCACAACACCATCCCTTGTCTCATATTTCAGAGGAGGGAGTTGTTATTCCTTGGAAAGGTTAGTAAGGAAGGTTTCCAGGGAAGAATTTCATACCTTGGCATCAGGTCAAGCTTCTCCTATCATCAGCAGTGCAGTCCCTTCTCTAGACTACATTATTCTAGAGTGCAATTGCAGTGAGAGGTTGCACCAACATCTTGGAGGGAAAGATCTCCAGGGATAGGATAAGCCTATCACTTGAGAGATCCATTGGAGGAGTTTTGATGCATATTGGACATCTTATTCAACCATCTCCATATTTTTCAGTTTTTTGTTGCAGCTGCTACCCTGCAACTCTGGCATTTTTGCAGATTTTCCATTTGTACATGTATTGCAGCAAATCCTTCTAAGGATTGTGCATTATTTTTGTATTATTGTTTTCAGGGGTTGAGAGCTTTCTCCCCCACTTTATTTGAGCTGATATTTTCAAATCATTATATTTACATTTTTTATGTTGCAGTGTCTCCAATGGACTGTGCAGTTTTCGCCATGGCCTTCTTTATGTAGTAGTGTACCTTCATTTTCATGTACATGTCCCATTGAGGCTTTCATTGCATAGCTTGAGTGACTGAATACTCAAATAATTGTACTCTTTGCTGTTGCAATATACATTTATTGGCTATTTGTATCTTCATATGTGCTGGCTCATTAAAATAACGCTGCTACTCCATTGTATGTTCTTGTATATGTTGCAGTCCCTTCATTGGGAATTTTCTGAGGAAAACTAGGTGTGGGAGATTTGTTTAACCCACCTAGAAGGATTTATTTGGAGCCTCCCATTGGATTCAAGACTTAGACACATTTTTCTAAGGGATCCAGGTCCTAGTTTCAATTCCTGTAGCAGCCATTACTGGAAAATGCGTTTTCCAGTCATGCCTTGCTAGCTATTCCAGATTTGGAATATTACACAAACCTTGATCCCTTTGCTACCACAACATAGTCCATTGTATGTACTTGTCCTCATAGCTCCCCATGGGGTATTATTTTTCCTTGATGGCATCTCAGAAAGAATTCCAAGTGGGTGTGGCTGAGAACAGGGAGGATTCCCCCTCATCCTTTTTATCACAGTAGGTTTCCCACCAATACTTGACATGGGGGCGACTTTGAGGAGTGAAAAAGTAATATTTTCCTGATTGGAAAATTCATGAACCAAAAAATATCCTTCTAATATATTCAACATATGTCTATGGCATCTTCATCTATTTGGCCCTCAAATATGGGAATGTCGAAGTTAAATTTTACTTTAAAAGGAGTGCCGCCTCTTGTTACATAGTAATTTGTCACATGCTCATTTTCCCATCCCTGATCCTAAAATTCCCCATGATAGATCTTGTGCAATGTTTCCACCATCAAGAAATATGTTAAGACATCCCTTGAAGATCCAAATAAAACTGCCTTGGAATATTACTGAATAAACTTGGTCAAATTCCCAGTTTCGTGGGCCAACGCTTTTCCTAGTTTCATTCTAGCACTTTTTTCATGTTCACACTTCTATATTAGCACTGCAAGCACCCTTATTTCTTGTAAAACCATGTTGATACCTTTCTGGCATTGTTTCCTCAAATGGAGGAGGTGCTTCGACCTCTAGAAGTTCCAGGGGGACGAGTTGGTTGTTAAACGGTGGTGATAGAGTCGAGCTCTCTGATTTTAGAGATTTTATCTCATCCATGGGGGGGTTATCCCTTAGAAAGTGGACCTTCCTCCTCCCTTCATGGGCTCCCAACCTCTTCACCCTTCCTATAAATTCACATCCCTCATCCCAACAATTTTAGAGCTGGCTTGTCATTATCGGGCTAGTTTGAACTCTTGTTCCCCTACATCCTAGCATTGTGATAATGCCTAAGTGTTTTTTTATCGTTCTATCATTTTAATATTGTCAAGAATAATTATATAGGACAACATCAAAACCACTTTGGACCCTAGGATCTATCCCTCGTAGACTTAGAGAGGGATATCCCTTTAGATTTAGCTTTGTTTTACGAATATGATATTAGGCTAGTTATAATGATCCTGAAGGTTTCTTTTTGATTGATTGTTTGGTTGGATTAGTACATCTATTTAGACTAATTCCATTGGGTTGTGGATTCATAACAGGTTGAGTTGTTGCATCAAATTTTCAGGAGCATTTACAAGGCAAGCTTACTACACTTACTGGATATTTAAAACATAATGAATTATGAGATGAAAGAAAGAGTGATTTCAGTAGTGGTTAAATTCAGAAGAAAAACATTCCTATTATAAACACAAGCAAAAATAAGGTGCTCTAACAAAAAATCTTAATCTTCATTTTTCTACTTTACAATCAGATTTAAATGATGCACTAAAAGAAATAAAAATGGAAAACATGAAACACAACAAAGAAAAGACATCACCAGATAAATATAGCTCAAGAATATTGCAAAAGGTATTTTATTATTGACGCTCCAGCTCCAAAAATAGAATGCTCCAAAAACAGAATGCTTCAAAAGAAAAAAAAATCAATCTAGGGTCCAACCCCTAATACTCAGAAGGAATGCAGTATTTAACTAAATTCTACAGTGATTTCTGTATCTGCATAGACAATCTGTTATTAATTACAATAATAATTAAAATTTGACTAGTGTGACCACGAAGTGGACACGATCGAATAATTTTGACATCTGGCCCTATTCACTAGAAGGTCATTGCTACTTGATTTGATCTGTTGTTGCATTGGCATATTTGGGTGATCTGATGCGGTGTTGTTCTTGTTGATACGCTAATATGCTTATTTGCTGATCTTCACCCTTCTTGGTAGTCACACAATTTACCCCGTTGTTTCTCATTTGGAATCTTAATTCTAATCAGCTTTCGATATATCTCATATGTCTATGTGAATTTCACAAAATTTGGACTCAACACAAAAATGTGTTTGATTTCATACTGGATGAATAAATCATTATCCATGGCTTCAAGGAAATCTCTTCCAGTCATTGATCCTTTAATCCCTGCAAACTTGGTTGTGTCCTTGGCAGTCTATTTCAGCTTCTTCACATAATATTGCATGGGAATAATATTATCATTTATCACAAATAGTGAGGGTAACCCTCTTTTTGTCAGTGCATCAATTCTGTTAAATAATATACTAACACCAACTTATAAATTGTGGCATTTTCCCTCTAACTGTGTGACCAAGATTTTCCTATTGAGCACCTTCTTAATCCCTAGAATTGTTGTTGTTATGTCCTCAAATTCAGGTGACTCTAATTCGAACATGTTCTTGGAATTCAAGAATTTGATAATGTTATTTGCTGTGTCAGGCATCCCTGCAAGGTCCTTGGTGGATTTTTCTATGACATCATTTACCTGTTCAATCAGTTCTTTCTACTCAAATTTGATTTGAATAGAAGGCAATATTTTATTCATAAAATCAATTATGATTTTCAAAATTATCTCCTTTGCCTAGCCAATGGTCTGACCAATGGAAGCCTCTCTCTCTGCCTTTATCAGTATTTCAATCTACTTTTGAGCTCTCTATATTTCTATTTCATGTTAATTTTCAAACCTTACCTTTAGATCATTCAAGGTATTGATTTCTGCTTCCAACTTTTTTATTTCCTCTATTTGTATAGTCATATTCTCCATGGCTTTGGCCAGTTTTTCTGTGCCACCTAATGTGCTTGTAGTTGTTGGAGTAGCTTTAGGGATGACTGCAATAAGAAAAACATCCAAAGGAATAATGGCCATTTCTGCTGCTTTTTCCTTTTCCCTGACCAATTTTTCCATCTTTGTCTTCATCTGTTTCAGCTGTGTTGACTGCTCCATTATCAACTTCATCATATCTAATGTTAGAAAATTAAATATTACAGAGCAATGAAACACATAAAATATGCAGAAAACACAAGCACACAAAACACATAAAATCAAAGAGACACAGATATACGTGGTTCACCCAGTTTGGGCTATGTCCACCCTGAACAGCCAGTCCTTCCTTTATATTATCCAGCAAAATGAAGAGACACAACCTACAGCAGATCCACTGTAATATCCTATGTTCTCTCTCACAGTCTCCCTCTTTGTTTCTCGCTCCAAGAATACACATACCATACACAGCTGCAATACAATACCCTCATAAAAGTGAGTGGTTGCCTTCTAGGGAAAAAAACCCTAAACTAAACATAACTTCTACCGTCAGATCAACCACCTACTGAACGGCCCAAATTGACTAGAAATTATTATACTTTTACAAGACAATTTTACGTCTGTTCTTAGCTTCTGGGGCGCTGCCCCCAAAACCACCCGCCAGGGGGGGGGGGCTCCATAAAGTCGCAGCCGCCCCCCTTGGACCCCCTAGGAAGCGTTTAATTACAGGCAGTGTTGCCGCCCCATTAAGGTACAGGGGTCCAACACTGTGATACAAAATAAACAAGATTATCAAGCTCCACACCCAACAATCTCCCACTTGGAGACTAATTGTAGCAACTGCACTGCTACTTCATTTGTTGGAAAACAACGCCTCTTTGGACATGGCTGTTTCTCATCTTCATTGTCATCCTTGAAGACCAATTGAAACTGAGCATAATATTAGTTGCTCCCTGGTTACAACTTTTGTTAGCATATTTGCAGGATTCTAGCTAGTGTGTATCTTTTCCTGCTTCAACTGTCCATCTTCCAATACTGACCGTATGAAATGGTACTTGAGCTATATGTGTTTAGTCCTAGAATGAAATGCTGAGTTCTTTGCAAGATGAATGGAAATTTGGTTATCACTGTATAACTTGCACATATCATGCTTCTTACCCAATTCATCCATAAACCTTTGTAACCAAATCATTTCTTTACTAGCCTCTGTAGCAGCAACATACTCTACTTCTGTTGTTGAAAGTGCAACAACAGTTTGGAATTTTCAAACCCAACTGAAAGTTGTTACACCTATAGTAAATACATATCCTGTAGTGCTTCTCCTGTTATCTCTGTCACCTGCCATATCTGCATCAACATATCCCTGTAGAGAAATGCTTGAACCACCAAAGCATAATTCTTGATTTGTGGTACCTCTAAAATATCTGAGAATCCATTTCACTTCCATCCAATGTTCTTTTCCTGGATTGTTCATGTACATGCTTACAATTCCCACTGCATGTGAAATATCAGGCCTTATGCAGACCATTGCATACATTAAGCTTCCAACTGCTGATGCATATGGAACTTTAGACATACAATCCATTTCTTCTTGGGTCTTGGGGCACATCTCCTTACTAAGTTTGAAATGGCTAGCAAAAGGTGTACTAACCAGGGATAATTTTAAGGATGGAAAATTATCTTGAAGTTTAAAAAATTGGCGAATCTCACTAGTCCGTAATATGCAAACTATAAAATGTTTATTGATGTATTTGTAAAATAATTCAAATTTATAATGATATTATATATATTATCTAAGTAATTTTGGCGATTTTTAACGTAAAATAATTTTATATTTTAAAATTTGGGCGAATCATTTTTATAAAAAAATGGAAATTGGCGAATCATTTTTTTGGAAAAACCATGGAAAATTAGCCCACTTGCGAATATTAGCCCCTAAAATTTTCCATGGTACTAACTGGTTTTTCATTCTACATATTAAATCCTTTCAACACCTTTTGTATGTACTCATTCTGAGACAGTGCTAAATTTTCGATTTTTCCTGTCTCTAGTTATTCTCATACCAAGGATTTGTTTTGCAGCTCCCAAATCCTTCATTGCAAATGAATTTTCCAATTTTCTTTTGAGCACATTTATTTCCTGCATGTTATACCCTGCAACAAGCATGTCATCTACATATAATAACAATATAATATAACTGCCATTATTTTTCCTTTTTAGATAAACACAATGATCCGAGTGACATCTAGTATAACCTTGTTTAGACATAAACTTGTCAAATTTTAAATACCACTACCTTGGAGCCTATTTTAAGCCATACAAGCTCTTCTTTAACCTGCACACTAATTTTTCTTTCCCTTTGACCTCATATCCTTCTGGTTACTCCATATAGATCTCTTCCTCCAAATCTCCATGGAGAAATGTTGTCTTTACATCTAACTGTTGAAGATGTAAATCTTCCGCTGCTACAAGACTTAAAATAGTCCTGATTGAAGTCATCTTAACAATAGGAGAAAATATTTCATCAAAATAAATACCTTTCTTCTGTGCAAACCCCTTCACCACAAGTCTAGCTTTGTACCTCTGTTTTCCTCCATCTTCTTCCTTCAGCCTGTAAACCCATTTATTCTGCAATGTATTTTTACCTACAGGCAACCTGACTAAGTCCCAAGTCTGGTTAGGCATTAAGGATTCCATCTCTTCTTCCATGGCTAGCTCCCACTTCTTCCTGCTTTCAACCTACATTGCTTCTTCATAACATTCAAGTTCACCAAAATTAGTCAACAATAAATAATATAATGATGGAGAGTATTGTTCAGGGGGTCTACTTATCCTGGTAGATCTTCTAACACCACTTTCAGGTGTTTGAGGTTCCTGTTGTTGTTGTGGTGGTTGTTGTTGTTGTTGTTGTTTATTATTTTTAGGCACCTTTACTTTTTCTATGATCTCATCAACAACTATGTATTCTTTGTTTTATTTTTTCTATTTCTTTTCCTGCAACTGATTCTTATACAAGACCTTTTCATTGAATATTACATCTCTGCTCCTAATGATTTTGTGATTTTCATAATCATCTAAGCGATAACCAAAGTCATTAACACCATATCCAATAAAGGTACATTTATTTGATTTTGCCTCAAGCTTTGTTCTGTTTTCTTTATTAATATGGACAAAGGCCTCACAACCAAAAGGCTTTAAAAACGAGTAGTTTACATTTTTACCTGTCCATGCTTCCTCTGGAATACCACCATATAAGGAACTTTAAGGCCCTCTGTTTATTAGATAAACATTAGTATCTACATCATCTGCCCAAAATTGTAAAGGCAATTCTGCATGCAATCTCATGCACCTTGCACACTCCATGATTGTTATGTTCATTATTTCTGACACGCCATTTTCTTGTGGTGTTCTTGGAACTATCTTCTCTCTGCAAATTCCATGCTCTGAATAATACCTATCAAACTCTTTGCTGCAATATTCACATCCATTGTCTAATCTGAGACACTTCAACTTCTTTCCTATCTCAATCTCAACCAAAGATTTCCATTTCTTGAAAATATCAAATACATCAGATTTATTTTGAATATAATAAATCCATGTTTTCTAGTTGCATCATCAATAAAAGTAACATAATAACGAGAGCCACCAAGAGATGATACCTGAGCATGTCCCCATACATCTGTATGCACAAGATCTAATTTTTCGCTCTTCTTTTCTTTACCAACTCTTAGAAATATGACTCTCTTCTGTTTTCCATAAATGCAATTCTCACAGAAATCCAAATTCAACATTCTTCAAACCCGACAACAAATTTCTTGAGTGAAGAATCTTCATCCTCTTCTCACTCATGTGTGTGAGCCTAAGATGCCATAATGTTGCATCTGCTCCTTTGGAAGTTAAAGCATTAACAGATTTAGAAATACCATTGCATAAATACATGACAATGTGCAACAATTCCTTTTGCTATTGCAGGGCTCACATTTGGGCCTTCTGAAGTTTTATGCAGCAGGGTTTTCTTTCTGACCTTTACACTATTTGTATAAATGAAATCAGATTTTTCTTCATATCTAGAACATGCCTTACCTCCTTTCGTAGCCATTGGTTTCCATTCTGTTGTTTTACAAGAACTTTACCCATTCCAACAATTTTACAGGGTTTATCATCACCCAAACAAACTTGTCCAAAATCTCCTTGAACATAGTCATGAAAATATTTCTTATCAGGTGTGGCATGGAATGAAGCCCTTGAATCTCCAACCCAAGAATAAGTAACATTTTCTAAAGAAAGAATCAAAGAATCTTGTAACACGTCACCTGTCACATTTGCTTCATGATTGTTTTCTTGTTGTACATCTCCTTCTTTTCCCTTCCGAGATCTATAGTCTTTCTTTAGGTATCCTTTCTTTCCGCATTTCCAGCACACTATCCCCAATCTGGACTTGAATCTACCTTTCCTTGATTTACTATGATATCCTGAGCTCTTTCCTCTTTCCATTTTTCTTCCCCTAGAATCTGCACTCAAAGCATTACCCGATGTCTCACCGGAGCTTTTCCGTTGCCTTTCCTCGCTAAGGATAGCACCGACAACATCATCAAAATTTAAAGTACTAGATCCAGAGACAGAGTTAATAATGGCCATAACTAACCCGTTCCAACCTTCTAGCAATGAGCATAGAAATAAAAGAGCCCTAACTTCATCATCAAATTTTACCCCTACAGAACTTAACTGACTGGTAACTGTATTAAAATCATTTAAATTGTCTACAACAGATCCACCTTTCGACATATTCATATTAAATAAATGTTTCATAAGAAATACCTTGTTTGAGGCCGAGGGTTTTTCATATAGTTTCGCCAATGCCTTAATCAAACCCTCTATTGTTGTTTCCTTCGAAATATTGAAGGCTACCGACGCCACGAGGCACAACCATATTGTTTCGAGCACCTTTCTATCGAGAATATCCCATTCTGCATTTTTCATAGCTGTCGACTTCTTTTTTTTTCCACTCAATGGTAGGTACAGATCTTTCTGATACAGATAATCTTCCATCTGCATCTTCCACTGCGGGAAGTTTTGGCCATTAAATTTCTCAACCCTAAATTTACCATCTTCCGCCATTGCTCCCACTTGAACCAGGAAACCCTTCTTTCCTGTGAGTTTATCAGCCAAATAGACCTTCGGCTCTGATACCAGTTGTTAGAAAATTAAATATTACAGAGCAATGAAACACATAAAATATGCAGAAAACACAAGCACACAAAACAAATAAAACCAGAGAGACATAGATATACGTGATTCACCCAATTTGGGCTACGTCCACCCCGAACAGCCAGTCCTTCCTTTCTATTATCCGGAAAAATGAAGAGACACAACCTACAGCAGATCCGTTGTAATATCCTCTGTTCTCTCTCACAGTCTCCCTCTCTGTTTCTCGCTCCGAGAATACGCATACCATACACAGCCACAATAAAATACCCTCATAAAAGCGAGGGGTTGCCTTCTAGGGAAAAAAACCCTAAACTAAACATAACTTCTACCATCAAATCATCAACCTAATGAACGACCCAGATTGACTAGAAATTACTATACTTTTACAAGGCAATTTTACATATGTTCTTAGCTTCAGGGGTGCTGCCCCAGAAACCCCCCGCCAGGGGGGGCTCCATAAAGTCGCAGCCGCCCCCCCTTGGATGCCCCAGGCAGTGTTTAATTATGAGAGGTGTTGCCGCCCCATTAAGGTATAGGGGTCCAACGCTGTGATACAAAATAAACAAGATAATCGGGCTCCACACCCAACATCTGATTTTTGTGCTTCATTCTCCTTTATATCCTTTTTTAGAGGGTCTTCAATAGTTGACATTTTAAAATGTTTTCTTAGGGTTGTTATGTCAGCGTTATTCTTCTTTAGGACCTCTTCCATTGGCTCTACATTTGATGTATCATACCCAAATTTTAAAACTAAATCCTCCAAGGATTTAATTCTGGTATCCTTTTCTAGAGAATAAATCTAGTTCTCCATCTTGAGCTAAGATTGAATGTTAGCCAATGATACCTGCAATATAGATAGGCTCATTGTAGTTCTTGTTAGTGTGGAGGAGATCATATCTCTAGTCTGCATGTGCATTTCCATTTGATCTATTGGATGGATGTATTTGAAATTAAATTCAAAAGCAATATGCTTGAAATCTGCAGCTGATTTAGGCTAAGAAATCTAGGCTTCTAAGAAAGCCATTCTCATATTTCATTTCTGAGTTAAATATTGATAAAAGCCTCATTTGTAAATTGTTGGTCTGCTTATAAAAATGGTTTTAGGGGCTAGTCTTCAATATATCATTTTTTCTTTTAATTTCCCTGAAGGTGTCATAAATTTTTTCCTCCTTTTCCCTAGTAGCAGTAGTATATGTAGGTGTTTGAAGAGTTTGCTAATGAAATGGAATTGTGGCTGAAGATGTAGAAAATATAGTTTGACCACCTGCTAGGGATGAACCAGGAGAATCTCTTATTGTTATTATTGTCTATTTCTCTATTTATGTGTTTTGATCTATCCATATGAGTTCTTGCTCTCTTTCTGTATTTCATTTTGAATTCTCTACTAGAAGTATCAATCTCCAAAGTAGACTGATCATCTCTTGTTTTTTTCCCTATTTCCTCTTTCTCCTACTCTTTTCCTCTATCTTTCTTATCTTTTATAGTATGTTTTTCTTGTGGAGTAGGGGTCTGTATGCTTGAGGTTGAAATCACCTGTTCTTCAGCCTCCTACAATGTGTTTGTTGCCCACTCTGTTTGGTTCATGAACTACTCAATTTCAGTCCTGTGGGTATGGATATATGGAGTTGATTTATTTTCCACCCTTTTCTTTGAGATGATGCCCAATGGGTCATAAGACCAGGTGAAGCTGTGTATGAATTTCATTTCTTTCAATATCCTGTCAGCTTCCTCTCCTGTTGCTCTACTATTGCAAATGAAAGGACCAATTTGGGACTTTATCCTAAATTGAGAATTCTTTTTGGCAGATACAAAGTGTACCTCAACTACATTGATTATCTGCCTAATATACTCCAAGGAAAAGGTCCTCATGGAGAGGAACTTTGGCAGCTTGTAAGGGGCCAACTCACACCCATATATTCTAATCTTTGTGTAGTTCTGGTACAAGTATTGGTCTCTAGTTATTACTTGGTCTGATAGTTGCATGATTTTCTTAATATCCTCATTAATCCTTGGTTCTAATGTGCTGTTGAGGATGCTCATTACTGGATGAACAAATTATTCAAAAAATCTTTTGTAGGTGTAGTCCTTTTGTTCCTTCATTAGCATGGTTGTCCAAAAGATGACTGATTGAGGTTGGGAGTATTCATTAAGTTTCCTCATTGTAAACTTGAACCTGCTTTCCTAAAAATATACAAACATGTAAAATAAGACTAAAGTGTATTTAAATACTTCCTATGTGTGAAATTTAACCAATTGGTTGTCAATGGCATCTTCCCAGAATTTACTGAAGTTAAAAATAATGGAAGGCTTGGACTTTGATGAAAGTATGGATAGGAAACCTATCATTGCTTCATCTATCCACTAATCTTAATGATACCCTAACAAGTATGAAAGGACAGTGACAATGTGCTAGGCCCTATCAAGGAAAGTAGATGAGAGATATGGAGGATTCTTTTTGGGGAATGGAGTGTCTGTAGCCATAAATAACTCAAGTGTTTTGGCTCTGCCAGAAAAATCCAACTTTTGTTATAATTCTCCAAGGGATTCATAACAAAAAGGAATGGTTTCTTCAACAACAGGGGCTTGCATCATTTTCATGATGGATTGGGCACTAATGGTGAAAAGGAATTCCCCTATGGGTGTTATAACAACTCTTTGGTTAATATCATATAAGGCATGCCATTTTCTAACAAACCCAGGGCAATTGTGGATTTTTTGGAATATATAATAGGGTACATCGATCAACTTGTCCTCTAACCAACAATAAACATCAAACAAATCAAATTATGAATAAGTATAATTTATCTTGAAGTCTCTGTCAGCTAGGGCCACATGATCCAGGTCCACATGAGGGTTAACCATTAGGTTAAATGGCTACTGCTCCTTCTTTGGAGGCATTTCTACTCACTGAGAAAGAAATTGATTTCAAATTCATATAAGGGGATTAGAAGAAGAGGGGAAAAATAAAGATATTTGTGCTTGAATTAGTAGGGGAAGTGGGAGAAAAAGGAATTGAAGAAGGGGAACTCTGCTGATTATGCAGACAATTGAAAATATTTTTCTGCACCTTCTTTTGCTCTGAAAAAACTTCAACTGTAATCACTTGTCACAAAAGAAACATGGAAGCAGTGTAAACTTTGAAACAAGCGGGGAAATTTAGTTTTATAGAATGATGGGGGTTTCCATTGACATGGCGCAAGCCCGTTGGATAATGGCTTAGTCAATTAAATGCATAACATACCTTTAGGTGAGAGCGTAGGTGATTGGATGGAGGTGATAGAAGTGGTCGTAGTGGCGCAATAGATATGGCGGGGAATTAGTGATCATCGGCATGGTTTTGTCATAGTAGAAACTGCTTTTCGTAGGGGGGTGTAGGCTGATAAGTGGAATGGAGAGGGACGGGTACGAAATGAACAATGCCTGACACGTAGCATATGGGACGGTTTCAAAAAACACCTACTTCGGACCCCTCCCCCTCCCGACGTTAACTTTCGAAGGACGAGGGGGGTCCGAAATGATCGTGGACCATAGGATGAGATGGAGGGAGCGAAGCTGAGGTGGAAAGTGATGGGAGGTTAAGTGATGATGGGATGTGAGTGGATGGTGGCGTCGGGTAAATGAATATCAAGTGGGGTTATAGTTTGATACTTTAGGATATTAGAATATGACATAAAATATGTCAAAATATCTTTAATAAAGCATTAATTCCCGAACCTTAGGACAAAACACCTTTGTCTTTTGATTTTTTACTTTTTAACTAGGAAATACATGAAGTCCTTAAGATGAACTTTGGAATAAATTACATTCTTCTCCATATTTTTTTTCCTCTCGTTCCTACCTGTTATCACCCAAAAAATTCTCAAAACATCATTGTGTCAACTCTGCTTTTGGTCATGATTTCAAGGAGGTATTAGATAAGTTTTAAGTCATTTCATGATTGAAAGGGTAAGTGATAGGCTTTGAGTGTAAAAAATTCCATATTTCATTTCCAATAAATTTTAGAAGTCTTATTCATGGTTTAAAGATCCGATCATCCATTTAGAAGTTATAAAAGGCCAGTTTTCATTTTCAAATAAAGTCCTTTAGGTTCACTTCATGGTCAAATAGGTCATATTTTTCATTTATGGGTCATAACATGAATTCTTGGATTAAATTTTTGCAATCATACAGGAATCCACGTTTTTGTAGCGCAACTAGTTCAAAAAAGGTGATTTGCGCTACGAAAACAAGCTGTTTTCGTAGCGCACTATGAGGCAAAAACCCTGTTTTTCTGTTTTAGTAGTCAACTTCCCAGGGGGTTCCTGAGCAACTGAAAACTAATTTTTAAAAATTGAACGTGGTTTTTATTCCTAACATACTTAACTACAAAAAAATCTTTCATTGTCTTCAAATTCATTATGAGGTGGGAGAAATTGATGACTCAACTTGCACTACGAAACTGCTGAAAGTCAGTGACATAAAAACTTTTCTTTCTGGTTTTAGTAGTTCACTTCAAGATCAGTTTCTGGCCATAAGAAAAGGTATTTTGAAATTATGGAGGTTTATCTTCATAAAATCTCCTGCTACAATAACCCATCTCACTTGTCTCACAAGTGTTACTAGTTGGGAGATACAAGGCTTTCTTTGAAGCCATATTTTCAGAAATCAGAATTTTCCATTTTTACACAGGTTGTTCAAAGATAGTTTCTGGGCAATAGGAGAGGTATTTAAAAAAAACAAGAGAGGTTTTATTTAAAGACAAATTTTTATCCAAAAGCCTCCTTAATTTTTTCAAAATACACTATGGGTGAGAAGATAAAAGCTCTGTCTCAATATCTATTTTTCAGATGAAAAAGTGCAAAAAAATGGTAAATCCTTGAATCAGTTTTGGCATGAAGATCAAGATATTTTTGAAGAAGAACATCTCCATTAAAGATTTCTTTTGTTGATATAAATCCTTAAAAATATCTTAAATATCTCCAAAACTGTATATTTTTAAAAAAACTGTGTTAAAGGAGTACACACAGCAGTTTCGTAGCGCGCTACGAAACTGCTGAAGGTGATGTTTTGGCATTTTTTGCATGAAGTTTGGAGGTAAGGACTACTAGTATTCAAAGTTTAGCATTGTGAATGAAATGAGAAAGGTCATAAACGAGGTTCCAAGTTGAAAATCAAGGAAAATAATGGTCAAAGAAAGGTTTTTACAGTGGTATAAAAGTTGCGCTACGAAAACAGGTTGTTTTCGTAGCGCAATCATATTCCCTCTCCTTTTCATTTTTTCGAAGGATTATTTTTGCACAGGTGGAAGAATTGAAGATTTTATGGGATGTTAACACATGTTACATATAATATATTCATAAATTCTAGCAAATATGTTGTAATACAAGCATGGAGGTAAGGGCTAAATTTCAACAAACTCTGTTTCCTGGTTTCTAGGGCAGTTAGGCCATGGAACAACAGGGTTCATAACAAGGCTGAAGGCATCACCAAATTCGACCTCATGAGGTTGTAGCTGTCAAAGGAGGCATTAAAGGTTTAGATAAGGTTGTTTTAGACATGATAAGGAGTTTCACTCCTATTTGTATTAGGACTCCTAAAGAGACAATTAGCTATCAGTTGTAATTAAGAGTTTGTTTTAGGAGTAGAATAGGTGTCAATAATAGAAATTAGAATTCTCTTGATGATGGATCATAGAATCCAATATTGTAAAAGCTATATATGAAGAAAGAGGTCGAATTAGCAAAGGGTTGAATACTTTTTGTCCCAGCTACTACTTTATGTTATGCACTATAATCAGTAATGCAGAGAGGTTTTCCTGAACAGATCTGAGTTCTCATGGCGTTAATGTTTTCTTGATTTGTATGTTACTTTGAATCATTTGCAGTAGATTTTATTGCTATTACTCATAATTCATAATATTATGCTCTGACTTCCTTTAGTAATGGGATGGCTATGTTTTTTTTTGTATCTTGTGAGTAAACTATCTTTGAAACACTAGCAGTAAATTTCATTGCTATTACTCAAAATTCACAACCATGTGCTCTGACTTCATTTAGTAATGGAATTTTTGTGTTTAGCAGTAGATCTCATTGCTATTAATTAGAATTCACAACCATGTTCTCTGACTTCCTTTAGAAATGAGATGACTGTGTTTTTTCTGCATTTTGCGAGTAAATTATCTTTGAACCACTAATAGTAAGTTTCATTGCTATTACTCAGAATTCGTAACCCTATGCTTTGAATTCCTTTAGTAATGGAATTATTGTGTTGACCTATTTTCTTGAGTGAATTATCTTTGTTTGAAAACCCCATTTGCCTTAGCTTCCATGTCTAGACACCTTGCCACTGAATCTACTGACTTGTTGACTCCATAGCCCAATGGTAGCAAGCCTTCATCTTTCAACCTATAAACATACAAAATCACAAACCACAGAGTTAGCCATCTATCTATAACTTATATCATTAACCCTTGAGAGAGCCATCTCAGGCTGAGGAGGCTAAGCCTCAGCTAAAATATTGGTTTGAAATAGTTACACTGAGGTATTATGATCAGCAGCCTATCAGGGTCCTATTTTGGTGATAACACTACCCACCCTCTCACTAATCTAACATTTTTTCATTCTTTCTTTTGCAGGGTGCATTTAGGCTTGCAGACCAAAATCACTTTTTTTATATATAAAATTCTAACCTACTCTATCCCTTATCCCTTCCATTGACTCAAATTAAACTGTTGAGTCAATTTTATTTCTACCTAACTACTGATCTACCAAGATTAAACTGTTTGGAAAATCCTTATTTTCTAACCTATGCAACAGAAATTTAAAATTGTTCAATCATGCTTAAATTGTATGATTGAACAAACTAATCTAATCAGTAGTGGCATTTTGATTTGCAACACTTTCAATATTATGCTTTTTTAGGGTTTTCTTTCTTTTTTATTTTCTATTTCAATATACCCTCTTTTCTTTTCTTTTTTCATATCTTTTTTGGAAATCATTTGAATATTGAAAATCATACACAATATGAAATTGCAACTTATGAAATACTTAGTCACTTTGGGATCCTATAATTTATAGGACTCTAACATTGGCTCTAGCTGGGGATGGAACTTCTCGAAGTGAAGTGTCAAAAACCTAAGACCAGAAGTCTTGAGTGCTCCATTTTTTGCAAAATCCTCCTCTTATTTCTTTTTCTGTTTTATGACAGCCCATCAAGCCAGGCTTAGGGCTTCAACCTTTGTTGATGAATTATTCAGATCATAAACTGTAAAAGTGTGTTATTTACAATGATGAAAAACCAAGTTGTATTCTTAAGAGAAATAGTGCTTCAACATCCTCCGATTGACAAGACCTCTAGGTATCTCTGTTCCATCTAGCTCTTTTAGGAATCATGCATTGTTTCCTCTGAAAGCATCAATAATGTATGGCCCTTGCCATAGGTTTTCAAATTTTCCAAGTTTACCTTTGTATTCTCTTCTAAAATCACATTTCAAAGCTTTGTCTCCTAGATTAAAATCATCAACCTTTGTTCCTTTATAAAAAATATTCTTGATATTTTCTTGAATCACTTGAGTTTTGTTATAAACTTCCTCTATGTACTGTTGCAAATGAATAGTTTGATTGATTCTTCTCTGTATATAATTTGGTTCATCTTTAATTTCCTGAATCATATTCATGACTGGAACTCCTAAAGAGGAAGGAAAAACTGCATCCATGCCAGAGACCAATTGGTATGGAGACATGCAAATTGATTTTTTGGTGGTAAGTCTATCAGCCCAAAGTGCATTGACCAACTTGTTGTGGCATGATTTTTTGTTATCTTCCAAAATATTTTTGATGATATTCACCAAAATTTTGTTTGAGGATTCAACCAATCCATTACCCTGAGGGTAATAGGTTGTTGAATGTCCTAAAGTTATGTGGTACCTATGACAAAAATCAACCATTTTCTTGGACTTGAAAGCTGCAGCATTATCAGTGATGAGTTTTCTAGGACAACCAAATCTAGAAAGAATGTTGATTTTAAGGAATTTAATAATGAAAAAATCAATGGCATTTCTGGAAGGAGTGGCTTCTATCCATTTTTTAAAGTAGTTTGTGGCAGTAATAATCCACTTATGTTGGGTAGAGGATGAGGGATGAATTTATCCAATGAAATATAATCCCCACTGTTGGAAAGGGATCTCAACAGAAATGGGCTTTAACGGTAAGGGCAACAATGTTCTCTTTCCTTCAAAAACTTGGCATTTATGGCAGGAAGTTACCATCTTGTGGATGTTAGAAAAAAGAGTAGGCCAATAGAAACCATCCCTCAAGATCTTATTAGCAGTGGTTTTCCAATAAAGATGGCTTCCACAGTCACCTTCATGGAATTCCTGCATAACTTTATCTGCATCATGTTTTAGCAAACATTTGAGTAAAACACCTCCGACATATTTCCAATATAAGACATTTTCTAAAATGCAGAATTTGACAGCTTTCAACTTTATAAATCTTGCTTTAGTTTTGGACAAACTAGGAGGAGCATTCAAATTAAATCAAATGTATAAGTTATTTGCATACCAGGGAGAATTTAGGAATTATTCATCAATTTGTGGAGTCGTCAGTTCCTCTTGATCATACAATGAATAAACCGTGTTGATGTCTAGTGCATGAAAAATTGATTCAGCCATCAATTTGGCTAATCCTTGCCCTTTAATCAATTTGGTAGGTTTGATTTCCACATCGTATTCCAAAATAACAGCAATCCATTTTCCTCTTTTTCTATCAAGACCATTCTATGTTAAAATGTATTTGACTACTGCATTGGGCACATAAGCAATAATATGTGAAAGTATAATGTAAGCTCTGAAATCCTTTAATGCTTTAACCAAAGAAAAATATTGTTTTTCCATGATGTTGTATTTTAAATATGTGTCTCTCAAGGCTTTGCTAAAAAATGCTATTGGTTGTTCATGTCCTTCACTTTTTTTTTTCAATAATACAAATGCAATAGTATGTTTGGATGCAAAAGAAAAAAATATGAAGTCTTTGGTAAAATATGGTCTGATTAGGACTGGAGCTTTTGTCAATGCTTTCTTGACTAAATCAAAATATTGTTTAGCTTCAATGTTCCATATAATTTCTGAATCTTTTTTAAGCATGTTGGTTATATTTCTCAAAATTTATGCAAGATTGGGTATAAACATCCTTAAAAATTTGATTTTACCAATGAAAGATTGAAGTTCTTTGAGATTCCTAGGATGACTGATTTTGAGTATACCATCAATCCTGCTAGGGTCAATTCTGATTCTGTCTTGAGAAATAATGTGACCTAGAATCTTTCCTTCTTCAAGACCAAACAATGTTTTCTTGGGATTTAATGGAATTCCAAACCTTCTACATTTTTCAAAAACTCTTCCTAGATGTGCCAAGTGTTCTTCTTCAGTTTTTGAATATACAACAATGTCATCAATATAGATCACAATAAATGGCCAATTTCATTTGCAAAAGCAATGCCCATGGCTCTTTGAAAAGTAGCACCAACATTCATTAATACAAAGGGAATTTTCACATACATAAAAGCCCCCCAAGGAGTAGTAAATTTTGTTTTGTCTTGATCATCAGGATGCACTAAAACTTGATTATAACCTGAAAATCCATATAACAAAGAAATCCTACTGGAACCTACTACCCTATGCAATACATGATCCATTTTTGGTAAGGGGTAGTTGTCCTTAAGGGATACTTTGTTTAGATTTCTGAAATCAATGCATAGTCTGATTTCACCTGTTTTCTTTCTTGTAGGCACAATGTTGGATAACCATTTAGAATATCTAAGTGGAACTATGATTTTGGATTCATACATTTTCTTGATTTATTTCTTAGCCAAAGGCATTAAGACATGATTTATTCTACGCAATTTTTGTTTAAAAGGTTTTTGATCCTCTTTGATTGGAATTTTGTGTTGTATGATGCTAGTATCATAAGATTTTAAGTCTTCATAGCTCCAAGCAAATACATCTATGAATTCCTTAAACAGAGCTATGTACCTCTGTTTTGTAACTATAGGTAATTATTTTGACATTTTTATGATTTTGGGGTTTTGTTCAGTGCCTATGTTACACTATTCAATGTTTGTCCATGTTGGTTCCATTTTTGGTTTCTTAGCCACGTCATTAAAGGCAAATAGTTCTTCTAAAGGGACCAACCCTCTAGGTAGGATATTATCCTTAAGTTGAAGTACTTCAAATTCCTCTTTTTCTGGGTCTTTATGTATTTATATTTCATGAAAATTTTTATTTGCTGAAATATTTGCATCAAAAATAGAAGATTGTTTTTCTACACTAATTTGTACATCAGTGTGATTGTCTTCTTCATAATCTAAGTCTATATTGCAATCCTCAAATTCATCCTTTGACTATAAGAAACTTTCAATTTGTTTGTCACTACTAAATACTTCCCAATATATCATGTTATTAGGTACATATGGATGATGTTTAACCTCTACTGTGTATTTTCTGTTTGGGTGAGGCAATTGACATGTGCTTGCTGAAAAGGCTAAACTGTTTGCTAGGAAATTTTGATTTCTTGGGATAACTGCTAGATCATACTCTTCAAATGTTCGTAAGAAATCAAGCACAAAATTTATGTACGCTCTCAACCTAGGATGTTTTGCAGCATATTGTCCTTTTATTTATTTTATGACTAATTCAGAATCACCATGAACAAAAATCCTCTTAGCTCCTGATTTTTTCAGCAACTGTAATCCTAAGAGTAGGGCTTCATGTTCTTCTATATTGTTAGTGCACTGAAAATGGAGTTTGTATTAGTGACCTTGTGCATGATTTTCCCTTGCATTATACACCCAAATACCTACTCTTGAGACTGCTTTTCCACATGAGCCATCAAAACTCATGTTCCAAAGAGGTTCATTTTCAGGGTCTGGTTACAGTTTGTATTTGATTGTCATGTTTTTCTTTAAAATCATTTTCTGCATGGGTAACCTATGAATAAATGTCCCCATAATTATAAATAATGAAGGAATCAATGTCGGTATGGATAGAGTATAGAGGATAGTTATGTGATTTTTCTTGACTACTCACCATGTACTTCATTAAAGTTTCCCTATACAGTATTCTTTATTGACCAAGCACTATTATTGTAGCATAAGTCATATATATTTAAGGTTCCCTTGTAAATTTTCTCCCCATGAGAGTGATAAATGCATTCCATACTTAGGAGGGATGTCAACTACTACTATATCGATAACTAGACTCTGTTGGTATTTGAGCTAAAGTGACACAAAGATCTTTGATAAGACCTAGACATCTTACTTTGCTAGAATAAAATGAGTACAAATATTTGTAAGGTATGGTAATTTCAAGACCAAGCTTCTCCATAACAGCCTTTGGAATAAGATTATGTTATGCAAATAAATCCAACATGGCATTATGGAGAATTTTGTCATGAACATTAAGACTGACATAAAATGGAGGGACACCTCCTTCTTGGGATTTACCATCAACTTTTGGTCCAAACAAAAGTTCAGGATGATCATCATTTAAATTAATAGTGACAGTAATTTCCCATATGTTTAGTAATTTTAGGACCTGAGACCTATACACATTCTTTTTTATCAATTCAGTGAGAGGAATAGATATTTTCAGTTTAGCAAGTTCGTTCTCAATGTTGAATGGTGTTTGAACTTTGAGCAGATTTGAAAAATCAGTTCTTCTAGCCACTACCTTTTGGGTAAATTTAGTTTGTTGAGTTGTACTAGGGATATCAGTTTGGGAAATTTTACTAGGGGTATCAAATGTTCTCCTAGTAATTTTTTCCTTACTCTTCTTTTTTGAATTGTTCACACTTTTATTTCAATTTTCTGTTGATTTTTTGGGATCAGGTTAAAAAACCTTTTTGACGGAATTTTTTGAATTCTTTTTGTTGGAATTATCAAATTTTTTCTTGATTCTAAGGTTATATTGTCTATTAACCTCCATGATAGCATTCTCAAATTATTGTTTATAATCATCATATTCTTTAGATTCTAATTCTGTTTGAGTTAATCAAAATAATTCTTGTTCTTCTTGAGTGAGAAAAACAGAGTCATCTTCATTTATTCCCATTAAATTTATCTGATTCTCTTCTACTTCCTCATCTACTCCTTCATCTTCGTCAGCATAATTCTCTTGGAACGGAGACCTAATTTTATTATCAGGACCTCTTTCCTCTCTCTGTCTTATCTATAGAGGGTTTCTTCTAAGATTTTGATTTCTGTTTTGGGGAGCTAGTTTATTTTCTCTGGGAATAGTTCTCTCATTTAGATTGATTATCTCCATCATTCTCTCCATTGTCCTAACCAATGAATCAATTTTAGCATCAGATGTGGAAGTTGAAGGTTCTTCCTTTATAGTAACTCATCTTTCAGTTCTCATTCTAGCTCTCTTTGCTAACATGTTTGCTTCTACACTCAATGCATCTCTCTGCATTTCCTCTAATATGGCCGAGTTTATTTCCCATAGCTGATAAGACATTTATGGTTCAAAACCATCTGGGAATTTAACCAAGGCTAGACCTTGTGGTGGTTTTATATGGGTAGGTATTTCATTATATAAACTATTGAATCAGGTGCAATAGTCCTAAACACTTTCAGCTGAGGCCCTTCTAATATTTTCATATTCAGATAAAATTTGAAGAAGGTTATTTTTTACTTCTCACCTATTGAGGAATGTTTGATGAAATGTAGGGATGTCATTGATATTTTTTGTAGGTAAATATTTGAACCATTTCCTAACTTCTCCACTAAGACTCTAAGCAAACATCCTTAACTTAACACTTTCTTCATCTACCTCTTGAAGATCAAAACAATCATTCATTTTGTCAATACATTGTTGGGCAGTTACAAGACCAATTCCATCATATATTGTAATTTTAGACTGGTAATCCTGTGGCATAGCTGCTAAAGGTGCTAGCAACACCAATGGGGCATATCCGCTTGCCATGATTGGTGGAGGTGGTGGAGGAAGGTGGAAAATGGATGAAGAAGGATGGATGATGGGAGGATGTGTATGTGTGGAGGTTTGATTACCCATATGAGGAAAGATAATAGAAGTGGCAGGGATTGTGGAAGAAGTAGGACTAGCTGACTTAATATGGGCAGTCTGAGAGGTAATAGAAGAAGCTTCTATGGTTAATGAAATTAATTCTACCGATTGTTGAAGGTAAGCATCATCAATAGTTGAAGTAAACTCTGTTACCAAATCTTGGAGAGTATCAAAATCTTGGAGAAGCTGAAGATCAGACTGAATTTGTGAATAAGCTTCTCTCTTTGGACTTTGTTGCAGAATAGATGGATCAAATACTATCTGTTCGGTCCAATTCTTGGATTTAATCCTGAATAAACCTTGTTCAAAATTTAAATCAAACTAAATGTCCTGTAAGGTGACAAAGATTTCAGGGAGACAGTTTTCTCTGTGAAGAAATATGCTACTTGTTTGGCTCTCAGTTCTAGGATTTTTTCTTAAAATATCCTCAGGATTGTCCACTATAGGAGGAGCATTTGGATCATGATGGGATCTAGTAGAGATTATTTTAGGAGACAAAATTCAGATTTGAAGCACAAACAAACTGATCATTTTCAAAACTGAAAGAAACCAATCTTAAAAATACTTCTATCATAAAAGCTTTTTAACCGGGGTTTCTGAATTTGAATGAAAAGACAAGTTTTTCAGTATCGTCCCCAGTATGGTCGCCACTATGCTATCATTCTATAATTTTAAGATTTTCAAGAATAATTATATAGGGAAACATCAAAACCACTTTGGAGCCTAGGATCTAATGCTCCTAGACTCAGAGAGGGATCTCTCTTTTATATTTAGCTTTGTTTTATGAATATGATATTCGGCTAGTTATAATGATAGTGAAGGTTTATTTTTGATTGATTGTTTTGTTGGATTCATATATCTATTTAGACTAATTCCATTGGGCTATGGAGTCATAACAGGCTGGGTTGTTGCATCAAATTTTCAAGAGCATTTACAAGGCAAGTTTGCTACACTTACTGGATCTTTAAAACATAATGAATTATGAGATGAAGGAAAGAGTGATTTCAATAGTGGTTAAAAAATGTTTAAGAATTTATTAACCAGACTTGAGAAGAAAAACATTCCTATTATAAACACAGCCAGAAATAAGGTGCTCTAACAAAAAATCTTAATCTTCAGATTTATGCTTTACAATCATATTTAAATGATGCACTAAAATAAATAACAATGGAAAATGTTAAACACAACAAAGAAAAGACATCACTAGAGAAATATAGCTCAACTGTCTTGCAAAAGGTCTTTTATTATTGATGCTCTAGATCCAAAAATGCAATGCTCCAGAAGAATTTTTTTACAATCTAGGGTCCAACCCCTGATACTTAGAAGGATTGCAATATTTAACTAAATTCTACAATGATTGTCATATCTACATAGGCAATATGTTATTAATTACAATAATAATTAAAATTTGACTAGTGTGACCACGAAGTGGACACGATGGAATAATTTTAACATTTGGCCCTATTCTCCAGAATTTTGTTATTGCTTGATTTGATTTGTTGTTGCACTGGCAGATTTGGGTGATATGATGTTGTTTTGTTCTAGATGATACATTGATATGTTGATTTTTTGATCTTCACCCTTCTTGGTAGTCACACAATTTCTCCCACTATTTCTCATTTGGAATCTTGATTCTAATTAGTTTTAGGTATATCTCATATGTCTCTATGAATTTCATAAAAGTTGGCCTCAACACAAAAATGTGTTTGATTTCTTGCCGGATGAATATATCATTATCCATGGCTTCAAGGAAAGATCTTCCAATCATTGATCCTTTAATCCCTGCAAACTTGGTTGTCCTTGGAAATTTCTTTCAACTTCCTTGGAAATCTCTTTCAGCTTCTTCACCTAATCTTGCCTAGGCATAAGCTTATCATTTATCACAAACAGTGAGGGTAACCCTCTTTTGGTTAGTGGCTCGATTCTATTAAAGAATCTACTCACACCAACTTCTAAATTGTGGCATTTTCCCTCTAACTATATGACCAAGCTTTTCTTATTGAGAAGCTTCTTGACTTCTGGAATTGTTGATGTTCTGTCCTCAAATCCAAGCGCCTTTAATTTGAACATGTTCTTGTAATTCAAGAATTTTATAATGTTATTTGTTGTCTCAGGCATCCCTACAAGCTCCTTGGTGGCTTTCTCTATGGCATCATTTACCTGTACAATTATTTCTTTCTGTTCAAATATGATTTGAATAAAAGGCCATATTTCATTCATAGAATCAATTATTCTTGTCCAAATGATCTCCTTTGCCTGGCCAATGGTCTGACCAATGGAATATTCTCTCTCTACCTTTATCAATCTTTCAATCTTCTTTTGAGCTCTTTGTATTTCTATTTCATGTCCATTTTCAGACCGTATCTTCAGATCCTTTAAGGTATTGATTTCTACTTCGAGATTTTTGATTTCCTCTGTTTGTATAGTCATATTCTCCATGGCTTTGGCTAGCTGTTCTGTGCCACCTGATGTGCTTGTAGTTGCTAGAGTAGCTGTAGGGATGAGTGCAATAGGAACAACATCCAAAGGAACAGTGACCATTTCTGTTGTTTTTCCCTTTTCCTTGACCAATTTTTCCATCTTTGTCTCCATCTGTTTTAGCTTTGCTGACTGCTCCATTATCAACATCATCATCTCTGATTTTTGTGCTTCATTATTCTCTATATCCTTTGTTAGAGGGTCTTCAGTAGCTCAAATTTTAAGTTTTTTTCTCAAGGTTTCTATGTCAGCATTATTCTTCTTCAATGCCTCTTCCACTGCCTCTACATTTCTTGGATCATACCCAATCTTCACAACTAAATACTCCAATGATTTAATTAGGTATCCTTTTCCAGAGAAGAAATATTCTCCATATTGAGCTGAGATTGAATGTTAGCCAGTGATACCTATAATTTAGACAGCCTCATTGAAGTTCTTGTAAGTGTGGAGGAGATAATCTCTACAGTCTGCTTGTGAATTTCCATATGATCTATTGGATGGATGTCCTTGACATTAAATTCAAAAGTAGTATGCTTGAAATATGGAGCTGATTTAGGCTGAGAAATATGGGCTTCTAAGAATTCCATTCTCATCTTTCCATTCTATGAGTCAAAGGCCGATAAAAGGTGTTGGTCTTCAATATCTCATTTTTCCTTTTAATTTCCCTAGAAGTGTCATAAATGTTTTCCTCCTTTTCCCCAGTATCAGAAGTAGATGTAGGTGTTTTAAGACTTTGCTGCTGAAATGGGATTGCGACTGAAGACGTAGAAAATATAGTTTGGCAACCTGCTGGAGATAAACTAGGAGAATCTCTGATTGTTATGACTGCATGTTGCTCTGTTTCCTTTTTTTGATCTATATCCATATTAATTCTTTCTCTCTTTCTATATTTCATTTTGAATTCTCTACTAGAATTATCAGTCTCCAAAGTAGATTGATCATCTCTTGGCCTTTTCCCCATTGCTTCTTTCTCTTGCTCTTTTCCTATGTATTCCTTATCTTCTGTAATATTATTTTCTTGTGGAGTAGGGGTCTGTATACTTGAGGTTGAAATCACATGTTCTTCAGCATCTTACAATGTGATTTCTTCCCACTCTATTTGGTTCATGAACTGCTCAATTTCAGGCCTGTGGGTGTGGATATATGGAGTTGATTTATTTTCCACCCTTTTCTTTGAGATGATGCCTAATGGGCCATAAGACTAGGTGAAGCTGTGTGTGAATTTAATTTCTTTCAATATCCTATCAACCTTCTCTCCTGCTGCTTTGCTATTGCAAATGAAAGGACCAATTTGGGACTCGGTCCTAAATTGAGACTTCTTTTTGGCAGATACAAAGTGTACCTCTTCTACATTGATCATCTGCCTGATGTACTCCAGGGAGAATATCCTCATGGGGAGGAACTTTGGCAGCCTATAAGGGGAAAACTCACACCCATATATTCTAAGCTCTATGTAGTTCTGGGACAAGTACCAGTATCCAGTTCTTACTTGGTCTGATAGTTGCATGATATTCTTAATCTCCTCATTAATCCTTGGTTCCATTGTGCTGTTGAGGATGCTAATTTCTGGATGCACAAATGCTTCAAAAAATCTTCTATAAGTGTAGTCATTATGTCCCTTAATTAGAATGGTTGTCCAAAAGATGACTGGTTGAGGTTGGGATCCTTCATTAACTTTCCTCATTGTAAACTTGAACCTTGTTGCCTGAAAATATACAAACATGTAGACTAAGAATGAAGTGTATTTAAACACTTCCCCTCTATGAAATTTAACCAATTGGTTGTGAATGGAATCTGCCAAGAATTGAATGAAGTTAAACATAATGGAAGGCTTGGACTCTGATGAAAGTATGGACATGAAACCTATCATTTCTTCATATATCCACTGGTCTGAATGATACTCTAACAAGTATGAAAGGACAATGACAATGTTCTAGGTCCTATAAGGGAAAGTAGATGAGAGATATGGAGGACTATTTTCGGGCAATGGAGTGTCTATAGCCATAAATAACTCAAGTGTTTTGGTTCTAATGGAAAAATCCAACTTTTGGTATAATTCTCTAAGGGCTTCATAGGAAAAAGGAATGGTTTCTTCAACAACAGGGGCTTGCATCATTTGCATGATGGAATGGGCACTAATGGTGAAAAGGACTTCCCCTGTGGGTGGTACAACAACTCTTTGGTTAATATAATAGTAGGCATGAAATTTTCTAACAAACTCAGGGCAACTATGGGTTTTTGGGAATATATGATAGGGTAATTTTGTCTCCCACGACCCTATATCATCGACCTCTAACTAACAGTAAACACCAAACAGATCAAATTCTAAATCAGTCTCATGTATCTTGAAGTCTTTGTCATCCAGGGCCACATGATCCAAGTCCACATGAGGGTGAACCAATGGGTTAAATGGCCGCTGCTCCTACTTTGGAGGCATTTATGCTCACTAAGAAAGAAATTGATTTCAAACGCAAAGAAGGGGATTATAAGAAGAGGGGAAAAAAAGGGAATTGTTCTTGAATCAGTAGGGGAAATCAGAGAAAAAGGAATTGAAGAAGGGGAACTCTGTTGATTCTGTAGACAATTGAATTTTTTTTTCTGCACCTTCTCTTGCTCTGAAAAAACTTCAGCTATAATCACCTGTCAAAAAAGAAACATGGAAGCAGTGTAAACTTTGAAACAGGCAGGGATATTTAGTTTTATTGAATGATGGGGGTTTTCGTTGGCATGGCACGGGCCTGTTGGATAATGGCTTAGTGAATTAAATTCTTAACCGACATTTAGGCAGCAGCATAGGTGATTGGATGGAGGTGACAGGAGTTTTCATCGTGGCACAACAGATATGGAGGGGAATTAATGATCATCGGCATGGTTTTGTCATAGTGGAAACCACTTTTCACAGGGGGTGTAGGATGGTAAGTGGAATGGAGGGGGGGGGGAGGGGATGAAAAATGATCAGCACTTGAAACGTAGCAGATGGGACAGTTTCGAAGACTGCCTATTTCGGACCCCACTCCCCCCCACAGATGTTAAATTTCGGAGAATGAGGGGGGGTTGGAAATGATTGTGGACCGTTGGATGAGATGGAGGGAGTGGAGATGAGGTGGAAAGAGATGGGAGTTTAAGTGATAATGGGAGGTGAGTGGATGGTGGGATCGGGTAAATGAATATCGAGCGGGAGTATAGTTCGAGACTATAGGATATTATAATATGACATAAAATATGTCAAAATATCTTTAATATAGTATTAATTCCCAAACCTTAGGACAAAAAACCTTTGTCTTTTGATTTTTTCCTTTTTAACTAGGAAATACATGAATTCCTTAATATGAACTTTGGAATAAATTGCATGCTTCTCCATATTTATTTTCCTCTCATTCGTACCTACCCTCTCACTAATCTAACATTTTTTCATTCTTTCTTTTGCAAGGTGCATTTAGGCTTGTAGACCCAAATCACTTTTTATTTTTTATTTTTTATAAAACTCTAACCTACTCTATCCCTTATCCCTTCCATTGAATCAGATCAAACTATTGAGTCAGTTTAATTTCTACCTAACCACTGATCTACCAAGATTAAACTGTTTGAAAAATCCTTATTTTCTAACCTATGCAACAGAAATTTAAAATTGTTCAATCATGCTTAAACTGTATGATTGAACAAACTAATCCAATCAGTAGTGGCATTTTAATTTGTAGCACTTTCGGTAATATTCTTTTTTGGGGTCTTATTTCTTTTTTATTTCCTATTTCAATATACCCTCTTTTCTTTTCTTTTTTCATTTTTTTTTTTGGAAATCATTTGAATATTGAAAATCTTACACAATATGAAATTGCAACTTATGAAATACTCAGTCACCTTGAGATACTATAATTTATAGGACTCTAACATGTTTGAGAGAAGGAATGATTTATAGCTTTGGTGAAGGACTTAGATTTTCACCAAAGGAGGCCTCCAACATCAAGGCATGGGTTGTAAGCTCTCCTTTTTATATTTATCAACAAAAACATCTGATTTTTTCTTTCTATATTTGTCTGATTGTTTATGAAAATATTATGGTACTCCTTGATCTGCTAGATAGCTAATGTTTACAATTATTATGTATTGTATTGCGTTTTTTTCTCTTGATCATCCGCAAGAATTCATGTGCCATCAGTAGTAGGGAGCGAGCCTAAAAGGATCATGGATTGATGTCACCATCACCGAATTCAAACGCAGTGTTTGTAAAAGGTATTTCTATCTCTTTTCTTGTCGCATTGTAAACGTTAGTTAAGAGATATTTGCATTAGAAAGTATCTCATATTGTTAGACCCACTCTGGGGCTAGAGAGATCACCTTTTTCTAGAGAGGGGATTTATCTTGACAATAAAACTAGTGACTCCACTGGGGAGCTTAGCCTCTTTCCTTCCTTCCTCGAACTAATCTTGGATCATTTTGACTGATTTCTAGAGTCTAAGCTTTCGTAGGCCTTTGTTAGTTTGTGTAGGGTATGATAGCCACTTCACTCTGTCAGGTCTGGTGTTTTTGTGAAACTATTTTTTTTCCATGTTTTTAGAAACCAACATGCTTTCTGTTTGCATAGTAGTGTTGGCAGTGCTATTCTATATAGTACAACTGTGTTGATTTTAATTTCAACACTCTTCTTCTTATGACAGAAGAGCTGATCTTAGACCTGGGAAAATTTACGATTTCCCCTTGATTTTCTAGTGTGTCCTGGCCCCTGAAATATGCCAGTAGAATCTCAATGAACTCATTGTTGTGTGTTTGGATTACTTTTTTTCTCTAAGTGAGTGTTTTTTTTTCTTTGATTTGTTTGTAACTTTGGAGATTTTTCACCATTTCAAACACCTTTTGTCGCATTGTTCCTGACTTGATTTAGAGTGATTTTCATTGGTCATCACTACATCTCTGATCTTACCTTCGATTCAATTTAGTGTCAAATATAAGATCACAAATTTTTTGATTCCAAAATATATAAGAGTGTGTCCTTTGTCCAAATTCAGAAGAAATTGAAAGTGATTTTCATTTTAGTTTTGATTGGGCTAGTCTTTATTGTTTTGAAAAAAAAGAGTGAAAAAAATTTCATTCATGTGTTTTTAAAGCGATTTTTATTTCTGTTCGATTGGAAGAAAAGTGAAAGGATTGTTTTTTCATTTCTTCTTTCATTCATTTGTTTTTATTTTGATTGCATTTCAAATTTAAAAACAAAACAAATTTGGTGCATGTTAGCAGAAAATAGAAGTACTTTAATTTTCAATAAGTTGCATTTGTTTGGGAAAATTTAATTGGATTGAAAATAATTGCATTTCGTAGCTTTGAGCTACTTTTTGGGGTATTATTATTGTTGCATTGATTTCACTTTTTCTTGTATCTCTTCCCTGAATAGTTTAGGCTTCATCAAAATGGAAAGTTTTTCTTTTCTCATTTAGTCTGCACTATGAGGATTCAGGTGACATCAATTCATTAGGGGAAATTTGAGGTCTAAAATTGGCCTCCTAAGGAAATTATAAAATAATAATGGAAATAATAAAATAATATTTGATTACATCATCAAAGTTTAGAGGGAAAAAATAAAAAACTACTCTTTCAACTCATATTTTCAACTTATCTCCCAAAGTTTTTAATCAAATTTCGAGCACGAGTACTCATTGGATGAAAAAATTAATTTCTCATCCAAGGACTACCCATGTTGCATAATTTTGATGGGTCCTTCTATATAAAAAATGATAAATACATGATAAACATGATTGTAATCACGTTTTTTTTATGTATTTCTCATTTTTCATGTAGCAAGGTCCATCGAAAGTATGTAATATCGGTAATCGTTGGATGAAGAATTAATTTTTTCATCCAATGAGTACTCCCACTCGAAATTTGAGTAAAAAAATTGGGTGATAAGTTGAAAATACAAATTGAAAAAGTAGTTTTATTATTTTATTATTTTTTAATCTTTTTACCCTTTTACTTAAAAAAATGGTGAATTATCCCCCATGGTTGACACCATCATCTTGAATCCTATTGGTTCTTATGAAGTTTATTTTTTTGTACATTTTTCTTAGGAGGAAAATTTTAGACCTCAAAATTCCCCTAATGTTGATCCAAAACTAAAACTTAACTCAAGATAAACATTAAAATTTACTCAAATTACCTTAAGGAGCATTTGGAACTAACGAAAACATTTAGTGGTCTAGGCTAGAGACATGTTCTAACATCGTAAAACGTAGGAGTTGTCATTAACGGTATGCATTACACCTGGGGGTGTTATCCCATCCCATGTATGGAAGTATATTGATGTATGATAAGTATATTTGGGGTGCTCTCATCAAACGATTATGCATTAGAAATCAATACTACGGACTAGACTCCCACGTATCGTCAAGTATATTTGGGGAGACACCATTAGGTTGTAAGCCTACCATAGGTAACTGAATCGAACTCCTTGTAAACGAGATACACCAAACACAACATTCGGGGAGATCAATTGTAGTACATTAAGTCTTTGGTCATTTTTTATATCATTTATCACCAAGGTGTATATTGCAGTTCACGAATACTTGGTAAACCTTTATGCCTTGCACACCCTTCTTTATTTAATTTTTGTTAATTCTAAAATTAACTGCCCACGAAAAAATATTACTCGTTTAGTTCTCCAGCCTCATTATTCCTTGGTAAATTGTGAATTTTTCACCTCTTCCTTATTTTATCTTGTTTTGAAGGGTCATCGTGGCTAAATCGATGAATTCACCTCATCCCTCCCTTGATGGATCTCAAGCTCATCCTCATGAGGTTCCTCAGTTTCCAATTGGGCCCCTTGAAGCACAAGGTGCTGAACTCGGGATTGTCATTAGTGTTAAACCCATCTCATCTCGACCACCGCCTAACGATTCTCCTTGGATGACATCGGAAGAATATGAGTCAGAAAGCCCCGAACCATCTGCACAATTCACAGTATTTCCTAAAAATTTTCTCTTTCATCCAATTGTGCTCTAGCCTCAATAGGCTTATAGCTCTTTTGATCAACCCAAAATTCCCTTTCGTGCTTCTATAGTAGCATCTAAGTCTACTGATGGAGCAGGAGCATGTTGTATATTAGTCAGTCCAAAAGGAGAGAAAACCATGCTAACATGTAGGCTCGAGTTCGATTGCACGAACAATATTGCTGAATTAGAAGCGTTAGTTCAAGGGTTATACAAATAAATCAAGCTTGATATCAAATATCTGCAAGTTTTTGGAGACTCTGAGATTGTTATCAAACAGGTAAGAAATACTATGCATTTCCTGTCAGGACACTTGAAGCACTATCAATCGTTAGTACAAGACCAAACTTCACACTTTATAGCATTTAATATTTCACCCGTTCCCAGAATCCAAAATGCTAGTGCTAATCTCCTCGCTAATGTAGCTTCCAAGCTCATTCCACCAGAAGACTATAGCCCAGAAAAATTCTAGGTTGAATTTATCTTTAGACCCTCTATCCCAGATAACATTACCAATTGGAGAGTTTTCAAAAATGACCCTAATATCGTAAGTTTTCCGACTTCAGAAGGGTCTTACAATAATCAGATAATTGATGAAGACTAGGACGACAAACAGCTGAAACAAGGAAACAACAATAACGCTATACCTAAATCCGTAGTTAAGCTGGAAGACCAATATGATTTAAAGGAAAAATTTAAATGGTCCACTAATTCAAAACTCCAGAGTTCAACTCTGATATATGAATTAGTAAATCTAGGGACTGACATAAAACCACAGAATATCAACCTAGGTCTTGGTCTAACACCCGAGGAAAAATTAGCTTTCATTCGACTGTTAAAACAATACAAAAATGTCTTTGCCTAGAATTACGATGATCTCAAGACTTATGACACTTCAATTATATAGCATACAATTCCGATGATCTCTGATGAAAAGCCAATCCAACAGAAATTGAGGAAAATCCATCCCAATTTGGAAAACCAGATTAAGTCTGAGTTGAACAAATTACTTAAAGCCAAGATTATTTTTCCTGTTAGGCATTCTAGATGGGTTTCCAACATGGTACCAGTTAGAAATAAAAATGGAGAAATCCGGATTTGTATTGACTTTCGAAATCTCAATAAGGCCTGTCGAAAGGATAACTTTCTGTTACCCCCTATGGAACAAATACTACAATTGGTCACAGGGTCTGAACTAATGTCCTTTTTAGATGGCTTCTTGGGGTATAATAAAATCTTAGTCCACCCAGAAGATCAATTTAAGACTACATTTATAACTAAATGGGGCACTTATGCATATCAAAAGATGCCATTTGGGTTGATTATTGCCGATGCCACATTTCAAAGGGCCATGGATATTGCATTTAAAGGATTAGTGAATAGTTCAGTGGTGATTTACTTAGATGACATAACAGTGTATTCTAAAAAATGCAGTAGTCACCTCAGAGACTTAAAACAGATTCTCTAACCATGTCAAAAATATGGGATCTCACTCAATCCAAAAAAATATTTTTTTTGCATTAAGTGAAGGGAAGCTTCTCAGATTTATAGTATCTAAATCTAGAATCCATATCGACCCAGATAGGATTAAATAAATTTATGAGATATCCCTACCTCATAAAAAAAAAGCAATGCAATCATTCCTTGGTCAAATCAATTTTGTTAAAATATTTTTCCCTGACTTCTCAAGAATCATCTCTCCTCTCCAAGCCATGATAAAGAAAAACTCTCTCTTCAAATGGTGTCAGGCAGAACATGAAGCATTTGACTTGATAAATCAAGTGATTATAAATGCCCCATCTTTAGAAAATACAAACTTTTCTGATCCTTTCACTTTGTATACATTTTCCTCTGAGAAATTGTATGCTGCAATACTCACATAGGCCAATCAAGAAAAAGCTGAAGCCCCAATTGCCTTCTTCAGTTCAAACTTGCAAGGAGCTAAATTAAATTACTCCGACGTGGAGAAACAAGCTTATGAGGTATTCAAAGCAATCAAACACTTTAGACCATTCCTTCTCAAGACTCATACGAAAATAATAGTACCATTTCCAGCGGTGAGAAATCTTTTGGTACAGAAATATGTACGCGAAAAGAGGGAAAATTGGGTCACAGCCCTGCAAGAATATGACGCTGAAATTAAACCAGCAAACATTGTAAAAGTTCAAGGTTTTTGCAGGATGTTGGCTGGAGCATCGCACTTTCAGAAACGCAGTCTCCAGACAGTGAAGTACAAACGTATGAGGTAAACCTAAATGACTCTGAATCAAGGTATGAAAATATCATGTTTTACTTAAAAAATGGATATGCTCCTCCACATTTGAATCATACAAAGAAAATAGCCCTAAGGCTAAAAGCTAAACAATATCAAATTGTAAATGATGTAATTATTAGAATGAATTATGATTCTGTTCTCCTTAGATGCCTTGAGAAATAAGAAGCAGAAAAAGTATTGCAGGAACTTCATGACGGACCAGCAGGCGGACACTATGCAGGAGATGCAATAGCTCATAAAATCCTTCGTGCAAGTTACTACTAGCCAACGTTACTTAAGGATGCACATAAATATGTAAGGAAATGCCAGATCTGCCAGAATGTTGCTGAAAGACAAAAAAAACCATCATTTCCGTTGCAACCAGTCAACATTGATCAACCATTTTAACAATGGGGATTAAATATAATAGGTGAGATTTTTCCTCATTCTTCTAAACAACATAAGTATATCCTTACATCTACCGACTACTTTACCAAGTGGGTAGAAGTAGTTCCACTAAAGACAGCCAACTCTAAAAGTATCATCGAATTTATAGATCAGTTTATAATTACCAGGTTTGGGTTACCTTTTGCTTTAATGTTTGATAATGCATCATATTTCTTAGGTAATACTATGACTAAATTTGTGCTCAAAAGAGGTTTTAAGCTTAAATATTCTGCTAATTATTATCTGCAAGGAAATGGATTGGCTGAATCAATGAACAAAAACCTTATTAGGATCATTAAACGGACTATTGATCAAAATCATAGAAACTGGCATAAGTCTTTAACGTATGCTCTTTGGGCAGATCGAATAAATAAGAAAACTTCTATTGGCACTTCTCCTTTTAATTTAGTTTATGGGAAATAAGTGGTCCTCCCGACAAATCTAGCTATTCCTTCTTTATCCTTAGTTCAATTCATTGAAGAAACCCCTTCTTCATCCTTGCAATTAAGAAAATTGCATATCCTTAAACTTGAAGAAGAACAGGAAAAGGCCAAAATTATCCATGCACATCATCAACAATTAGTAAAATCTTCTTTTGATTCAAACTTAGCGTCTAGAAAATATTTTCATCTTGGAGACTTAGTATTAAAATGGGATAAAGCCCATGAAGATAAAGGCAAGCACACTAAATTCCAACGGATGTGGCTTGGACCATTTCAAATTGTCAAAATCATTGGTCCATCAAATTTCATGTTACAAGATTTAGCAAGGAAAAGAGATTCTTTACCTGTTAATGGAAAAATCCTTAAAAAATATTTCCCATAGAAGATGATCTCTTTTATTTTCTATAGATTATTACTTTTTTTTTAGTTTTTCTTTGATAAATAAAACAAGTTGAGAATATTTACTTTTGGTTTCCACAAAAAGAATATTGTCTCATTTCAATTTTTTTTTTCACTTGTATAAGTGGATATGGTTAGGAAAATTAATCTTTATTTTTGAAACATAGGGTCAAGTGCTAACATTCCGAAAATTCTTATTTGTTATTCTATTTCAACTATACAAGTTTTGGTTAGAATAAACTTTCAAGAAGAATTTTTCCTCATGTCAGTCATAAAAGGTACCAATAACAAAACAAATATTCTCCACAGAAAACCTATTTTTAAAACTCTATAATTGTCATCCTGAAGAATTCTTAAGGAACCAATGAATTCCTCCCCACTTTAGGAAACTACGAGATTCAAAGAGTAATCCAACTATGCACTTCAAAATTAAAGAATAAGAGGTCTCATCAAGAGCTGGCTTATCATGATCATAAATATTATAACTAACTGATATTACCATACTGCATACCAAAACAGGGTAATGGCTTGAGATTGTTTCAATCAAAAGACAAGGGGTCTCATCACGAGCCAGCTTGTTCAGTTAAGTTATAAATCAAGCGAATGGCACTGTCAATTTTGGCTACCAAACCAAGACATTGTTCTTTAAGAATTAAAATAAAGAAATAATATAAAAGAAAACAAGAAATAAGTGTATATGAGGATTTATCTTTGAAAATTGCATGCTTCTCAAAGTGGGACACAGGATCATTACTGGGTAACAGGTAACCCTATCGAGGCTATGGACTTCTGCTGGCAGCAAAGGCTCTACCTACGAAAAATGAGTACACCTAAACTAATCTATGGAGATGCTTTTGTTTTTATCTTTACAAACCAAGAAATGACTAATATGAGTAAAATGACTAATTTTGGGGAGAAGATAAGCAGAATAAAGATAGTTAGAACAAAATGTTGTTGTTAATAAATATCATTGTTTACCTTATATTTCTACAATGTAGTTTCATTTTCAAAACCATTTCTATTTTAGAAGTTTTTATAAAATTAAAAAAACCATCAGAGATAACTGGTTCTTCCAAGTGAATCGCCAATTTTTGTGACCATCAACAACCCCCCCTCTTTTTTAGTGCTAGTAATAACACTAATAAATGGGGACCCTTCTCACAGAAATCAAATATTAGCATTTAAGGTTACTTTTTTTTTCACAATAAAATAAAATGTCAAAATAGAACTTGCTAAAACATGTAAATTTACCTTCTCATACTCCAAGCGCATAAAACATCACAAATTATGAGTTTCCTTATAGAAAAAGTGCTACATGATCATTAGACTTAAGAATAACTTTATATCGGAAAGTTTCGAACATTAAGGGAAGCTTTAATAGACCTATTTTTATCGCATCACAAAAAGGTTATAGCGAGCATCCTTTATAGAAGTCACTCCTTAAAAGTGCGATCCGCGAAAATGCGAGATCACAAAGCTTACAACCTCTTAGCCTCTCGTAAATCGTCTATCGCAACGACCCAATGTAACGATGTTTTTAACGATAGTAAGTTTTGCGATATTGCGATCTACGATATTGTGAAGAAAATCGAAAAATCGCTTTTATCGCAGATCAAAGAGCTCACAGTTCTAGGATAATAACTTTCCAGTGTTTGATGCAAAGTTATGAGCATTAAAGTTTAGCTTAATGGTCCATTAGTGTTCATTTATTTAAAAACGATGCAGATCAACGTAAAAGGACCATCTGACGCAAGTTGATATCATTTGATATGATGTAGAATTAAAATATTTCTCGTCACCTTATTTTATTTTTTCTATTAATTTTTTCCTGTATTCACTACCATCTTTGTTCTCTTCTTGAAACTTTTAGGAAGAATAACCAGAGCGTAAACTATGAAGAAATGGTGAAGAAAGGCAAGGCTCCCGAGTCTGAGAAATCAAAAATGACCCCATTATTCACAGACACCACCTGTAGTAGAGACGTAGGGATATCTACCTAGGAAGTTATGTATCAGTTATTGGAGGACGAGAACACGAGAATTATGGAATTTACAATTACAGAAAATGAACACAACTCTTCTGAAGCATCCCTAACTGAGCTTGCATGCTCGTTTCTACACCGCATTGTTGTGAGGCCTAAGATACTCCCCTACAATAATATGGTGAAATGGATTATAGATCAAGCAAACATATATGATAGAGAGTTCAAGATAGCCATTCGGAAAGTCATGGAGTCATTTACCCCAAATAATTTTAGACATATGTACCATTTTCTAGAACCCCAGGCTAGCTACAACAAGAAATTTGTAGAAAAGTTCACCAAAGAGAACGAAGACTTGGAAGAATTCACAAGGCACTGGTCAAACAATGAAGAAAGGTTGAAGAAGGATAAAAACAGTATGTATTCCACTGGTTCTCTTTCTTCTCCTTACTGTTTTGCCGCTGCAATGTTATGTAGACTATTTTGGAAACCAAACATCGACAAGTTTTCATCAAAATGGTTACCTTTGTTGGATGCAGCTGTCAATGCCACCATAATGAATTGGGCCCAAATATTATCGGATAATTTAGCCTCTACAATTGTGGCATATAGAAGTAAAAGAAGCTCTACTTTAAGGATTTACCCTCCTTTATTTTTGAGCGCTTATATCATGGACGCTATTTGTTTTGTTTCTGATTTCCCTATTATGGGATGGAAATGGACAGTACAAAATCCACTTCCCATTCAGGTTTATCACAAAGTATTATGGGAATCCAATTTCATCCCACATTTCTTTAAGATTTGTCATGGAGTTATGCTCCCTATTTATAAAAGGATCTATAATCAAGTTATCCCAAGGTTTTCCCCGGAATCTGAAGTAGACATTCTCCCTATGGGAAGGTGTTTCAGGGAAGAATCGTTCACGTATATCAGGGTGTTTGGCAGCATTGCTTCACCCCATGTGCTACCTTTTTACGTCCCCAATAAACTAATGGGTAGGGAAATAGCCTATCAGACCTGTGGTGTGGGGGGAATGACCAAGACACTGAAAGGGTCTAAGAAGGCCATCTGGCCCCAATTTCCTGTAGTATGTGGAGCTTTTGCATTTTCTGACTTAGGTCATGCCTTTAAATAAGTTGATAATATATTATTCTTGCAACTACCAAAGTTCCCAGGGAGGAAATATGATCCCTTTGGTGTTGTAAGTAATTTTACTACAAGTGTTAAAATAAAAGTGTTTTCCAAAGAAGAAGATCCCTTTGACGATGTATTTCTATAGAATAACACTTTGAAAGAGGTTCTACATATGGAACGAATTTGGTTTGACCAAAAATAACTCCAAAAGTTTGACATTTACAAAAAACGGAGGTTATCAAATGTCCCGTCGGACCAATTGTTCATCGAACCTCCAAGGGAACCTACTCCCAGTGTTTGCATAAATGGAAATTCAAAACATAAATCTAAATCCAATTTTGAAAGAGAATCAGTAGAAAAATCCAGTGATTAGTCCAAGAGTGAACACAATAGAAGTGAAGGGTCAGTTAAAGATACAACTCAATCTAAATAAAAGCCTGGCCAATAGGTTTTGTCCCCGAAACAAGCTGAAACTCCCACTCATTTTACAAATCCAATTGTCGTGGATCTAGAGGGAGAATGGGAGAATTTTAATAAGGTAATCAACACTGAAGAAAAGAGCACAGAGCCGTTGACAAACCCAAAAGAGTCAGCTACAGGAATGGAGGTAGAAGGGACTATCAATACTCAGGAAACAAAGCATATTCCTATTACTCCGTCATCAGAAATTGTACTAAGGATAGAGGAAATTCCTCCTCTAGATGTATTTTATAGCCTTCAACATAAATCTGTCATCAGAAGGCAATGAAATAAAATAAATCTAGAGGTTGTGCTCGCTCCATAAGTTGAACCTCTAGATGTTGTTTGGAAAGATCCCACTACAAACCCATCATAAAATCTAACTAGGCTCTCTAAAATCACAGGAGCATATGCTTCTGCAACAATTGATAAAGTAGCAGAGGTTCAGTTACTACTTAGAGATAAAGAGGACATGATTTTATTTTTGGAAGAACAAATGCAACAAGTCAGTATCAATCAAGAAGCAGAGAGACAGCTAGCAAAATTCCAGCAAGAATTCCATCAGATGCAATTAGATCATCAAAGCAGTTTAGCCAATAAAAAATAACAATTACAAACTATGATGGAACTGCAAAAGGATGACCCCAAAATTGGGGAGTTTATCACAGAAGCACTCGCTCTCAACTCTCAGCTCTTGCAACAGGAAGAATTATTTTGCTAGAAGATCTCGCAATGGAATTCCCATTGTGAAATTATCGATAAGATTACAAATCAAGTAGTAGATTTACGACTTCATTATGATTCAATTTTTAAGAAATTTTCAGATTTCCTATACTGGCAGAAATTAGAAGAAGGGAAAAGAGCAAAATTTCCTAGAATTGATGGATCACATAAAGAGATGTTATTTGCGAAATGGGATTTCCAGCTTAAAGAAGCAGAACAGGAGATGGGAGCAGCAACAGAAGAAGCGAAAAATATCATTGAGTGCATAAATGAAAATATGTACATGGCCAATTTGATTGCAGAGAATATCCTAGGCTTTCTTCCGAAGGTACAACAGCTTCAAACAGAGTGGAAAAAAACAACAGAGAAAAAATCAGAGATAATTAAACATATAAATAGGTTAAACTGGGACACATACTGGCAGTACATGGTAAAGCCACACAGCCAATGCATGAACCTGAGATGCCTCATAACCTCTGCCGAGAAGATGGTGCCAGCTCTTGCCAATGTCATATTTGCAGGACAGTTAAAAGCCGAAGTCAGCCAACCAACGCTCTTGAAACCTATGATGGATATTTGCAATATAAAGGATCAGATGCATAATTTATCATAGATACAGTTTAGTTTTATTTTAGTTCATTTTTGCTTAAAATTAGGCAGGTGGTTTAAACCTCCTCATCTATTTTTGTAATATTTATTTTTAGATTTCATAGAGTATTATTTAAACCCCTCTCATGCATTTAGAGAGGGGTCCAAAATTTTATCGAAAACAATTCTTCGGAACATGCACTTTCGCTCCTCTTGGAGGAAGTTTTGATAAAATAGATGGAACGAGATTTTTCTTTATATCAGTTTGATATCTGCTACTGAAATTCACTTTTTTACTCTTAGTGGATGTTGATTGATTTGAAGATAAATCTATATCGTTGCAGCTCATGAGTAGAACTTTGTAATATCCCAAATGGGGAAATTTTTGCAATGTCGGGAATATCTGGATATATTCCTATTTTCCCACTCCGGGAGTATTAACAATCAAAACTAAACTATTTCAGAGATTGGCTACTTGGGAATTTATTGGATATTTCACCTTCACAAGGAAGGGTGAGATCCAGAGGCTACCTGGCCCACTAGCAAACTCTGCCAATAGAACTTGTCAAGAGCTAATATTTCCCTTCAAGGAATTTCTGCATCAGCTGTCCATGAGGATGCTGTATAAGGAAGCCCATGTGAAAATAAGGCAATCTAGTGCTGGGATGCCTTAGAATATATCTGATACAAAATCCCTGTAGAATATAAGCTCAAAGAAATAACCCTAAGGGGGTTATTCAGATCTCCCACCAACAAGTATACCGAAACAATGCTCAATGTGAGAATCTTCAGCAGTATGAAAACTTCAACAAGTAGGAGCAGTGAAATAATGTCTCAAATAATGTAAGAAGAGTGAAAATATGATATATAATGTGTAGCAACAAATATTATACAGAATCCTTGAGGAAAATACCTCTCAAGGTGAGTGCAAATCAGCCCCAAAGGAAAATGTACATGCAATGAAGGAAATACATTGCTACATGACCCAGCTACTCTATAATTGTGTAGTCTATAGGATAAAATGACTGAAAACTGATATAAATATGATGATATAGCAATAAGACCTCAAATAAATATGGGGGAGCAAGATCTCAACCCCAGAAAACATTATTACATCAACCCTCCAAGGGATTGGCTAGAATACATAAAACCGGAAAATGCCGGAGTTGCAGTGTAGCTGCTGCAAATCAAATATAATAAAACATTAGAGAAGGAAGTAGATGCTACAATAAACAATTTTACCTCCTCCAATGATCTCCAAGTGAAGGGGTTGATCCCCTTACTGAAGATTGCACCCTCTAGTGCACAAAAGAACCCTTTGTGCAAGCCACCTCTGAAGATAACGCTGTAAGGGAAGGAGACTGCGCTGGGCATGAGAGAAAACATATGGCCCAATGCCAAAATATAAAATAAAAGATATGGGATCTCCTTTTTTGATCTCCTAGAGAAAGATATGGCCCCTCTTCTACAGAACAACTCTAGAAGTGAGATGATGAAGGTCCCTCACTACAACACCAACAACTCCAACGTTCTCTTGCTGCAAGAATAACGCAGTAGCTACAAATGACTGATTTGGCCTCAAGCCATGATGTGAGGAAGATGAAGAAAACTCTCTCCATGGTCTCCCATGGAAGAGAAGGGTATTCCTAAACAGGAATCCCTCTTGCGCTAAGCAGCACAAGCTATCTCTATTGAAGCAGCTTCAGTTACTTCGAAATTATTTCTCCAAAGATGAAACCCCAACAATGGCTCTCCTTCATATTTTATACAAGGAATGCTTCCTTGCCATGGACCCCACTCACATTAGGGTTTCTCCCCTTTTGAATTTCCCTCCATCCAACTACGCAATCTTCTTGTGCAAGCTTCCCCTCTTGGGTACGTTGTTGACTTTGGTCAACCATGGTCTAGCTCACTTGCTTGTGGCCCTTTTCACACTTGGGGCTGCTAAATTAAGCCACTTAAGTGACTTTTGTCACATTAAGAGTGTTTATTAAGTTGCTACATGGGTTCCCTCACCCATTTTATTCCTTTTATTAACATAAAAGCAAGATTAATGTTCCAAATACTTTATTGCAAAATTTGGAACATTACAGTCCTCCCCTCCCAAAACTTGCTTGTCCTCAAGCAAGAGCAAGGATGAACTGCAAAAAGTCCTCCACTCAAGGCATGGAGTCTGAAATATCCTCATGTAGATCCTCCATCCCCAAGAAATCAACCAAGCAAAATGAGTCACCCTCCAACTAGGCAACTCCTAAAAGCACCCCTCCACCTTGTGCTCATGAGAAATAGTTGGGCTAAATTTCTGAACTTGGTAAGTTTCATAGCCTATCCCACACTATCCTCTTCTACACTTATGATGAATGTGGAGTGAAAGCTGAACTTGGGCTGCAATATTTTTGCCTTCAAGAGGTAAAATGAAGTCTGGATCCCCAAGGACCTCTCCTCCAACGCTACAAATCAAGCTAGCCCAAATCATCTCATATGTGATGAGTTGGAATTCATCAACATATGGCATCCAAACAATCATATGGTTCACCTCATGGAAAAACACATGGCTGCACATGGTGACCATATCATCTTCCATACTCCCCTTGGAGCATGTGCTGCAAAAAGAATGGAGGTCTTCTCTCCCAAAGGGCACATCCACCCAATGAGTCTCTCCCTCCTCATGAAACATATGGGGTTGCTGCTGATATATGGCTGAAATGAAATGGTCTTCAAAAGAGACCCAAGCCACCCCATCAAATATAAAAAACCATGAAGTGCCTCCTCCAAAAATTCAACTCTCCAAATAGCTCCTCCCACATGAAGGAAAGAGATGAAGTTTGGCAATCATGGGCTACCCATTGCTTCTCCTAAAACATACAACATGAAATATAGGGAGAATCACACTCCCAATGGGCATCTTCAATTTATTTCCCTCCTTCAAACAGTGCTTCCTCTGAATATTGTTCCACCTGCAACATATGGAAGCATAAACTTATAAGAGCAAGGAGGTGAAATATGGTCCCCTGCATGGAACCAGCGTAGGGCATCATTTGCTTGCCTCAATATATGATGCAACAAGTGTCTTTGCAACCACTTGTTTGCTGCCACATCCATCCTGCAGGGTGCGATCATGGAAACACATTTTAGTGCCAAGGGTGCACACCAAAATCCATGTGGCTTTCCCCCACAACCCACTGCTAAAATAGCCATCATTTTGCTGCAATGAACCATAAGTACAATAAAACACAATGTGCAAGAAGGAAGGATCCTTCTTTATTTGATATGCTACTCATAAAGATAAGAGAGTGTAAAGCATGCCACAAACAGTTACCTCCCTCATCATGTACTTTGGCCTTTGAGCTGAAATGGCTCAAGTGAAAAGTTCCCCTTACTACTACATAGTAGGGGAGTGGTTGTGCCAACCATCTCATCATCCTTGGGCTATGAATCTGTCCATATGCTGATATGCAACCATTAAGTTTCCCTCCCAAGTGGACTCCTTCGTCAATGAAGAATATGCATGAAAATGCATGAAAGAAGAACCCATAAACACTGCATGTCGATTCCTCTTCTTGTGCTTGTGCAACCAAGCCAAGAAATTCAAAATGTAGTAGGAGTGCCTCCATTACTCCTTCATGCTCATCACTTACATGTCTCCAAAGTACATCACTTGTGAAGTGTCTTGGAAGACACTCCAACAAGTAACTTAAGCTCTCAAGTGACAATGCTACTAGCCTTTGGAGTAGGGCCACTGTCATCTCAAAGCTCCCCTCTTTGACATGAATCTTGCCAAAGACTCCTCCCATCACATTGCTGAAAATGTAGGCTCCTCCCAGGAAGAAGGTGCTGCTTGGGCATCCAAGATCAAAGAGAAATCCTCTTGCTCCTGCAACATTCAAACAAAATATGAGCAACAAGAATGTTTGCTGCTCCTCCATACTTCCACCATACTCAATCTGAAATGGGAACATAATGAGTGGTAAGAGAAATTCCATCCCATCATGATGCACCCATAATCTCCTCTTTGTACATCAAGAGCAACAATTGTGAAATGATCTTGGGACTTGTGGGTTATGGATCCTCCACATTTCCGCTGGGCACACTTCATCCATAAGGCTCTACTCTTTGGTGTAAGTATCCTGCCACTTGGTACCTCTTTCACAAGAGCTACCATTGTCCCAAAATAGATTTCTCCTTTTGCATTTCATGGGACATTGAAATGCAATCTCCTTCATGAAAAAATTTAAAAACCCCACCCTCGCATATGATGCATGGCTCATCAATAGTGCATGAGGATGATGACAGTTTATTTCCTCAAAATGGCACAGTGCAATGAAGGTCTCCCACTCTAGACAAACAGCTTGCCATGGTATGCAATCCCTCATGGCATGTATTGAACCAACATGAAATGAAAACTCATGCATACCTTGATAAAGTTTTGAAGGATCTTGTGTGCATGCAAGAGTCTCTTCCCCAAATGTGTTGGCTGCCTCAACTGCTGGAGATGAAGGTTGCTCCTTCATGATAAAGACAATGCTGGTATGTGCCTCTCCATGCTTCTGCTCTATTTCTCTGTGAGAATAGGAAGTGCATGGTCCTTCGTCTTCTCCTTCTTCTATTCCCTCAACCTCCTTGGAGAGGTTCTTGCTGGACCCAAAACTGATGAGATCAATATTATCCTATGCATCATTTTGACCTCTTCTTCCTCTAAAATTCAAACTTCACAGGCTGAGCCAAGTTCGAAGCTCTGATACCACTATAATATCCCAATGGATAAATTTCTGCAATGTCGGGAATATCTGGAGATATTCCTATTTTCCCACTCTGGGAGTATTAACAATCAACACTGAACTATTTCAGAGATTTACTACTGGGGCATTTACTGGATATGTCACCTTCACAAGGAAGGGTGAGATCCAGAGGCTACCTGGCCCACTAGTAGACTTTTCCAATAGAACTTTTCAAGAGCTAATATTTCCCTTCAAGGAATTTCTACATCAGATGTCCATGAGGACGCTGTATAAGGAAGCCCGTTTGAAAATAAGGCAATCCATTGTTGGAATGCCTTAGAATATATCTGATAAAAACTCCCTGCAGAATATAAGCTCAAAGAAATAACCCTAAGGGGGTTATTCAGATCTCCCACCAACAAGTATACCGAAACAATGTTCAATGTGAGAATCTTCAGCAATATGAAAGCTTCAACAAGTAGTAGCAATGAAATAATGTCTCACATAATGTAATAAGAGTGAAAATCTGATATATAATTTGTAGCAGCAAATATTATATAGAATCCTTAAGAAAAATACCTCTCAAGGTGAGTGCAAATCAGCCCCAAAGGAAAATGTACATGCAATGAAGGAAATACACTGCTACATGACCCAACTACTCTATAACTGTGCAATCTATAGGAGAAAATGACTGAAAACTGATATACATATGATGATATAGCAATATGAGCTCAAATAAAGATGGGGGAGCAAGATCTTAACCCCAGAAAACATTATTACATCAATCCTCCAAGGGATTGGCTAGAATACATAAAACCAGAAAATGTTGGAGTTGTAGTGTAGCTGCTGCAACTCAAATATAATACAACATCAGAGAAGGAATTATATGCTGCAATAAACAATGGTACCTCCTCCAATGATCTCCAAGTGAAGGGGCTGATCCCCTTACTAAATATTGCACCCTTTAGTGCACAAAAGAACCCTTTGTGCAAGCCACCTCTAAAGACAACGCTGTAAGGGAAGGGGACTATGCTAGGCATGAGAGAAAACATATGGCCCAATGCCAAAATATGTAATAGAAGCTCTGGGATCTCCTTTGCTGATCTCCTAGAGAAAGATATGGCCCCTCCTCTATAGAACAACTCTGAAAGTGAGATGATGAAGGTCCCTCACTGCAACACCAACAACTCTAGCGTTCTCTTGCTGCAAGAATAATGTCGTAGCTGCAGATGACTGCTTTGGCCTCAAGCCATGATGTGAGGAAGATTAATAATACTCTCTCCATGGCCTCCCATGGAAGAGAAGGGTATTCCTAAATGGGAATCCCTCTTGTGCTAAGCAGCACAAGCTATCTCTGTTGAAGCAGCTTCAACTTTGAAATTCTTTCTCCAAAGATGAAACGCCAACAATGGCTCTCCTTCATCTTTTATACAAGGAGTTCTTCCTTGCCATGGACCCCACTCACATTCGGGTTTCTCCCCTTTTGAATTTCCCTCCACCCAACTACGCAATCTTCTTGTGCAAGCTTCCCCTCTTGGGTACGTTGTTGACTTTGGTCAACCATGGTCTAGCTCACTTGCTTTTGGCCCTTTTCACACTTGGGGCTGCTAACTTAAGCCACTTAAGTAAAATTTTGCAACTTAGGAGTGTTTATTAAGTTGCTACATGGGTTCCCTCACCCATTTTATTCCTTTCATTAACATAAAAGCAAGATTAATGTTACAAATACTTTATTGCAAAATTTGGAACATTACAAACTTATTATCAATGGTATTTCTATCTCTTAATACTTTTTACTTATGTGCCAAGTGATATATTATTTTTAGTTAGTGATATATGAAATTTTGAATGTTTAGTTGTCATTATTGCACTTCTGTATGGTGATAACTTATTTTTATGCTGAATATATGAATAACTCTTATGCGATATATTTCTTATAATTGTTTCGGCTAAATTTTTATATGAAACAATCATCTTTAATGGGTTCTTTTCTCGTAGTAATTGAATGATTTTTATTATCAATTACTGTTAAAAATTATTTTAGATCGCATAAGTAAAGGCTTTTCCCGGGACAGTTTAGATTTAGATGTTTTTTATTACAATAGATTGCATATGATAGTTAAAAGATAGATTAGATTTACAATAAGCATTCACCCCATTAAACCCTCAAAAACAAAAACATCATCCCGTTAGTACATCCATCATAAATATATTGGGAAACTGGTCCCATCATCCCTATTTGGAGCCACTATTCAAAATGGAAAAGGAGCTACTTTAAGGTCCGGACCGAGTGGTTATCCCCCTTGTTGTAGACCCGATTTTTCGAGCCTTCACCATATTTGGCGCTAGAAGGAGGGCCTGACTGTGAATGGCAAGTAAATCTACATCTTCATGCCATTATAAGAGTAAAACTCCCTCACCTTCTCCCTCAACTTCTTGTTTGCATTCTGAATCTTCCATCACTCATCCAGAAGTTGAAAAGTAAAATACATAGCACATTACCGAAATCCAAAACGAGTCAGATTATTCTTCTTCAGATCCCCCTGAGTTACAAACTTTAATTCATAAGTTATAGGGAATTTATTTATCTCAAGAGGAATATGAATTTTCCCAAGGTAGTGTCACTTCTCACCTGACCCCGAATAAACGACTGACTAGAGCACAAAGAGAAAATTTAGGAATCCCACCAATTGAGTTTCCTTTACCGAGTCGTAAGAAAGATAAGAAATCATCAATAGAATCTCAGAGTGATATTTTATCATCATCTTCATATAACATATCATCCATATCCTCACAATTTCATTCATCCATCCCTCAACTCCAGATCGTGGTTCACACCAGTACAGGAGCAACATCCTCCTCTACCCAATCACCTACAACTACTGCTACACCTCCTCCTACTCATACCCCAACGATGGCAGGAAACCCTCCACCAAGGCCATGGACCAATCCAGGAGTTGTGAGAATGCCTGCACCTTTAGCAAAATTACCAGCTAATCCTAAGAAATGGCTTCCCAAGTTTAATCCTGATAATGGCCTATCAGCCGAAGAGCACATAAATAATTTCATGTTGTTTGTTAATTTAAATGGAGTAACAGAAGAGAATGCAGTTGTACGATTATTCCCTTATACCTTAAAAGGAGCAGCAAGATCATGGTATTTTTCATTACCATCAGGCTCCATTAATAACGGGGATACTTTTCAAGATCAATTTTTGACAAAATTTGGAGATGACCGATCTACAACAACTTTGATAAATGACCTCTCCAATTTGAAAGTTGAATCAAGAGAACCAATCAAGGATTTCAATTCTCGCTTCAACAAATTATTAAACAAATTACCAGAAACATCAAAGCCCAGCAACGAAGTCCAAAAATTAATGGTATACTTCTGCTTTGCCTTCAAATTCAGCCATTTTTGTAGATAGGGCTGCCAAGCCAACATTAGCTGAAAATATGAAGGAAGTGATAGTTGTAGAAAAATGTATCCTAGCTCTAGAAAAGAAAAACGGTGTAGATGAACGAAACTCTAAAAAATTTTATTTTAGAGATGATCCTAAGAAAAAAAAATCAAAGGACCCATTCGACTTGGAAGGGTTACAAAAATTTTTGAAAACCATGTCCAATGAAATGGTTGATATTAAGAAACAAGTAGTAGAAACCTCTTCTAAGAAATATTTTAAACCGTTCAAGAGAAATCCTTCAAACGATTCGAAACCTCCAAATGCTATAAAAAATGCAGAATCAAAAGGAGAAGAAGAAAAAGAAGTTTCCAATGATGAACAAACCAATGATGATGAAGTCATGGAACTACAAGGTATGTGGGACTTCATTCTTCCAGAAGAATAAGATCAAGATGTATTTCCTGTTACTACAAGAAGTAGAAATCAACTTAATCCTCCACAACCCAAGCCCGACTCCCAAGGAAAAAATCATAGGTAAGAAATCCTCATCAAGGGCGACTTAGACAAACCTAGTTCAATCTGACTCAACAACTCCATCTAAAATGCTTATCATCTTTGATGAAATGGAGTATAACATTGTTGAAGATATGAACAAAACTAGGGCCAATATTACTTTTCATGAGCTTAGCAAATTAAAGCATCAACAGAAATTGCTCTTGAAAGAGCTGCATGCAGTACCTATTAAGCCTCTACCTCCAGCTATAATTTCACAAGCTACTAACGAAAAAGGATGACCTCCAACTGGCATGACAGATAAATTCAATCCAAATGACATCGCTTTGATTGGAGGAAGGTTGAAATCCCATACTCTGCCACTTCTCCTTACCTTTAAAGTTTTCAATAAAAAATTGCATAACTGTTTGGTAGATTCAGGTGCTTCATCTAATATTTTCCCTAAAACAGTTTGCGCAAACTTAAATATCCAACCTCAAAAATCTGCAGTACACATAGTGTAGTTGGATCGGTCTCAAGTCGAGGTTATCGGTGAACTTAATCAAGTAACCATAAGGCTTTCATCAAACCCGAAGGTATCTCAAGTTATTGATATACTTGTCGCAGACATTCCTAAATTTTATGGACTATTCCTTAGTAGGGATTGATCAGAGAAGCTTCATGGTTACTTTTCCACCGACTGGTCTCATATGTGGCTCCCTTACAACGGTAAACCAAATCAGATAAAGGTTGAACGAGAAAAACACCAAAATTATATAGTGACAGAGTTAGAAGGAGAAAACGAGCCTGTAGCATATAGCAGCAATAAAATTGGAAATTATTCCGCTAATTCATTCTTAGGAAATTTCAATGCTCATACCTCACCTTTTTTAGAAAATTTCGTTTTATTCGAGATAGAAAATTTCTCTCAAACAGATAGTTCTAGATGCATTAATTTTGAAAATAGACCTGTAGATAAAACTTTGTTTTGGAATTTATTCTTTGATTCTTCTAAGTCTACTGATGGAGCAGGAGCAAGTTGTATATTAGTCAGTCCAAAAGGAGAGAAAACCATGCTAACATGTAGGATCGAGTTCAATTGCACGAACAATACTGCTGAATATGAAGCATTAGTTAAAGGGTTATACAAAGCAATCGAGCTTGATATCAAATATCTGAAAGTTTTTGGAGACTCTGAGATTGTTATTAAACAGGTAAGAAATACTATACATTTCCTATTAGGACACTTGAAGCACTATCAATCATTAGTACAAGACCTGACTTCACACTTTATAGCATTTAATATTTCACCCATTCCCATCATCCAAAATGCTAGTGCTGATCTCCTCGCTAATGTAGCTTCAAAGCTCATTCCACCAGAAAACTATAGCCCAGACAGATTCTCGGTTGAATTTATCTTTAGACCCTATATCCCATATAACATTACCAATTGGAGAGTTTTCAACAATGACCCTGATATCGTAAGTTTTATGACTTCAGAAGGGTCTTACAATAATCAGATAATTGATGAAGACCAGCACGACAAGAAGCTGAAACAAGGAAACAACAATAACGCTATACCTAAATCCGTAGTTAAGCTGGAAGACCTATATGATTTAAAGGACAGATTTAAACAGTCCACCAATTCAAAACTCTATAGTTCAACTCTGAGATATGAATTAGTAAATCTGGGGACTGATATAAAACCACATAATATAAACCTAGGTCTTGGTCTAACACCCGAGGAAAAATTATCTTTCATTCGACTTTTAAAACAATACAAAAATGTCTTTTCCTGGAATTACGATGATCTCAAGACTTATGACACTTCAATTATACAGCATACAATTTCGATGATCTCTGATGAAAAGCCAGTCCAGCAGAAATTGAGGAAAATCCATCCCAATTTGGAAAACCAGATTAAGTCTGAGTTGAACATATTACTTAAAGCCAAGATTATTTTTCCTCTAAGGCATTCTATATGGGTTTCCAACATGGTACCAGTCAGAAATAAAAATGGAGAAATATAGATTTGTATTGACTTTCAAAATCTCAATAAGGCTTGCCAAAGGATAACTTTCTATTACCCCCTATGGAAAAAATACTACAATCGGTTGTGGGGTCTGAACTGATGTCCTTTTTATATGGCTTCTTGGGGTATAATAAAATCTTAGACCACCCATAAGATCAATTTAAGACTACATTTAGAACTAAATGGGGCACTTACACATATCAAAATATGCCATTTGGGTTGATTAATGCCGGTGCCACGTTTCAAAGGGCCATGGATATTGCATTTAAAGGATTAGTGAATAGGTCATTGGTGATTTACTTAGATGACATAACATTGTATTCTAAAAAATGCAGTAGTCACCTCAAAGACTTAAAACAAATTCTCCAATGATGTCAAAAATATGGGATCTCACTCAATCTAAAAAAATATTTTTTCGCATTAATTGAAGGGAAGCTTCTCAGATTTATAGTATCTAAATTTGGAATCCATATCAACCCAGATATGATTAAAGAAATTTCTGAGATATCCCTACCTCATAACAAAAAATCAATGCAATCATTCCTTGGTCCATTCAATTTTGTTAAAATATTTGTCCCCGACTTCTCAAGAATCGTCTCACCTCTCCAAGCCATGACAAAGAAAAACTCTCTCTTCAAATGGGGTCAGGCAGAACATGAAGCATTTGACTTGATAAAGAAAGTGATTATAAATGCCCCATCTTTAGTAAATCCAAACTTTTCCGATCCTTTCACTTTGTATACATTTTCCTCTGAGAAATTGTATGCTGCAATACTCACACAGGCCAATCAAGATAAAGTTGAAGCCCTAATTGCCTTCTTCAGTTCAAACTTGCAAGGAGTTGAATTAAATTACTCTGACGTGAAGAAACAGGCTTATGTGGTATTCAAAGCAATCAAACACTTTAGACCCTTCCTTCTCAAGACTCATATGAAAATAATAGTACCATTTCCAGCGGTGAGAAATCTTTTGGTACAGAAAGATGTAGGTGACAAGAGGTAAAATTGGGTCACAGCCCTGCAAGAATATGACGTTGAAATTAAACCAGCAAAAATTGTGAAAGGTCAAGGTTTTTGCAGGATGTTGGTTGGAGCATTGCACTTGTCAGAAACGCAGTCACCAGACAGTGAAGTACAAATGTATGGGGTAAACCTAAATGACTTTGAATCAAGGTATGTAGATATCATGCTTTACTTAAAAAATGGATATGCTCCTCCACATTTGAATCATACAAAGAAAAGATCCCTGAGGCTAAAAGCTAAACAGTATCAATTGTAAATGATGTACTTTTTAGAATGAATTATGATTCTGTTCTCCTTAGATGCCTTGATAAATATGAAGCAGAAAAAGTATCGTAGGAACTTCATGACGGACCAACAGGTGGACACTATGTAGGAGATGCAACATCTCACAAAATCCTATGCGTAGGTTACTATGGGCCAACGTTATTTAAGGATGCACATAACTATGTAAGGAAACGCCAAATCCGCCAGACTACTGCCGGAAGACAAAATAAACCATCATTGCCATTGCAGCCAGTCAACATTGATCAACCATTTGAACAATGGGGATTATTTATAATAGGTGAGATTGTTCCTCATTCTTCTAAACAACATAAGTATATCCTTACATCTACCGACTACTTTACCAAGTGGGTAGAAGCAGTTTCGCTAAAGACAACCAAATTTGAAAGTATCATCGAATTTATAGTTCAATTTATAATTACCAGGTTTGGCTTACTTTTTTCTTTAATGTTTGATAATGCATCATATTTCTCAGCTAATACTATGACTGAATTTGCACTCAAAAGAGGTTTTAAGCTTAAATATTCTGCTAATTATTATCCGTAAGGAAATGGATTGGATGAATCAACGAACAAAAACCTTATTAGGATCATTAAACGAACTATTGATCAAAATCATAGAAACTGGCATAAGTCTTTAACGTATGTTCTTTGGGTAGATCGAATAACTAAGAAAACTTCTATTGGAACTTCTCCTTTTAATTTAGTTTATGGGAAAGAAGCGGTCCTCCCGACAAATCTAGCTATTCCTTCTTTAGCCTTAGTTCAATTCATTGAAGAAACCCCTTCTTCATCCCTGCAATTAAGATAATTTCAGATCCTTAAACTTGAAGAAGAACGGGAAAAGGCCAGAATTATCCATGCGCATCATCAACAATTAGTAAAATCTTCTTTTGATTCAAACTTGGCGTCTAGAAAAGATTTTCAGCTTGGAGACTTAGTATTAAAATGGGATAAAGCCCATGAAGATAAAGGCAAGCACACTAAATTCCAACGGATGTGCCTTGGACCATTCCAAATTTTTGAAATCATCAGTCCATCAAATTTCATGTTACGAGATTTAGCAGGGAAAAGAGAGTCTTTACCTGTTAATGGGAAGATCCTTAAAAAATATTTCCCACAGAAGATGATCTCTTCTATTTTCTATAGATTATTATTTTTGTTTTAGTTTTTCTTTGATAAATAAAACAAGTTGAGAATATTTGATTTTGGTTTCCACGAAAAGAATAGTGTCTTATTTCAATTTTGTTTTTTCACTTGTATAAGTGGATATGGTTAGGAAAATTAATATTTATTTTTGAAACATAGGGTCAAGTGCTATCATTCTGAAAATTCTTATTTTTTCTTTTGTTTCAACTATACAAGTTTTGGTTAGAATCAACTTTCAAGAAGAATTTTTCCTCATGTCAGTCATAAAAGGTACCAATAATAAAACAAAGATTCTCTACAAAAAAACTATTTTTAAAACTCTATAGTTGTCATCCTGAAGAATTCTTAAGGAACCAATGAGTTCATCCTCACTTTAGGAAACTGCGAGATTCAAAGAGTAATCCAACTATGCACTTCAAACTTAAAGAATGAGAGGTCTCATCAAGAGCCGGCTTATCATGATCATAAAGATTATAACTAACTGACATTACCATACTACATACCAAAACAGGGTAATGGCTTGAGATTGTTTCAATCAAAGACAAGGGTTCTCATCACGAGCCAACTTGTTCAGTTAAGTTATAAATTAAGTGAATGCCACTATCAATTTTGGCTACCAAACCAAGACATTTTTCTTTAATAATTAAAAGGAAGAAATAATATAAAAGAAAACAAGAAATAAGTGTATATGAGGATTTATCTTTGAAAATTGCATGCTTCTCAAAGTAGGACACAAGATCATTACTGGGTAACAGGTAACCCTGTCAAGGCTATGGACACCTACTAGTAGCAGACGCTCTACCTACGACAAATGAGTACACTTATACTGATCTATGGAGATGTTTTTGTTTTTATCTTTAAAAACCAAGTAATGACTGATATGAGTAAAATGAATAATTTTGGGGAGAATATAAGCATAATAAAGATAGTTAGAACAAAACGTTGTTGTTAATAAATATCTTTGTTTACCTTATATTTCTACAATGTAGTTTCATTTTCAAAACCATTTCTATTTTAGAAGTTTTTAGAAAATTCAAAAAACCATCAGAGATAACTGGTTCTTCCAATTGAATCGCCAATTGTTGTGACCATCAACAACCCCCCCTCTTTTTTAGTGCTAGTAATAACACTAATAAATGGGGACCCTTCTCACATAAATAAAATATTATCATTTAAGGATACTTTTATTTTCACAATAAAATAAAATATCAAAATAGAACTTGCTAAAACATGTAAATTTACCTTCCCATACTCCAAGCGTATAAAACATCACAAATTATGAGTTTCCTTATAGACAAAGCACTACATGATCATTAGACTTAAGAAAAACTTTATATTGGAAAGTCTCAAACATTAAGGGAAGCTTTAATAAACTTGTTTTTATCGCATCGCAAAAAGGTTACAACGGGCATCCTTTATAGAAGTCGCTCCTTAAAAGTGCGATCCGCGAAAATGCGAGATCACAAAGCTTACAACCTCTTAGCCTCTCGCAAATCGCCTATCACAGCAGCCCAACGTAACGATGTTTTTAACGATAGTAAGTTTTACGATATTGCGATCTGTGATATTTTGAAGAAAATCTCAAAATCGCTTTTATTGCAGATCAAAGGGCTCACAGTTCTAGGATAATAACTTTCTGGTGTTCAATGAAAAGTTATGAGCATTAAAGTTTAGCTTAACGGTCCATTAGTGTTCATTTATTTAAAAATGATGTGGGTCAAGGTAATAGGACCATCTGATGCAAGTTGATATCATTTGATATGATTTAGAATTAAAAGCTTTCCCGTCACCTTTTTTTTTTTTTTTCTATTCATTTTTTCCTGTATTCACTATCATCTTTGTTCTCTAATTGCAACTTTTAGGAAGAATACCTAGAGCATAAACTATGAAGAAATGGTGAAGAAAGGCAAGGCTCCCGCGTCTGAGAAATCATAAATGACCCCATTATTCATAGACACCACCTGTAGTAGAGACGCAGGGATATCTACCTGGGAAGCTATGTATCAGTTGTTAGAGGACGAGAACCCGAGAATTATGGAAGTTACTATTACAGCCGATGAACACAGCTCTTCTATTTCTACACCGCATTGCTGCGAGGCCAAAGATACTCCCCTACACTGATATGGTAAAATGGATTATATATCAAGCAGACATATCTGATAGAGAGTTCAAGACAGCCAGTCAGCAAGTCATGGGGTCGTTTACCCCAAACAATTTGAGACATATGTACCATTTTTCACAACCCCAAGCTAGCTACAACAAGAAATTTGTAGAAAAGTTCACCAAAGAGAACAAAGAATTGGAAGAATTCACAAGGCACTGGTCAAACAATGAAGAAATGTTGAAGAAGGATAAACACGGTATGTATTCCACTGGTTCTCTTTCTTCTCCTTAGTGTTTTGCCGCTACAATGTTATGCAAACTGTTTGGGAAACCAAACATTGATAAGTTTTCATCAGAATGGTTACCTTTGTTGGATGTGGCTGTCAATGCCACCATAATGAATTGGGCCCAAATCTTATCGAATAATTTAACCTCTGCAATTGTGGCATACAGAAGTAAAAGAAGTTCTACTTTAAGGATTTACCCTCCTTTATTTTTGATCTCTTATATCATGGATGCTATTTTTTTTTTTTCCGATTTCCCTATTATGGGATGGAAATGGACAGTAAAAAATCCACTTCCCATTCATCACAAAGTATTATGGGAATCCAATTTCATCCCAAATTTCTTTAATATTTGTCATGGAGTTATGCTCCCTATTTATAAAATGATCTATAATCAAACTATCCCAAGGTTTTCCCTAGAAGCTGAAGTAGACATTCTCCCTGTGGGAAGGTGGTTCGAGGAAGAATCGTTCACGTATATCAGCATGTTTGGCAGCATTTCTTCACCCCATGTGCTACCTTTTTATGTCCCTAACAAACTAATGGGCAGGGAAATAGCCTATCAGATCTGTGGTGTGGGGGGAATGACCAAGACACTGAAAGAGTCTAAGAAGGCCATCTGGCCCCAATTTCCTATAGTATGCGGAGCTTTTGCATTGTCTAACTTAGGTCATGCCTTTAAAGAAGTTGATAATATATTATGCTTGCAACTACCAAATTTCCCGGGGAGGAAATATGATCCCTTTGGTGTTATAAGTAATTTTACTATAAGTGTTAAAATAAAAGTGTTTTCCAATGAATAAGATCCCTTTGATGATGTATTTATGCAGAAGAACACTTTCAAAGAGTTTCTACATATGGCACGAATTTAGTTTGACCAAAAAGAACTCCAAAAGTTTGACATTTACAGAAAATGGAGGTTATGAAAGGTCCCGTTGGACCAATTGTTCATCGAACCTCCAAGGGAACCTACTCCCAGTGTTAGCATAAATGGAAATTCAAAACAGAAATCTAAATCTAGTTCTAAAAGAGAATCAGCAGGAAAATCCAATGATCAGTCCAAGAGTGAACACAGCAGAAGTGAAGGGTGAGTTAAAGATACAACACAATCTAAAGAAAATCCTGGCCAGCAGGTCTTGTCCCCAAAAAAAGCTGAAACTCCCACTCATTTTACAAAGCTAATTGTAGTGGATCTAGAGGGAGAATGGGATAATTTTAATAAGGTAATAAACACTAAAGAACAAAGCGCAAAGCCGCTGACAAACCCAAAAGATTCAGCTACAGTAATGGAGGTAGAAGGGACTATCAATACTTAGGAAACATAGCATATTCCTGTTGCTCTGTCATCAATAATTGTACTAAGGATATAGGAGATTCCTCCTCTAGATGTATTTTATAGCCCTCAACATAAATCTTTCATGAGAATGCAACGAAAGAAAATAAAGCTAGAGGTTGTGCTCACTTGAGAAGTTGAACCTCTAGATGTTGTTTGGAAAGATCCCACTACAGACCCATCAGAAAATCTATCTAGGCTCTCTCAAATCACAGGAGAATATGCTTTTGCAACAATTGATAAAGTAGCAGAGGTTCAGTTAATACTTAGAGATAAAGAGGATATGATTTTATTTTTGTAAAAAAAACTACAATAAGTCAGTATCAATTAAGAAGCAGAGACACGGCTGGCAAAACTCCAGCAAGACTTCCATCAGATGAAATTAAATCATCAAATCAGTTTAGCCAATAAAGAAGAACAATTACAAACTATGATGGAACTGCATAAGGATGACCCCAAAACTGGGGAGTTTATCATAGAAGCACTTGCTCTCAACTCTCAGCTCTTGCAACAGGAAGAATTATTTTTCCAGAAGATCTCGCAATGGAATTCCCATTGTGAAATAATCGATAATATTATAAATCAAGTCTTATATTTACGACTTGATTATGATTCAATTTTAAAGAAAATTTCAGACTTCTTAGACTGGCAGAAATCAAAAGAAGGGAAAAGAGAAAAATTGCCCAGAATTGATGAATCGCATAAAGAGATGTTATTTGCGAAATGGGATTTCCATCTTAAAGAAGAAGAACATGCAATGGGAGAGGCAGCAGAAGTAGTGAATAATATCATTGAGTGCATAAATGAAAATCTGTACATGGCCAATTTTATTGCAGAGAATATCCTACGCTTTCTTCCGAAGGCACAACAGCTTCAAACAGAGTGGAAACAAACAACACAGAAAAAAGCAGAGACAATTAAACAGATAAACAGGTTAAACTAGGACACATACTGGTGGTACATGGTAAAGCCACATAACCAATGCATTACCGTGAGATGCCTCATAACCTCTGCCGAGAAGATGGTGCCAGCTCTTGCCAATGCCGTATTTTTAGGATAGTTAAAAGCTGAAGTGAGCCAACCAACGCTCTTGAAACTGATGATGGATATTTGCAATCTAAAGGATCATATGCAGAATTTATCATAGATACAATTTAGTTTTATTTTAGTTCATTTTTTTCTTAATATGAGGCAGGTGTTTTAAGCCTCCTCACCTATTTTTGTAATATCTATTTGTAGATTTCATAAAGTAGTATTTAAACCCCTCTCATGCATTTAGAGAGGGGTCCAGAATTTTATCAAAAAAAATTCTTCAGAACATGCACTGTTGCCCCTCTTGAAGGAATTTTTGATAAAAGAGATGGAACGAGATTTCTCTTTATATGAGTTTGATATCTGCTACTGAAATGCACTTTTGTACTCTTAATGGATGTTGAGTGATTTGAAGATAAATCTATATCGCTGCAGCTCATGAGTAGAACTTGCTCATGAGTAGAACTTATTATCAATGGTATTTCTATCTCTTAATACTTTTTACTTATGTGCAAAGTGATAAATTATTTCAGTTATTGATATATGAAAGTCTGAATGTTTAGTTGTCATTATTGCACTTCTGTATGGTGATAACTTATTTTTATGCTAAATATATGAATAACTCTTATGCGATATAATTCTTATAATTGTTTCGGCTAACTTTTTATATGAAACAATCATCTTTAATGGATTCTTTTCTCGTAGTAAGTGAATTATTTTTATTATCAATTGTTGTTAGAAATGATTTTAGATCGCATAAGTAAAGGCTTTTCCCGGGATAGTTTAGATTTAGATGTTTTTTATTACAATAGATTGCATATGATAGTTAAAAGATAGATTAGATTTAGAATAAGCATTCACCCCATTAAACCCTAAAAAACATAAAGATCATCCCGTTAGTACATCCATCATAAATAGATTGGGAAACTAGTCCCATCATCCCCAGTCAGAAACACTATTCCAAACAGAAAAGGAGTTGCTTTAAGGTCCAGACCGGGTGGTTATCCCCCTTGTTGTAGACCCAATTTTTCAAGCCTTCAATAGTCCCCAATGAAAAATATTTGTTGGTCCACATCCCATATACTAATCAAATATTGGAGCAGCTCTAGTTGAGCTCTCAGCCCTGATGTTTGGAAAATTTTCAACAAACCACTATCACGCAATTCATTGACGTAATTTTGGTCTTGCAATGCTTGGTGGTCGTCCACCTCATGGCTTCATTCTTTCCATTCAATTTTCATCTTTGAGGAAAACACCTACAAAACATGTTTAAATGGAATTTTAGGAGCTATCACCGGAGTAATTTTGGAAATTATCCATAGAGATGTGTGGATTTATTATTCAAAATCCTTCCTGCGGAAAACGCGGATGTATAAATTAATTTAGTTATGGTGGTGCACTGCCCTAACAGGCTAAACATGACCAGCGTGACCCCGATAGCTCGAAATTGCACTGGCCGCGAGCAATTTTGAGGCTTGAAATCCTCCCCCCAATATCCCTATTTCTAAAATTAAATGATAAATGAATGGAATTAAAATGAAGAGGAGGCTTAGAGCTCTTACCTAACGCTGACGGATTGATGAATGGTATCCTTGACCGACCACACCATTGATTTTAAATTAGGAGGGAAAATGGACAAAATGCTCTTCTCAAAATAGAAAGGTGAAAATGAATTTACTTTTTGGTATATTTATATATTTTTGAAAATTCTCGCCAATGTTTTTTTATTTTTCCTTGATATCAGTGATGTTTAACGTTTTTTGTGCAGTAATAGGACTTTCACATGGTTGGTTATTATTTTTTATGTAAATGAGTTGTAATTTTATCTCTTTTTCAGGCTCGGTAAACATTTACGAAAAAGGAACCCCCCTTGAGTCAACTTTCAACACTTTTCTGACTCTTAAAAAATGAAAATATTTCTGAGTACTTGTAATTTAGAACTCTTTAAAGTGAATTAATTGACGTAATATCAATAGAATTTTACCCCTTTTTCTGGCTGAGATTTACTATTTACGAAAAAGGAATACCTTGATCGAACATGGTCAAGATTTTCTCTCTAATATTGTTTTCTACCTTTTCGGATTCAAGAGATGATTTAAAAAAATGGACATGATGGAGTTTAATTTTTGTTTCTTTTCAAACTCCTTAAACATGAAATGTTACCGAGTTACCCTTTTGTTTGACTCATTAAATATTAAACGACGAAATACTTGTCACCATGACGAGACCGAGTTCCTCCTTCCTATGTCTCGTTAAAATTACTAGGATGGATTCATTCAATGAATTAACTTACATGATCATCATATGATATCCTCTTCACGTTGGCTATATAAAATAAAGAGGTACTTGTTAGCAATAAAGGGGGGGAATTGAAAGTGAACATCCTATGTGTATTTTGGGCAGCTTGTTGCTCTTGAACATGACACTCATTTGTAGTTCGTGTCATGTTAGGGACATCCTACATTCATTACTTTGCCTCCATGGGTTTTGGAAATCCATTTGCCTCTCATTTGATTACCAATTTTGTCAACATGACCTTTGATCCTATTTGAGTCAAATGCTACCACACTCCAAATTCATGTCGCCAATATGTTCAAGAGAAGTTCTTTTTCTCAAACATCCTTTGCTTATATGACCTCCTCTATTACAATCTTGAATCATTCCTATCATCTTAAGATACCTGTTTTCTTGTGTATATGATGTGGGAATCATCATGGCCCTACTTCGAAGAAGCACTTCCTGTCAAATTCAACTCATTGTCCGGGAAGGTGATTTAGAAACTTCAGTTCAGTACCTTGGATCTTGCTTGCCTCAATGGCAAGTTCTTCATGTTAGACGATAGGTTCACATCATTGGCCTTCAATCAAATGATTCTACATGTGTTCGGCTTCAGCACATTCATTCTCACTTGTAGTTTGTGATGTTTTACCTTGAGGTCCATCACCATTATTGGTGGTCTCTCTCGTTCCTGTTAACGGTTTTCATCATTGACTGGTAATCAGGTGGTTTCTACCATGTTCGAAACCAAAACATTTATTCGCATGGCTATATTCATACATTGGGTTGATTGAGATCGCAGTGAAAATTTTGGGTCTCATCTGATTTTTATCCAGGCTATGGGGAGTTATTGAGTATTCATGATTGTATACATGACCCTATCTATACAGATGGTTGTGTCCATACCGTGGATCATTTTCTATGATCTCTTTAGACGGATGGTTGCGACCATGTCGTGGATTGATGTGTCATTTAATTCCTAGTGTAGGGTTATGTGGTTAGGCATATTCATATCAGAGATGTCATATATTGTGATATGTTTTATCTGGCAGGTTTTCCAGAGGTGGTCTACATTCTTTGCCTTGGTTCATAAAGCATTTCAACCATCAATCCCTATTTTTCCTTCATGCTTTAGGCGGAATATGTTAAAAATTAATTTGTTACTATGCTAATTTTCCCTTCCTAACCCTGAAATTCCCCATGACAGATCTTGTTCAATGTTTCCACCATCAAGAAATATGTTAAGACATCCCCTGAAGATCTAAAGAAAACTGCCTTGGAAGATTACTCAAGAAACTTGGTCAAATTCCTAGTTTCCTTAGTCAACGCTTTTCTTGGTGTCATGCTCACATTGATGTCATGTTCACAGTTTTGGCTTAGTGTTGCCAACACCCTTATTTCTTGGAACACTGTGTTGATCCCTTTATGGCATTTTTTTCTCAAATGGAGGAGAAGCTTCGACCTCTAGAAGTTCCAGGGAGGTGAGTTAGTTGTTAAACGGTGTTAATAGAGTCAAGCTCTCTAATTTTATAGCTTTTATCTCATCCATGGGCAGTTTATACCTTAGAAATTGGGCCTTCCTCCTCCTTTCATGGTCTCCCAACCTCTTCTCCCTTCCTATAAATTCACATCCCTCATCCCAACAATGTTAGAGTTGGTTGGTCATTTTCGAGCTAGTCTGAACTCTTGTTCCCTTGCATCATAGAATTGTGATATCACCTAAGTGTTATAGGTCAATTTGGGCATAATCCCCCATGGCCTGGTCACACTGGACATCATCCCCAGGACCAATGAAATAGGGTCTATCATCCCCTTACATTTCAATTGATATATGCCCTAAGATAAGAACAAATCATTCATGGCTTCTATTGTGATATTCCAAGGTTTGAAGTATATTTTATATCACCTATTGACTCACCAATGCTACCTCTAAAGGGAATAAATGCATTGCATATGCAGCATCCTCCATTCAAGGGTGCACTCCAATGCACTTCCCGACATTCAAGAGTGTGTTGGTAAATTGGGAGCGAAATTCTCATTGTTTCGGAATCTCCACATGGCCAGTGCCTTATATAATAGTCCATATGTGTCAAAATTTGAATCCAAGTGTCCATCTAGCACCTCTAAACTTGGGAACATGTATTTCATATTATTAGAAATTCATTCATTGAGAAACTACCATCAGTATCCCTACAAAATTGAGCACAAATCCTACTGTCGGGGAAGGAAGAATTTTGGTAAAGAAATGATGTTGGATTCTCATTTGAGAGAGTGAAAGTACTGATATGTTTCTAGTGTGATGTTGGATGTTATGAGGCTAGGATGAAGCTGGAGTTGGTGATATCAAATTGATCATTGGTTGTAACCTCCCCTTTCTACTCCTTACTAAATATTGTTGTTCATTTTCGCATATATGTATATGTTAATGTTTCTATTTCTCATGCAATGGACTCTTGAATGATATTTATGTTTCACATCTAGTAAATTTGAGTGATTAAGATAAGTAGGCATCTGTATATTGCAATATGTTTACTGCTCTCCGTTTATGCTTGTAGGAAAAAATCTGGCTATCTGAGTTGGATTGAAGGTGACATCAAAAGCGATAGAAGGAGAAGGAGAAGCGCTTGGATTGCAAGTAGGTTATTCTATCATTTTATGTGTCTATTTATTATAGATAAATTGGTAGAAAATTCTTTCATATGTTGTTCTAAGTGCCTAGCACGACACTTATATAATTTGATTTATTCGTAGATCATAATTTTGCATAACAAATTGGCGACTTCACTGGGGAGTTTCCTATCATTCCTGGTGTTTATTCCTCTATTAATCCTCATTAGTAGCATCTACTTTCCATTATTATACTTTTGAATGAAATAATGGCATTAGAAGTGTGTTATGTAGCTTGAATTTTCAATGACTGCTGCGCCCAATGCATTGTTGGTCAAGACACAGTGCACTGTCTCCCACTCAGGGGTGCACTGCAACGCACTATCTCCCCTTAGAGACTGTGTTGCCCCCTTAGCCAAAAAAATTCCATTAAAATTTGTCATTTCTATCATTCTCAGCCATTTTTTTGTTGTATTCTCAATTGTATGATACCTCCTAGAGACCAGTGAAATTACATGATTCTTCCTCCTTTGGAAAGTAAATTTGTTGAATGTCTATTTAAGTATTTTTATTTAACATTGGAAAATAAAATTAGAAGTATTTTATTTCTGCATTAGATCCATTTTTTTCGTAAAGGAAATTATCGTTAAATTCTTTGTTTCCTGTAGGAAAAATTTTAGTTCCATTCTTCGTTTTTCCTAAAAGAGAAATTGTTGTTAAATTCCTCGTTTCTCAAAGAAGAAAACATTTGTTTTTGTTGATTTGATGCATATATTTTCCTTTCTTGCATTCACATTAAGGGAGTTGAAAACAAAACTTGCATGTGCATATAGTGAATTGTGTGTGTTGCATAGTAACAAGTTATAAAAGCTGCATTTTAGTTTTTTCTCTTTGTTGTTTTCTCTAAAATTGATTGCTCTTTCCCTTAGTAGCTAGGATTTTCATTGAAAAAGAAAAAATTGAAAAGTTTGCTTATCATTTTAGTTTGCATTTTTAGGAATTTCCATCACATCATGTGGTGAACCTCAAAGACAAACTTTCTAAACAAGATCAACTTAAAATTTACATCAATTTATCTAAGAAATCATTGGAACTATAACGATAACATTTAGAAGGTCTAGGGTAGAGACATGTTCTGACATCATTAAACATAGAAGTTGTCGTTAACTTGTCTGTGATACATTCTGAGTGTGATACCTCACTCCATGTATGTAATTATATCGGAGCTCGTCCACATACCTTCAAGTATATCGAGTGGTGTTCTAGTACGAGAAGTATAAGGGAGTGCTCTCATTGTGCGGTTTCGCATTAGATAGCATTAATATAGACTTGGGCCTCCACGTACCTTCAACTATATTTGGGAGGAAAAATTTAGATTTCTATCCATCCATAGTGAACCGAGTTGGCCACCTTCTAACTTGTGATACACCAAACAAAACATTCAGGGAGATTGCCTACCTGTACTTCTTGGTTCGCCAGGAGGTATTTTGCAGTAAACAATTACTTGGTAAACCTTTTGCCTAGAATTACCCTTTTATTTTGTTTATTTTTTTTTCATAAAATAAATCAGTCATCATGTAAGAATAACACCCCTTTCCCCATCGTTCACGTAGAATAGAAATGAAACCACCTTTACCACCGGAAGCCATTTCTGGTCGGCGAAGGTGATATCGCTCTACTGAAACTAGTACTATCAATACCTCTGGTGCAACATCATCCTCACATATACCAGAGTTGTCACAAGTTTTTTCTACAAATCCTGGTTCATATAGTGTTGTCGAGACAAAGTCCTCACAGCTACCCATGGTCACGATCCATCCAATCAGTGAGACCATACCTCCCGAACCCAACTTTGTTCAATTGGAAGTTGATCCGGATGCTGTCACTTTTTTTCCAAAACATATGAATCCCGAAGTTGAACGACCGAAATTTGTTCCTGTATTGGTCGCCCGACAATCTATTATAGCCATTGAGTCTCCCATATCATGCAGTCAACCTCATGAAATATAATTTGGGCCTAACGATGAAATCCTTCCACCTGGTTTAATTTTGATTAAAGAAATAACACAAGACGAAACACCTTTAACTCCAACTCATTTTGGGGTGGAGATTTACCTGTACGAGTCTTTTCCTCAATAACCTGCCTGTTCTTTTGTTGATCCTGTGTCTATTAGAGTTCCTGTAGATCTAATTGGGTATACATTTGGTCGAATAACCATGCCTGAGCCAACATCTTTGGCTGGACCATATATTCCAGTTGCAATAGCACCTGCTCTTGCTACCATGTCGATGTTCACAACATCACCAGAGTCACATCTATATGGAGGCCTTTCCATCCCACCTGGTTACCAATCTTTATCTGGAACCTTCTCTAGTGCATCCTCAAACCCATGGACTTCACCAATTTCATCATCTGGTATTCTAACTGGTAAATGTATAGTGAGTATTGAATGGCTTGATCCTTTATATACATCATCAGGTCAATATCAAGCTGGTCCATTTAGATATATTCCATCTAGTACAATTTAAAATAGACTCCTTGCATTTGGAGAATAATATTTTCCATCTTATTATACTCGTCATACTGGGGGGAAACATATGGTCACCCATTTTTCCAGTATTCCATCTTTATTTGGTCATCCTAATATCAAAATGAAAGTTTGTCAGTGGCAACCCACTCTACCCATCCAACCACAAACGTTTGTACACTCGTATCAACTGTTTTAACCTGTTGCACCCACATAGCCTCCACTTGTTAATACATCCTTACCCCTTTTACAGACTTAAAATGTTGTACCTCAACCATCTCAGGCGGGCCCTTCAACCCAATACCCTCAAGTACTGGGCCCTCAAACTCCAACTCCTTCTGCTGGTTTACAACAACCACCTGTATCCAGAATTATTTATTCACAAGCAAGATTACCATATTATGGGATGTTTCAACCACAACCATGTTATACCTATCCACAACTGAATACAAGCTATCCTAGTTTGGGTTACAATATTGGTGGACAGACCCCTTGGCAGCCACAAGCGCAAATGCCACAACCTTCATTTCAACAAATAGCGTACCCAAGTTTTGGTCAATAGAATCCTCAAGCGTTTTCATATCAAAAGAACACCTATCTGGGTTACTAGCAACAGATTCCTTATGCTGGTGCTCAAAGTCCTATTGCCCAAGAAATTCCATCATACCCTGGCTATGCTCAACCCGACCTAAATCAACAGTTGCCCTTTGTTTCAACTTTAGAGTTACCGGATTTAAACCAGCTTACCAATGATCCAATCAATTACGCTCCTTGGTGGTTGGTGATACCTCATAAATTAGCCTCGGATATTCCTAATTTCAATAGAAACCCTGGGGAAGACCCATCAATGCATGTTATGAATTATCATTTTTGGTGTTCATCTAACTCCCTAAATGATGACTCTGTTTGACTACGTCTTTTCCAGCGTACGCTCACTGGTCCGACTGCAAAATGGTACATTGAGTTACCAAGAGCTTCATTTGATAATTTCACTTCCCTAGCTACTATATTTTTGACCCAATTCTAGTTACTAATATGATATGAAACTGGAATGGAACTCTTGCCTAATTTTAAACAAAATAATGCTACTCACATTTCTGATCATATTCATGAATGGTGTCATCGTCGTAGAATGGTTAAGACATTTTTTCTTGATCAACTCCTTGCTGAGTGGTTCATTAAGTCCCTATTACCATCTATAACTGATGATGTGGCTAAGGGTGGTGTATTCACTGAAGAACAGGTCATTTCTCGTGCCCATTAATTAGAATTGATTTATACTTAGTCTTGCACACTCTACAATAAAATTCTCAACGCGCCGCGATCTAATTTTACTCTTCCTCCTCCATCTAAGGATGGTCATGCCAGAGACGGTATGATCGATATTGCAAGCACACATCACTCTATTACATCTGATCCTGCAACTTCTTCCGAAATTCATGCTGTGTCATCTGACAAGGTAAAAAGTGACAAGCAACCCAGAAGTAAGAAAAAGGGAAAATAAAAGAAAAAGCAAACTTCCACCCCACAGGAAAGATCATATGATCAATCGACTGGAAATCGGAAACCTAATTACCCTTGCATAAGCTGTAATGAGGAAAAAATTTCTCATGACTTTCCTCACCATGCTGAAGTCTCAAAATTTGTTAATACCTCACATGCATCCGTAGTGTTGACAGATCCATTTCTGAATCTGGACACAAATTTGGTTGCTAGGGATCCAACTTCTAGTTCCCAAGTGCATATGTTGTCTATCATGAAACCATAAACCGATGTTTTTGTGTCAACGCATAATAAATATTATGGCAGTCAGGCTACTGATCAATCTACTACCTCGACCATGAATCCATCTACGGAATCAATACCACCCACCGTTATTCTTGAATTGAAAATAAAGCCACCTAAGGGAGTCGTTCATAAATCGACATTTAATCCTCGAGCCTGAGTTGCTCAAAATTAAAATATAATTGAATATTTGGCTCGATCCCCTTCAATTATGTCAGTGCTTGAGGTGCTTCAAAATTTTCCCTCCCAGAAGTAGGATTTGTTGTCAAAAATTGGTGGAATTGATCTGACAGATTCCAATCTCTTAGTTTATAATCATACAGGCTATGTGCCACAATTACCAGTAGAATTAACATTCTCAATCTAATTAAATTTTATCAATCACCTTGTTCATTGTACTACTATTGATGAGGGAGAATCTACATGCATTATGTCTCTAAACTGTTGGAAGTCACTTGGCTCTCCGCGCCTATCTCAATCATTTACGACGTTGAAATATTTTGACGGACGTACATATAAGCCTTTTGGTAATATCAATAACCTGCATGTTGAACTAGGGGTAAAAACATTGAATTTTGAAGTTGAGGTCATTGATAGACCCCTTGATTACAATATTTTACTTGAAAGGCCATGGGTATATGCTCTGACTACGATTGTCTCTACATATTTTAGAATGATCACCTTTCCACACAAAGGTGTCATCACAATCATCAATCAACTATCCTTCTTTGCCTCCAATTCCCAAGTCACTGGAAGCATTTTGTTAGTTCACGCACCCCAACTTGTACTTCAGAACATTGGTGTAGAACTCTTAAAGTATTCCACTCTCATGGGAACCTTTGCATTACCGTCGTCTGCGACGTTGGCAGAAATTGCAAGTATAGAGACCTGCTACATGATGTTTTCTAGTCCATCTGGCTTAAGGAAGATTATGGGTGATTCCGAAGTTGTTACATTGGATGAGTTTCTGCCACCCAGCTTAATTGATCTAGCATAACAATCAATCTACATGGCTTGGGCAGCGAATCCGAAATCATAATCACCGGTCATTTGGGTTGATCGTTCATTAGATTTTGGTACTCCATTTGATCCTTTTTCCTCAACTTTATTGACAGACGAGAATATTGTGGAATCCATGATTCCAGAAGGAGAACCATGGGAAGATCATCATCATCGCTCCCATCTTCAGGATTATGAAGAAGATAATCTCTTTGAACTATAAAACCCATCAATCAAAACATTCTTTTAGAATTCTTTTCCTATTAATGTAATCGATTCCAAGCGAAATTTATCAAATAATGAAGAAACCATTTCTATCGATATTTCGACCAAACCCGACGTTGCAGAAAACATTCATGTCAATGTGTCTTGTTCTCCATCAGAAATTGAAAGATATCGCTCTCTCTTTCGTGAATTTCGTGATGTATTTTATTGGAATTACGAGGAAATGCCAGGCATATATACTAGTATCGTTGAAGACACTATTAATATGTACCTTGATGTTAAATCAATACGTCGACGCCTTCGTCCCGTTCATCTAAAGAAGGCCACTACCATTAAAGCAGAAGTTGAATTTTTTTTGCATTCTAGTTTCATTTACCCTGTTCCACTTACTGAGTGGGGTTCCAACATCATTCTTGTTATGAAAAAACAACGAACCATCAAAGTGTCCGTTTATTATTGGGATGTCAATCTTACTTGTCCAAAATACAACTATCCTACCCACTTTATCGAACAGATTATTTACGATTGTGCTGGATGCGAAATATTTTCGGTCATGGATGGATTTTCAGGCTACAATCAAATCAATATCTGCCCAGAGGATCAATATAAGACAACATTCATCTGTCCCTGGGGCACATTCGGATATCGGAAAGTCCCGTTTGGTTTAAATAATGTTGGGGAAACTTTTCCGAGAGAAATAGATTATGATTTCAATGACATCAAGAACATTGCTCAATCCTATCTAAACGATTTACCCACACATTCATGAAACTGGACTGTTCACCCGATGCATTTGAGAGCTATATTTTTATGTTTTTGATACTACAAAATATGCCTCAATCCACATAAATGTGTGTTTTGTGTTGGTTTTGGTCGTTTTCTAGGATTCGTCGTCTCAAAATAAGGAATTCGAATCAACCCACTGAAGGTCCAGGCCATTCTTGATTTACATGTGCCATCAAATTTTCTTTAGTTACATAAAATTCAAGGAAAGGCTAACTTCCTAAGGAGGTTCATACCCAACTACGCCGAAATGGCTAAAGGATTTACTCATCTCTTGAAAAATTGGATTCCCTTCCATTTGGATAAGGTTGCGCAAGCTTCTTTTGATGTTGGCAAGGATACACTTGTCTGGGAGTCATTAATGTATCCCCCCAATTATCATAGTGATTATTTCTTATATATCACCGCGGCTGATACGACCATTTCTATGGTATTGTTCCAAGTAGAAAATGGGATAGAACATACGAACTATTATTTGAGTCGTAATCTCAATGATACGGAAGTGAAGTATTCATACGTAGAAAAGCTTGCCTTGGCGGCTGTTCAAGCTATCCAAATATTTTGCTACTATATCCTGTTGCGGAAGACCATTGTCATTACGGATTGAAACACCATGACTTACATCTTATCACGTCAATTATTGGGGGGAAAGTATTCAAAATGGATTGTCATTTTGCATGAATTTGATTTGAAATTCATCAAATCCAAGTCAAAGAATTCTTTAGTTTTGGGCGAGCTACTCTGTGACCTTCCCTCTGATAGTACTCCTACTACATTAGAACGATTTATTCTTGATGAGTCTCTATTTTTGATCGGATCATCTTATCTTAGGTATGGATATTTTATCATTTATCTCCAGACCCAGGATTTTTGGCTTGATACCTCTCGCTCTGACCAATGACGTATTTGATACCAAGCCAAATATTATCTGATCGTCGACGATACACTTTATCGTCGTGGTGTCGATACAATTTTAAGAAGGTGCCTCACTCATTAGGAGGATGAAAAGATCTTAAATGATAATCGTGTTGGGGCTTGTGGTGGAGACTTGTCTAGATACGCTACCACACATAATATACTTCACGCCGGTTACTTTTGGCCTACTATATTTTGCGACTGCATCCTCGCGGTCAAAAGTTGTCATGCGTGCTAGATAATTGATCGTAGAATCTGAATACTGCCTGCGCCAATTCATCTTGTTTTCTCTATGGGACCATTTTCAAAATGACGCATTAAATTCATGACTTGTATCCCTTGTTCGTTCGAGGGGCATGGTTATATTATTTTCGTAGTAGACTACTTTAACAAGTGGGTCGAAGCGATGCCTACATTCAACAACACAGGACAAACAACTACATTATTTTTCTTTAATCATGTCATTTCATTGTTTAGGGTCCCACAGGCTATAGTCACAGATCATGGATCGCATTTTCGCAATCATATGATGAATGAATTGACTTCCAAATAGGACTGTCGCATGATATTTCTACTCCTTATTATCCACAATAAAATGGACAAGTTGAGGCTATTAACAATATTCTTAAACGAATGCTTCAATTAAGGAGGATTTCATAAAAGAAATTGGAATTTAATGCTATACTCGGCTTTGTGAGCGTACCAAACCTTGGTGAGAAAAACAATCGGATTTACCCCCTTTCAATTGGTGTATGGTCTGGAAGCTATCTTGCCAATCCAATGTGAAATATCGTCGTTAAAACTTGTAATTGACTTGTTACCTGTCACCTCTTTTTAAGAATCGAGTATTTTCACCTCATCCATCTTGATGAAACACGTCATGAAGCCCAATTGGACAACGAAGTGCATAAGATACGTATAAAGGCGCAATACGACAAGAATGTCTAGCCTCACATTTTCTCAGAGGGTGACCTGGTCCTTCTTTATGATCATGAAGCTAATGTAATAGGTACAGGGACATTTGAGCCATTATGGCATGGCCCCTATATTGTCAAAAGAGTTCTTGCCAAGGGTGCCTACGAGTTGGTAGATTACGATGGAATTCAATTGGCACAACCCCAAAATGGGTTGTATCTAAAATGTTACTATGCTTAAACATGAGTGTAGTAAACTATTGTATTATATTATATATATGATATTGATTTGCATTTATTGTCTTAGTTTGTTTTTCTAGAGTTTTCTTGAAGTTATTAATGCACTTTGCATTTCATCTCAAATGTATGAATCTTTGGAACCATTCGTTGGGTATGTTGATGGTGCTGGTCGTAGTATGCAGAATCTATCCTCTACAGCATGGGCCATTTTTGCTCTGAACAACGAGTTAGTGATTTTTAAAGGGATTTTTATCGGTCAATCTACAAACAATATCGTTGAGTACAACGCATTGATCGAACTTCTTTCTGATGACATTTCAGTTGGTATTAACCGCATCATTATTAGGTTAGACTTGTTTGTGCTCAACCTAGTCTCCTAAATTGAGTTCATTAATTGTCAACCAGGGTTGGTAAACTGCTGAAGTGTGGTGCACTATATGTGCCTAGGTAATTGTTTCTCACTACGTTGTGTCTAGTGTTTTATGATGTTTTTGGATTTTTTATGGTTTTATGTTCACAAGGGAAAGAACTAAATGCTGGTGGAAAGAAGCTACTGGTTGAAAAACAGAGTGAAGCCTAAATTATGGATGACAAATGACAAATGCAAATAATGAAACAAAACAAAGCCTAAACTATGGCTAGAAAATTACAAAGCTTGATAATGTCTTCAAGAAAATGAATCACAACATGAGCTTAACTTGTCCAATTCATTCATTAAAGATGTTTTGGAAGAGCTTGAGAAATGGGTAGCTAAGTGTAAATGAAATTCTCCTAACTAAACAATCAAACAATCAACTTACAATGTTACAACATCTCATCCATGATTAAAGGTCTATTAAAATATATTTGGAAAAGAACATATGTAGCACCATAAGATTTCTATTCTAAACTAGCTTCTAACTTTGTTCTGCAACTCAATCTAGCACCACTAGGCCTCATACAAAAGTTATAGATTTCTTTTTAGAATGGTATTTGAGAGAAGGCTTGTTTTTGAAATGGTAAAAAGGTTGCAAAAAAATACTCCAGGCCTTAGACTGATACTACCTTCTGTCCAGATAATTATGTGTTAGTATGAGTTTGGAACAAAAGAAGTTTTGTAAATAATGAAGACCGTGGTGTTTAAATTTAACAACTAATACAATTTGAAATGCAATGGATGGAAACTACACTGGAATGTTAACACAGTGAGCTAAGTTAAGAATAAACTAGGGTACTACTAGTCTACAGTGAACAGTGTTAGATTAAAAGCCATTATCAAACTGAAAATGAAATGACAGAACTAAACAACATGCATTCTACTTCCGGAGTGCTATAACTAAGTTATCATGCAACTAACCTAAGGAATTCTACAATTCATCCCGTTCAGTATGAATGATGTTTTGGAAGAGTTTATGAGAACGAGTATGGTTGTATCATTCAAAGCAATTGAACATAAACACAATACTGAAAGCAAATACCACTAAAGTCCAAGACACCACAGTTACTTCTTACTCATTGTTATGATATTTTGGAAGAGATTTGTAAAAGTAATATTGGCTATGCTACTTGGTTTAAACTTAACAACTAAAACCTACAATATCACAGTTATGCCTTATCCATCATAATGATATTTTGGAAAGGTTGATTAGAGTAAGTCTTAACTGTGATAACTAACGAAAGTAAATGCAACTAAACCTACACTATCACAGTTGTGCCTCATTCTTCATAATGATATTTTGGAAGATTTGATTAGAGTAAGTTTGACTGCGATAGTAAATATAAACAGATATGAACAAAAGCTTCAGAAATCTACTTAAACTAGAAATAAAAGCGAGATTAAAACACTTATCTACTGTATAAACAAGGCCGCTCAGGAGGTAGGGACCCTCTACCACCAGAGTAGCACGAAATCTAGCTCAAAATCAACTCAACGCGTTCAAGGAAATGCTGCTTCTTTCATTAAAGAGGAATCACCTCAAAACAAAGTATTCACGGATTTCAAAGATCTAACAGTCAAACATAAAATCTAACCAAAATCTAACCTTTGTCTCTCGGTTTCTCGAGCATATTTATAGAAAATATACATAACAGAACTTGAGATAATACAGGGATTATTGTCTTTCCTAATAGAAACTAAACTAGGACTCTGATCATGATCACGTAACAGAATCTGGACTGTCCTTATTCTGTTAGGAGTCTACCTCCTAGTTTGGGTTTCCACGTGCTTAACCACGTACAGAATTCCGTTCAATCTCCATGGAGGGAAAAAAACGATGAGGACATGACGTGGAATACACCCATGTGTGCTTTTCTCCAAGATGACATCTGGAACCTGTATAAACATGAAGCTGGCTGCAGAATTGGCAACTAGCTATAGAATGTCTGCATTCTGTAGCTAGTTTCAGTTCAAAAAGTACTACAATGACACAACCATAAAAACATAGCAAGTTAGCCACGATATTAATTCTTAAAGCAATTTTAACTAATTTCATTGATCATTTGAGCCTGGGATTTAATAATGGATAAAATAAATAGAGTGGAATGTGGTGGAAGAAAGAACATTTTTGGAGCTCAACAAGACTCACAACTTGTGGTACTGCAACTTACTAGTGTTTATACTGTCAGAAATCAAACACTGCATCGTATGTTCTTAAGAGTTCAATTTTTGGAAAGACATTTTGATTTCATTCAATATCAAAACATTTCCAGAAACTTGAACACATTAATTGATTCTTTTGTGAATTATGTTATAAACAGACATTTGAAACACATGTAAAGATACATTCACATAATTGAATATGATTGCACAATAAACAAGAAAACACTGAAATCAAATAGATATATAGTTATAGGTTTTTACAAAAATTTTGCCCAAGATAGATTGGTCATCTGACCTCAAAATGTATGCAACATTTCAAAAGTACACTAGTGGTGCTCATGATAACATGCTATTGATCTAGCTACCCTATGCAGTAACCACATCCAACGATTAGGAATGCAAATAGTATGGCACTGCAATCGCATAGGTAACTCTTTGTTTCGAAAATCCAGAATCCCTAAGGTCAACCCCTGTATGTGCTGCTGAAGCGCAGCAAGAGTCTCAGCCATATCCAAATCCTAAAGTACTACTCTCCCGAAAGCCCTCTCTACTTCCTTATCTGCTCCATGCTCTGGCTCTCCCACTGGTCGAACTCAACCCACATATGCATACATAAAAACTTTAGTTTAGTCTTGGGAAAACATTAAAATAAAAAAACATGTATAAACCTTATAAAATTTTAAAAACATGGTTAAAACATTCTTAACAATTTCACCCCACTGAGCGCCTTTTGGTAAAACTAAATCTGGATCTCCTTGGAAGTCTACGCCTGCATATGCATAGTCATTGATGGTGATAATATGTCACTAGAACCAGGCGAAGAATGTAGTTGAGAACACAATGGTCGATTGACTAACATGTCTAGCCATCATTTCTACCCATATTGGATATCTAGGATTAGATATAACTAGTGTCACATGCTGAGGCTGCATCAATGGAATCCTCTCTAAGGCAAAAGAAATGAGGATCAAACCATAATTGAAATTTTTCTTCCTTCCTCTCTTTTCCTTGCTTAATTTTTCTTTCATTTGAGAGAGTACAACTTCATCCCAGTTGAAAACTATTGGTTCCATTCACTTTAGTGCATACTGCATGTAAGATCTATTTTCTACATGGAATGTAGCGGGTACCAGAAAACTTTGCGTTCGTTAATAAGATGGTTCTCAATGGAAAACCATTAACATCGTGGATGTTTATTTTCCCATCCTTTCTAGGCTCTGCCCCTCAATTGCAATACTATAATATATAGTCTCTCACCATCTCCTCTGAGAGCAGACCCTGGGAGAGGAATGGGTAGGCCTCTCCTCTACAATCCTGTCAGAAAATAGATATCCTCCACTAAAATTTGGACCACTTTTTTCCCACTATTAAATTCCTCAATCGCTAGATCCCATGCACAAAAAAGGAACTCCAATAGTTCAATCTATTTCCTCATACTAGATAATTTGAAGTACTTCATCAACCCACGGTCTTTGAGGGCTCTTACAGTACCTAGATCATTTAGGGAAATCATGTTTTGTTCCTCATGTTCTCTTTCCCTCCAGGTAATCATCATTTTGGTCTGTTGAATCCCTGAAACACAACCATAAGGCTCATAAGGACCCATTTCATGCAAAAAATAAAAATGTAAATTGTGCCCAATGCACCCCTAGTTAAGGGAAATTGCATTGAAAGTGCACCTGGCCTTCAATTCTAGTGCCCTGCAACACACCTTTCGACATTCAAGGGTGCATTTCCCTATTTTCAAAATAAATTTACCCTAAGGGGCCCAAATACCTTAAAAAATGAAACAAAATGAAGCAAAAATACTACTGAAGGAAAGAGGAGGTTTATGACACCAACTTGGATCAAATGGCGAGGAAAACCGTCCACAGAATCGATCACAATCAATAGCTGAATTTTGGGGGGAAAATAGGTTTGGAGATCCAAAATCCAAATGGTAACTTTCAAATGGTAAAAATGAACAGTAAAACTCTTTTAATTGGTCATTTGATTATTTGAAAATCATATTTATTGTTGTGACTGTGTTTTTTATTAATTTTTTTACCATGAAATAAGTATTTTAATCCATTTGATATTGTTCTGAAAAGGTTTACAACTGACATAGCAGATTAATCGTGCACATTTATCCAATAATGATTTGACCACAAAGCATACTTTTATCCTTATTTTTTGAGCTTTGATAAAAACGAAAAAAGACTTGAAGTGCACTTTTATGTCTTTTTCGAGCTTTGCTAACAATGAAAAAGGAACCCTGAAGTCTTCTATTAGCTCTTTTCAAACTCCAATAATGTGAAAAGATTGCCGAGCACTTGTCTTTTTGAGATCGTAAAAGTAAATGAAATGACATCTAATCAATATAAGTTTAGCGCTTTTCCGGACTGAGATATATTATTTATGAAAAAGGAAAATCTTAGTCGAACATGGCTAGGATGTTCTCTCAGATATCATTTTACACTTTTTCGGATCTGAGCAACAAATTTATGAAAAAGGAATCATGGAATTTTATTTTTTCCTCTTTTTCAAAGTCTCTAAATATGAAAAAGGACCAAGCTGTCACTGTCGTTAGGCTCGTTAAAACATAAAATAACGACGGTCTTGTTGATCATGGCAAGAATCGAGTTTCATTTATCGCTAGACTCATTAAATTATTAAATAGCGATGCATATTCGCCCGAAGGGTTGAATTATAGATCAAGCATGTGTAATCCTCCTCAAACTTGTTAAAAAATAAAGAGGTACTGCTTGACAAATGACTGGGGAAAATTTGGGAAAGTGAACAAAATTTTTATGGTAGCAGGTTTCTCTTGAACATGACACTTCACTCCATCATTGTGATTTTTTTGGTTGGGTAATATTCTTGACGGTTCATTCATACCTATGGTTCATCATACCTTCAATTCGGCTTTGGGTCAATGCTGCAAACTCATCTCAGTGTCATCGACATGTTCAAGATAAGTCATCCAGTGAATACTCATCCTTCTGCAATACTCATAAACCTTCATTTTCTTGACCGTCATCCTTGAACATTTCTATATCAAGTCACATTTTGTCTCTGAAATCATTAACTCCCATTTCGCGATAAATTGGCTTCATGTCGACATTAAATCATCATCCAGGAATTTTACTTAGAAACAACATCGACAAGATCCTCGCTTCTGGACCTTTGACCGAAATATTTTTTTTGGCGTTCAACATCAAATCATCTATTCATGCCTTACGAAATGACTACAGTATCTTGAGAGCCATTAACATCAATGGTGGTTCTCTCACGTTTGTTAAGAGCTCACATCATTGGCTAGTAATCAAATGATGTCTTACCATGTTCGACTACAAATCATATATTCAAATGGCTAGAATTGTACCTGAACGATTGAGTGAAGGAGATAAGAACACCCCAGATATAGTTTCAACCATCCGGGCTACGATTTTAGGGTTTTTTTACACATCATATGTACGGTGACCTTACATACAGATCATCAGCCAAACATGGGCATATATCTGTAGGCATGTCTGTATTAGGCAACATTCCAATATAGATGACTTTTTGCACTATGTACATGTTATAAGATAGTTTATGTGTTGAGCATGGGAATGCCTACCTTGGAAATTCATGATCAAGATGAAAACATCATGATGTAATGTATTGTAATATTGATGCAGGTCACCACTCCACTTCAGTTCCATCTCATCACATCGTAAAGCATCTTATTCAAAAATATTGTTATTATTTCGACTTCATGCTTTAGGGGGTAGCTTCTATAGGTCAATTTGGGCATCATCCCCCATGACCTCGTAAAACTAGACATCATCCCCAGGATCAATGAAATAGGGTCTATCATCCCCTTACATTTTAGTTGCTATATGCCCTAAGAGAAGAAAAAATCATTCATGGCTTCTATTGTGAGATTTCCAAGGTTTGAAGTATATGTTATGTCACCTATTGACTCACCAACATTGCCTCTAAAGGGACTAACTATGTTTCATATGCAGCATCCTCCATTCAAGAGTGCACTAAAATGCACTTCTCGACATTCAAGAGTGTGTTGGTCAATTGGGAGTGCAATTCTCATTGTTCCGGAATCTCCACATGGCTAGTGCCTTCTAGAAGAGTCCATATGTGTCGAAATTTGAATCCAAATGTCCATCTAACACTTATCAACTTGGGAACATGTCTTGCCTATTATTAGAAATTCATTCATTGAGAAACTACCACCAGTATCCCTATAAATTGGTCACATATCCTAGTGCTAGGGAAGGAAGAATTTTGGTAAAGAAATGTTCCTGGATTCTCATTTGAGAGAGTGAAAGTATTGATATGTTGCTAGTGTGATGTTGGATGTGATGAAGCTGGGATGAAGTTGGAGCTGGTGACATCAAATCGATCATTTGTTGTAACCTCCCCCTTCTACTATTTAATAAATATTTTTGTTCATTTTCCCATATATGTATCTGTTTATGTTTCTATTTCTCATGAAATGGACTCTTGAATGATATGTATGTTTCACATCTAGTCGATTTGAGTGATTAAGATAAGTAGGCATCTGTATATTGAAATATGTTTGTTGTTCTCTGTTTATGTTTGCAGGAAACAATCTGGAAATCTGAGTTGGATTGAAGGTGACAACAAAAGCGATAGAAGGAGAAGGAGAATCACTTGGATTTCAAGTAGGCTCTTCTATCATTTTGTGTGTCTATTTATTTTAGAGAAAGTGATGGAAAAGTATTTCATCTTTTGTTCTAAGTGCCTAGCACCACAGTTAGGGAATTTGATTTATCTGTAGATCATAATTCTTCATAACACTAAGTGTTCGAGAGAAGGAATGCTCTATAGCTTCAGTGAAGGACTCAAATTTTCATGAATGGAGGCCTCCAAAATCAAGTCCTGGCTTGTAAGCTCTCCTTTTTATATTTATCAATAAAATCATCTGATGTTTGCTTTCTATATTTGTCTAATTGTTTATGAAAATATTTTGTCACTCCTTGATATTCTAGATAGCTAATGTTTACAATTATTATGTATTGTATTACATTTTCTGTTGTCTCTTGATCATTCGCAGGTATTTGTGAGCCATCGGTAGTAGGGAGCAAGCCTAAAAGGATCGTGGATCAAGGTCAGGATGAACAGATTCAAACGTAGAATTGGGAAAAAGGTACTTCTATATATTTTATTGTCGCATTGTAAATGTTAGTTAAGAGAGATTTTCATTAGATATTATCTTGTGTTGCTAGACCCACTCTAGGACTAGAGAGATTGCCTCCGTCCGAAGAGGGGATTTATCTTGAGAACACCTCCAGAGTGGTTTTTGGATGAATATTTATCGCCGGTGAGTAGTTGTCGAAGGATCTGGGAAAATTTATCCATCATCGCGTTCCTCTATTTCTCAAGGGCCTTCTCAAGAAATATTTTTATAGTATCTCCTGCTCCTTCATCTTTTTTTTCCTCTACCATGGGAGGTCATCAGGGTTTGTGAGGTTGTTCTTGTAAAGGTTCAACTAGATCAAGCCCTAACTTGTTATACCCCGATCGTGTTGGGAACATGAAAAGAAAGATTAAGAAAGAGTATACCGCTATGATACCGATGATGTGGATTTATGCAGCAATGCAATAAAATTCAGAAATAAACATAAACACGGAGATGGAATAAAAAATATATTTCATTTCATTAATGTCAAATAACTAAAATAAGCTTACAAACAAAATGGAAATAAACTATCTCAGGTGATGGTAGCTTATCTCTAAGAAGATATGTGGTGGATACATTCCTATGGATTGTTTTACAATAAAAATAAAGGGACTTTTTATTATTGAAGAACATGGGAAAACTCTAAACAACCAAAACCCTAACCCCAAGATATGGAACGCCAAGAGTTTGTGGGCCCCATTGGGGTCGTAACTTGGTCATTTTATATTTATTTGGAGCATATGATATATCTTCGGAAATATATCTCAGAGTACTATAGTTTTTTCCTTAGACCCCTACCTACAACTACAAGCCTGCCACGGACCTCAAAACATGCTGTTTAGGGGGTCAAAACTGATCTGGAAGTTTAGTACCTGAAAAACTGCTAAAAGTAGTAGATGATGCTATAAACAAGGAAACTAATGAAATCGAATGGAGGTCAAGGTGGAATAGGTGGGTGGAAAACGATATCCACCTAGATCATTCCTCCCCCCTTAGGAAGCAATGGTCCCAATTGCATGCAAAGCCTCCATGAGGTGAGGAAATTTATTTTGAATCTAGTCCCTAGTGAACCACTTACCCTGGTGAAGGAGTTAGTCTAATTTAACAACTTGATATATCTGGATCCTATGTTGTTGGTTTTTCTTGATTTGTGTGTCCATGATACGATCAATTGCCACTTTATACATGCAATCTGGGTTTAACACTGTCGATGTGATTTTTATGCAATGTCGGATGTGTCCATCAATGGTGGAAAGTAGGGATGAAGGTGGTCCACATTGAATATTTGGTGCAAAAAAAAGAATGGTGGAATAATAAGCTCAAAGGAACTATGCCCTATAGCCTTGATGATGGTACATGGCCCATATCAGAGTGGTCAAAGCTTGCGGTGGGGCCCAACAAGGCAATCCTTTTGCAAATGTAGCCAAACTTTGTTGCCCACCTGAAACTTGTGTGCCACCTGATGTTGATCATGTCATTGCTTGTACTTAGCATTGGCTCTGTCCAATATGTCATGGACCTGTTGGAGGATGTGTTGAATGCAATTAATGAAGTTATTCACCTTGTCAACTTCAGATTGGACATGATCTAAATCTGCTTTAGCTACAAATGGTATGGCCACATCAATGGGATATAGTTGTTGGGATCCCAAGCCCAACTAAAACGGGTTGTGGCCAGTTGAGTTGTTGAGAGTCTAGTTATATTTTTGTTGGACATAGGGGAGGTTTCCATCCCATCTCTGTGGATTCTTTGAGTTGTACATGCACAAAATGTGTACGATCATCTTGTTGACGACCTCTATCTGGCCATCAATTTGGGGGTGGAAAGTTGTGGACATAGTGAGCTTAGTCTCCAACATTGACTAGAGACTTTACCAAAATTCACTGAGGAACATGTTGTCCCGATATGAGATAATGGACCATGGGATCCCAAAGTGTACCTACAAGAAGAGTTTAGCAGTGGCTTCTACTGTGATATTATTCTTGCAGGCCATCATAATGGCCATATTAGAGAATTTTTTGACAAACATAAAAATGTAGTCTTTTCTATGCTTCGTAGGAGGAAGGCCCAACATTTAATCCATGGATATGGATTCCCATGGTTGACTAGGGGTAGGTATCAGAGTATATAGGCCTTGCTTCTTGATGTTCAGTTTGGAAATGGTGCAGGCAGTGTAGGACCTAATGTACTTCTCAACATCATGTCGAAGGTTCGACCAATAGAAATACTTTTGCAGTACTGCCACTACTTTCTTTACCTTGAAATGTCCAATGAACCGAATGTAGTGTGCTTCCCAAATAATCTTGGCATGATCACTTGAAGGAACATGGATGTGTCCAAGGTGGCATAACAATGCATCCTAGAGGTGAAAATTTGGAACTTTCTTACCCTCCAGGAGCGTCTGGTATGTCTTCTCAAATTCTGGATCAATTTTTTAAAGATGTGGCCATCTCAAAGTTTCGTGCCCACAAGAGTCAAGCATAATTATTAGCACCACGATCGATGGTCGATTTAGGTAGTATGAAAAATTATTGGTGCTACCATTATTGTAATTGATGTTCAAATTGAACTGCTGCAAGTATGTGGACCATTTATAATAGCAATCATTCTGCAACTTCCCTTATGTCAGTATGAAATACAGGGGTCAGTGACTTGCGTGGATAATCATTTCCTTCCCAAAATTGTAATTCTTCCACTATCGGAAGGCCTTCATAATGGAATACATATATTTTTCATAGGTGGGATACTTTCAGACTATGTCTAATTGTGTCTCAATATGATATTCCATTGGATGCCCCTATTGAGTAAGTACTGCCCCAATAGCATAGTCAGAGGCATATGTCATGATCTCAAAAGGTTGCTACAAGTTTGGTAATGTGAGCATTGGTGTAGAGTAGAGTCGATGCTTCAATTCTGTGAATGAATTTTTTTTATATTTGTACCAAAAGATTTTTTCGTTCGCTCCTCCCTTGGTGCTTGACTCAAAGGCTAAGTGATATGTGAAAACCCCAACACGAACCTATAGTAGAAATTGGCAAGACTCAGAAAGCTATGGAGCTATCTTCGAATGGTTGGGGCTATCCAATCCCGAATGACTTGGATCTTGGCTGGGTCCACATTCACCCTCCACTCATAAATAATATATTCCAGATATTGAACCCAGTTCATGCCAAAAGTTTATTTCTCCAAATTGGCCCACAACTTATGTTTCCATAGTATTTGGAGGACCCATCGAATGTGTTGGATATTCTCTTCCCAACTATGGCTGAAGATCAGGATGCCATCCAAATACAACATCATGAATGAGTTTTTGAATGGTCACAAGATTTCTTCCATCATCCTTATGAAGGTTTTAGGAGAATTTGTCCACCCGAAAGGCATGACCATCCATTCAAAAATGACTTCCTTTGATTTGAATGAATTCTTCTATACATCGAAGGGTTTTATTGGTACCTAGCGATACCCGTACTTCAAGTCAATCTTGTTGAAATATTTGGCCCCTTTTAGTTGGCCTAGAAGGTCATCAAACCATGGGATCAGATACCTATTCCGAACAATGATCTTGTTCAACACCTGATATTCAATACAAAGTCTCCAATTCCCATCCTTCTTCTCCCCCAACACGATTAGGCTCCCACGGGGTGTTAAACTCGACTGTATGTGACCTTTCTATAGAAAATCCTAAATCTGCATCTTGATTTTTTTGTTATCTAGAATAAAGCGGCAATAGATTGGTCCATTGGGTAGCGATTCACCTGGGGTCATATCAATGGAGTGCTTATCCTGATAGTGTAGAGGCACCCCTACAAGTGAGGTGAAGATGTCCTCGAACTCCTCCATGACCTTGTCCATCTATTTTTGTCGTGCAGAGGAGCCATGTCTATAGGTTGTGGCCACAATATTCTTATTTCCCTGAGGGAAGATCATAAGGAATTCAAATTTCTTGGTTTTGGAAATGAGCTTACTGCGTTGCTTCAGAGTGATCAAAGGGATGGCGGTAGATGGTGATACCTCCAGTATCTTGTACAACTTATTACCTAAAGTAACAATAACAACATGAAGCCAAGACTCATACACATCATGTCACTTCCACAAGTACGGTTGGCCTAATAATACATCATGAATTTCAATAGGATAAACATCACATAATACCTCATCCATGAAGATATTGATGCTTTAGGGAATGCAACATTGTTGGTTGACATGAATATCTCGTCCTTGGTGAAGGCGCTCGATGGTGTATGGTTGTGGGTGTGTTATGATCGACAGGACTAGTCGCTTCACAACCTATGATAAAATGAGGTCCTTTTGGATCCCACTGTTGACAATGAACTATAGTGGGGAACCCCTCACCCACATATGGGAATGGAAGAGTTCCCCCTCCTCTAGATCTTTGGGTTCTTACTTCTAGATATTGGTGGTGGAAATAGTGGCACTAGGCTATGAATTGATAATATACTTCCCTTTCTCATTCTCCTTTTCAGGTTATGACTCAGAGTCGAAACATACATTTGGTTCAAAAGCCTTCAGCTCAGCCACCAGTGACTACTTGGCTTGACACTCACTTGTGTTGTGAGTGGAGCTCTTATGGAGCTCACACCACTTCCCAAAGTCCTTCTTTGGCTTTGTGGTGTTTTTATTTTTTTGTGGCTTTGATGGGTTTTCTTGGGCCGCCCTACCTTGTCCTTGTACTTTTTTTTTGGTTTGTGGGGCATTTCCCTTGCTTATGATTCATAGATCCAAATTCTCGCTTCTTATCCTTCCATTTTTGCTCAATCTTGGCAGCATACCGATATGTTGCATCAAGCAAGGAGATGTCAAGGAATTCCATTTCCTCCTGGATGTATCTGTGCAAAAAACTATAGTACTTAAGCACCAAATATTTTTTTGAATCTTTGATACCCAACTTTGTGCGCAAGGTATGGAATAGATTCGTCAGCTCCTACACATCTTGATCCATTTGTTGCCACATCGTAGTCCATTGTATGTACTTGTCCTCATAGATCCCTAAGGGGTAGTATTATTCCTTGATGGCTTCTAGGAAATAATTCCAGGTGGGTGTGACCAAGAACATGGAGTATTCCCCTTTTTCCTTTTGCTCACAATAGGTTTCCCACCAGTCCTTGACATGGGGGAGAACTTTTAGGAGTGAAAAATTAATATTTTTATGATTGGAAAAGTCATGAACTAAAAAATATCCTTATAATAGATTCAACCATATATCTATGGTGTCTACATATATTTGGAAGTCAAATATGGGAATGTCAAAGTTAAATTGTACCTTAAAAGGAGTGGTGCCTCCAGAGCGGTCGTCAGATGAATATGTGTCGCCGGTGGGTAGCCGTCGAAGGATCTAGGAAAAGTTAGACATCATCACTTTCCTCTATTTATCGAGGGCCTCCTCGAGCAATATTTTGACAAGATATCCTACTCCTTGATCTTTATTTTCCTCCGCCAAGGGAGGCCATCGAGGTTTGTGAGGCTGATCTTGTAAAGGTTCAACCAGATCGAGCCCTAACTCCTTATACCTCGATCTCGTTGTGGACATGCAAAGAAATATCGAGAAGGAGAAGACCACTTTGATACCACTGATCCCAATTTATGCAGGAACGCAATAAAACACACAAATAAACATAAATGTTTATATGTAACAAAAAATGTACTTAATTTCATTAATATCAAATAATTGAAATAAGCTTACAAATAGATTGGAAATAAACTAGCTCAGGGGATGGTAGATTATCTCTGAGAAGAGATGTGGAGGCTACATGCCTATGAACTATGTTACAATGAGGCTCAAGGGAATTTTTATTATTGAAAAACATGGGAAAATCCTAAACAACCAAAACCCTAAACCCAGGAGATGGAACACCAAGAGTTTGTGGGCCCCGTTGGGGTTAGTTGGGCATTCAAATTATTGGGGTCGTAAGTTGTCCATATTATATCCATTTGGATTATTTGATATATATTCAAAAACATTTCTCTGAGTATTACAGGTTTTGTCACAAGCCCCTGACTACAATATCCAGGTCTGCTGTGGACCTCAAAAAAATGTAGTTTAGGGGGTCAAAACAACTCTGAAAATTTAGGACCCGGAAAATTGTTAAAAATAGTAGATGCTACTATAAACAAGAGAACTAATGAAATTTACTAGAGGTATAGGTGGAAAAGGTGGATGGCCACCAATATCCACCTAGATCATTCATCCCCCCTTATGAAGCAATTGTCCCCATTGCGTGCAAAGCCTCCATGAGGTGATGAAATTTCTGTTGAATTTGGCCCTTAGTCAACCACTTTCCCTAGTGAAGGAGTTGGCCTCATTTGATAAATTGAAATAGTTGGACCCTCTACTAGTGGGCATTCTTGATATTGATGTCCATGAATCGATCAATTTTGGCTTGTTCCATGCAATCTGGGTTTAACTCTTTTGGTGTGAGTTGTTTTTCAATGTCGGATGTCTCCAAAAATGGTGGAAAGTAGGGTTGAAGGAAATTCCATTGAATAATGGGTATAGACCATGGAAAGATGGAATATTGAGCTCTAAGGAATTTTCCCCTAAAACCTTGGAGATATTATATGGCCTATATCGGAACAGGCAAAGCTTGAGGTGGGGCCCAATGAGGCGCTCCTACTGCAAATGTAGCCAAACTTTGTTTCCCACTTGAAACTTGTGTGGCACTTGATGTTGATCATGTCACTACTTGTACTTAACATTGGCTTTGTCCAATATGTCATGGACCTATTGGCAGATGTGATGAATGTGCTCAATGAAGTTTTTCGCCTTATCATATTCAGATTGGACATGAGCTGAATATGCATGATTAGATGCAAAAGGTATGCCCACATCAATGGGACATAGTCGCTGGAATCCTAAGCCCATCTGAAAAGGGTTGTGGCTAGATGAGATGTGGAGAACCCAATTATAGTTGTGTTGGACACAGGGGAGGCTTCCATCCCATGTGTGTGGATGCTTCAAGTTGTACATGCATATAATGTGTATGATCATCCTATTGACGACCTTTGTTTGGCCATCATTTTTGGGGTGGAAAGTTGTGGAATTAGTGAGCTTAGTGTACAACATTGATTAGAGACTTAACCAAAATGCATTGAGGAACTGATTATTCCGATCTGATATGATGGACTGTGGGATCCCAAAGTGTATCCACACTTTCTCAAAGAAGAGTTTAACAATGGCTTTGGGTGTGATATTCTCCTTGCAAGCCTCCATAATGGCCATTTAAGAGAATCTGTCGACAACTAGAAAAACACAATCATTGACATGATTGGTAGAAGTAAGGCTTGACATGTAATCCATGGACATGGATTCCCGCGGTCGAATAGGGGTAGGAAGCGGAGTATATATGCCTTGCTTCTTTATGGTCGGTTTGGAAATGGCGCAGAAAGTGCAGGATTTGATGTACCTCCCATCATGTTGAAGTTTTGGTCAATAGAAATACTTTTGCAGTACTGCCATTGTTTTCTTGACGCCAAAATTTCCATCGACTCGGCTGTAGTGAGCTTCCAAAATCATCTTGGCATGCTCACTTGAAGGAAAACAAAGGTGTCCTAGGTGGCATAATAGTGCATCCTCGAGGTGAAAATATGGAACTTTCTTACCCTGCAGGAGCATCTGGTAAGTGTTTCCAAATTCTGGATCACTTTTGTAGAGATCCAACTATTACAGGCAAAGCTACCCTAAGGTATGGGTTGAGGGACCTAACAGAGCAGAAGAAATATAATCACAAGAATCACTCTAATTATTATTTCTAATGCTTGAACTAGAAAACTGAGGATAGACAACCTTACCCATTTGTCCTATGTCTGGGGTCGATCCCATAGGGTGCAAACCCTCTGCTACTCCTCATGCTTCAGAACCTGCAAATCAATCAAGAAAAAGCACACAAACTATTTGCAAGTAATATATATCCTAGATGTCAACATGTTAGCATATATAATCTCATAAAAATAACATGAAATAAACCATTACAAGATCATTCAATATGTATAGGAGACATATAACACAAAGACATCGGGAACGGTACAAAACTTGTTTTATTGATAATATGCAAATATAAAGTTGAGAAATCACTTGAGATTTTCCATGACTCCCAACAAAACCATCCTCCAGATCCGTCCAGCCCTAGCCTCACAAAGCTTCTTCCATAAAGGGTGCGCAAAGGATGTCACATAAAGTGGGGGTGAACATCACAAGGAAACAAGGGTTTTCTGAACCTAGGAAACACATGAAGCACAGGGAAATATCAGACTTGATAAGGGCTATAACAGGCTATAATATCAATAGAGTTGTCTCTCCCCTCCATTAGGCTATTCCCTTGAGGTGTATTTATATTTCCTCAAGTCAATTTTTTCAGTTGGGAAATAGTTTGGCCATGGGCTGAGGTTTTTAAGTTACATTAAAAACCCATAAACCACACCCAATTAATAGGGAGTTTATATATTTTTTTAATATTTTAAATAGTATATGCGGGTCAGATATGGATGGATCCATGTCTTCACGCGGAAAATTCTAGGAAGAGTTGCGTATGGAATTCAAAATACTGTTTTTTAATAATTTTGACCAAGTCTAAATGGAAGGGTTTCCCAAGTCCAATGCATAAGTGATCAAGTATATAGAGGTGATAAATGATGCTATAACATATGCCCCCTAATATATGAGGTCATAAGGGGTACATGATGGCCGAAATGTATTATGTGCATAAGAAAGAATCTTGCGAGGACTGGAGAGGACTTCACCATGTTTCAGCCTATCAAAAACCATTGAAAGAAATCAAAAATAAAGCTCATGTGTGAGGCGGGAATACCCATTCTCAGTGAAAGGAAAGCATGTTCGCATATCAAGTATAGCATGGATCCAATATGTATACAAATATAACTGAAATTTAAAGTACATAGTGAATCATCTGATCATTTCTCGAAAGTACATATCAAAATCATGTCCAAGTATCACATATAAAAGAATAATCAATGATGTTGCAAATATATTTGATCACTGAAGTCACAACTGAATATCCAAGTAACAAATCATGAGTGGTGGAATAAATGGTACTACACGCAACTTGGCTGCCAACATATAAGATGCAGCTGTGATGAACTGCAACATATAAGGGTGGATGGTGTCACTGGCAGAAAATTGAAGGAGCTTTTAAAGTGAACCAAAACATGTTGATGCAAACCCGAGGTCTTAACTAATCACAATGGCACTATTCTACACAATGGGAATAAATGATTTTAGGTCGACCGTGTGAGAAATCATTTGATTACCGTTCTTTGATGTATACTGTTAACAAACGCAAGACAACTCACCGATAATGATGATGAGAGTCAAGGTGCCCCAATACAATATAAAAAGTGCGAATAAATGAGTTGAAGTCGAACACTTGAGATGATCTACCAATCAGGAGAAATTGATGTATTCTCACTGCCAATAGCGAAGGAGTCTGCCACTGATAACTGCAAACCCTAAGGTACTCACAAAAGGAATTTGGACCTTATTCCCAGAGCAATGATTTGGAGTCGATGGGAAAATATTTGCTGGAAGGAAGGCATTAAGGCATCCCACATCAATCCAGCATGAGTGTAACTCACAAAAAAAAATTAGAAGGAATCGAATGAAGGAAAGTGAATTAACCAAACTGAAGTATGTTTCCATCATGCACAAAATGTAGCTAGTGTATGGCAGAAACCCTTTGAACCAACCAATAATGAAATCTTACAAAGAGGTGAGGAATCCACCAATAGTGTCAAATGGAAACCAAGGCACTGCATGAATCCCAAGTGTGATAATGTAAGCTGAAGTCAAACACCAGGGAAACCACTCAGTTAAAGACCCATGGTTTTGATCAAATGTTGAGCACAAGGTCACCTATTAATGATGTAAATAGGGCCAAGGTGTGGCTCTAGGTTTACTCTTAGAGAAATTTGTCATAGTTGATAAGAGACAAACCCGTCAGCAAGAAGTCAATGGAGACATTATCAAACCAGCACGAGCAAAGGACCAAATAGTTGATGTGATAGAACAAGATTATGATAGACCGGGATGGGTGACTGAAAAATGATTCAAGGGACACCGCAGAAAGGCCAACTTAGGTTAGCTTCCCTTAAAAAAAATCAAGACTCATTTTGAATATGACAGCATATGATAAATTTGTATAAGTTTGTCACGCAGGAGGCATAAACAAACCATCCATATGATTAGAAGAGATAATTGTTGGGTATGTGTTATATTCTTTCCATGACTAGTCACACGTGGGGGGTCATAGGGGGGGCGACATCACCCCCTATATGTTGCGCTAAGTGCAGCAGGGGAGTCACAAGGGGGGCAACAGCCCCCCCTATTCGGAGTCTAGGGTAGTGCCCCAGGAAAAAAAAAATTGGACCCTATTTTTCGGTGGGTAGACTTGCCCATGGTTTTGTGCATGGGTTTACACATGTTTTTGGGGCATGATGGTTTTTGGCCCCTGGTATTTTGTAGATCTGGTCAAGGGAACTACGGTTATGTTCTAATCTAGGGTTAATGGATTGGGGTTTATGTATGCTTCGGCATGTATATATATGTGTTGTAGCACTAAAAGGAATATAATGAAAAATCAAGCTAGTCATCCCGATTTGGAATCCAGGTGAAAATATCTGTGTATATCTATTTTATGTTTTATGCTCTCGCTATTGTTTATTTTCTTTTTTTAAGATTCGTTTGTAGATAATTTCTGTACATGGTTAAATCCTACAATAACCAACTAGAGGAGTACTGACTCGATAACAAGGTTATGACTTCTCCTAAGTCAAAACTAAACTCATCCCAAATGGAGAAAATACTTTTCCTTTTTGTGCTTTGTTCAAGGGCGACAAAACCGACTCTTTGGCTACCATCAAATATGGAAGTAATGTCCCGTTCCCGCTCTTTTTGGAATTATTTGATTTTTTGTCTTTTTCATATTTCAAATCCAGAAAAAGAATAAAAGAATGAGTATAGTACAATGGATAGAATGAGTGTCGGTAAACATATGCACTACTTCCTAGGATAGGAACAATCCTATGCTCAATGCAAGGTGGCGAAAACTAGTAAGTGACACTCAGATGAATGCTCCATCCATGGGAAAAGGCATCAAGTTGTGAAGGCTAAGTGATCACATGGTTGACTTTGCAGGAAGACATGGTCAAAATATGGCTTAAACATGAGTCCAAATGAAGCCGGCTAAAGGTCAAGATATGCAAATGGTCAGTATGCAATGCAGCAAAACAAATCAACAACAAAATGGGAGCCTCTAAGGTATATGACCAAAATAAGATAACGAAGAAGAATAAGAATGAAGCTTCAACGCATAAGTCATGGCGAGACTATATAGGATTCCCGAGCCTACACAAATTGCAGCATGGGTGACAAATCTTAGTGAGGATCTAACTAAGAATCCCATGTAAAGGATGGCTCTACCATCATATCATGATTTATAAGTCGGCGAGTGAAATTGGTTTAACAATCATAACATGATGGGGTCTATCCTATGGCAAGATTTCAGAAGGAGGCTAGTATGAATAAGTGAAACGGAAAGTGAATTCCCTAACCTATATGCAAGTTCAGAATAAAATTCCTTCCATGATAGGTCAGGGGTCATGGTACCGAAGCAAAAAATGGAACAATCTCAGAATCACCATAATGGACCTGAAAATAACCTATCCCAACACTTAGAAGGCAAAAGGTTAAACAGTCGTGAACAAATTTAAAAAATGACCGCAAATGAAATTTGCGATTTTTTTTTGAATTCTAGGCATAAATAGGCCTTTTGTACTCACATTTGGTCATTTGTGCTATGAAGAAATTGTGAAAATACTCTGGAGAAAAAAAATACCCTTCTTGGAAACAGAGAAATTACCCACCTAAACGATCCAAATATTTTAGGTAAGCCTCATAATCAGCTTAGTCATTAATTTATTTATCAATTCAAGTAATTTTTTTGGATTTTCACCATAAAAATTTTATTTTTTTATGAAACCCTCTCTGTATATGTGGGTTCATAATAATGAACTCGCTTATAGATGTGACTGTGTTTGAATGGACTCGCGTATGCACAGAGAGAAATTTTAAAATGAATTTCTGAATTGTTTTTGGATGAAATGGTGCAGGATGACCATAATATGGAGGGAAACAGAGCATAGCACTATTGATATTGAGGCCATGGAAGACCAGTTATCCTTGGATATACTCCAAGGATGTGGATTAATGAAATTATTCAAAATGAAAAACATGAAAACGAACACAAGATTGCTGGAAATGCTCGTAATCTATTGGGATTCAGATGAATATTGTTTCATGATAGATCATATGCCACTAAGGATTGAAGTTGAAGAAATTTACTTCATAACTGGACTCTTTCGGTGTAAAGTTCCAAAATTTTAGCTTCCAAGCTAAATGGAACATTAGAGTTAGCAGCAGCTGTAGTTGGCAAATAAATGGGTAGAAAAAACCATAAGTCTCCTAAGGAGGATGAGAATACTCCAAATATGAAAGGACACACTCTTTCTAGCTAAATAAAACACCTCCATGTATGAACAACGTTAAAATGAAGCTGCTTTGACTAAAGTCAACAACATAGTTTTAGTGGAGGAGGAATCCTAGGTTGGAAAACGCAATTTTGGAGGAAAAGATAGCTTGAGTTAGAAGAAACCTAAGTGAGTGGGGCCAAGGGCAAGAAAACTCACTTATGATATAAGGAAGAGGATGGCAGAATTGTTCATTATGTTGTAGATTATTCTCATTCTTGGTTGCCAAGAATTGTTGTTGCTTGCTGCCTAGCAAGTTGCAGTGTTGTTTAGCATTGGGTGTTCCCGGGTGAGAATCCCACCTCTTTCCTTTGAGGAGCTCATTAGGAGAGTTTTTTTTTATCATTACACATCAGGTTTTTAGGCCAAGCTTCATCCATCTTCATCAGCACAGCTTTGTCGGAGATTGTGCAGTGTTGCTGGGTGCAGCAGTGGAAGGGATTGGAATCCCGGTTTCTGAGCTAGTTTCTCATTGGAAGAAGATTTCCTTCACTTGAGAGATCTCTTTGGAGAGTTCCAAAGCTTATTTCAGATCTGTGGTATCAGAACACACATTTCTCTCACCCTCCTAGCATTGTTTTTGCTAGGGAGTGCATTTTTTAGGAGGCAAAACTTATTACATGGTTTGGTGGCTCCATTGTTGAGTTTCCTTGTGATTGAGAGGTTCATACTTTCATGGGAGGAAGCCCGTGAGGGTTATACATTATATCATACATCATTCAGACTATTTCATACTTTTACTTCAATTTTTCAATGATTATTCAGTTATTTTCTGAATATCACATTTTATATATAGAGTGTTTGACAAGAAACCCTTGCCGGTTTCTTTTGTATTTTGTAAAGGGAGCTTAGATCTATGTTCTCCAGCATTTCTTATCAATAAATGAGTAGATCTATTTTTCTCTGATAATTTTATGTGTAAACCCTCTCTTAGACTGCGCATTCCCTTGAGCAGCTACTCCGGTATTTTGCAGTCTTGGGGTTTTTCACTAGTTTTGGCTACACTAGTGTGGGAGGTCTGTTTAGCCCACCTATTTTGATTTATTTCAGCTATATTATTGGATTTACATTGCATATTGATTATTTTATGGGATCCAAGAGCCCATTTTAGTATTTTGTTGCATATGTTGCTGGAAATACATTTTTCATGCATGTTTTATGAGCAATCCTGAAAAAGTAACATTACACTTGGAAAGGGGAATCGGTAAATTTGCAGGGAAATCCCACACAGGGGTTAAATATTGAGGATAATATTCATGTTTACTAATTATCACATCTTTATGGTACTTTGTAATCACCAAGGTGGTTCATCAATGATGCAGATACATGAACTTCTTCAACAAGTTCGAAACGCGTCGACACAAAATTCTCTATTGTGATTTTCACCGAAAGATGTGATAATTAATTTATGGATCACAGAAATCATATTCCTAATATTCATGTTTACTGTTTTAAGGGCACTAATAAGGTCGGGACACAAATCCCAATTAGAGATATGCAAGGTCTCTACATGAACATACTTCTTTTCACCATTGTGAGGCTAGCCGGATCAACTTCATTACACCAGGCTTCACGAGGAAGCATGAGTCTGGCAGTGGATTGCTTGACTACATTGTATGATTGGTGAACAAACTTACTAACAAATTTGAAGAAACAACTAACTTCAATTTAGAATAATAAGACAAAGAATTTTGGTTATGGTACCATTCTATGCACATTATTCTTTGAGAGTATTCCATGGCTTCGCCCCAAGATCATCTCTACCATCAACAACCCTCAGGATCTACAGATAGCTAGGTGGGCAAATCTGATGAAGAGACTAGGGGGTGGTGAGGTCCTCAGGCTACTTGTGATGATGAGTTCTTCCTTTGGTGGGGATAACAGGTCATCCCAGTAGAGGACTATCCCTACAATTGCATGGATTTCAGGGGAGATCCAGATTTGACCCTTCCACCCAGTGCAGCATGGGGGGAAATTGGTAAGATCGCAAAATTATTTTTTATTATATGATTTTTTTTAAATTTTCAAATTATATGAAAATGAGAAATATTTTTGTTAGGACAATATGACTTACAAATTTAATGGATCATGATGCAGACATGGAACCAGTGAGACCTGAGGGCTTCTCAAGGCACGGGCACCACGGAAGAGAAGCTAACAATACCACATAAGACCCGGGGAGAACACTCCATGCTATACAGAGAACTTAGAGATTTTGACTTGCCAAGTCCCTATGGCTTCCATAGAGGATCTTCCGGAGGCTATACAGAGACATGTGGTTGGAGTACCATGTGACTGGGTGCATCCATTCCGTCATGTGGCGACAGCTATAGTGTTCTTCTGTAACACCTATCCTGGGTAGGGCCCATAGGGATAGATTTTATTGATCGAATGACTGTAATATTTTTTGATGATGAACATGATTGGGCATAAACCTTAATTTTCTAGGACATGATGGTCCGATTTTGGTATATTTTGAACACAACTCTAATATATATATATATATATATATATATATATATATATATATATATATATATATATATATATATATATATATATATATATACAACTATTTTATATGATGTGATTGTCTCAAATGTACAATGGTGAATGATGTTTTTTTATATTTAATGTGTTGAATGATTAATATTCCAATCAATTGCTTGATTAGCTAATGAGTCTGCAAACCAAATTTCTAAACGAGGAATGTGAATGAATGTAACATATTGAAAGGAACTTTGTAACAAATTCACTCTGAGAAATAATCAATGTAAAAATGGGTCTCTGACACGATTGGTATTATTTAATTGTGAAACCACCAGTTGTGAATCCAAGTATACTACTAACGAATCAACACCAAGAGATATTTCCTCCGAGATTAGGTTGACCACTGTAGTGTACTCTGCCACATTTTTCGAAGTAGGACCAATGAATACACCCTTTGAGACTAGCAACTGACCAGATGGATAGTGAATTACCCAAGCAGCAAGATTCCGGGTATGTCGAATAGCACCATTGGCAAAGCCAAAATGACTCATCTCATCCAAAAAACACCTGCCGAAGAAGATCAAAATAATCAAAGTCACATCCAAAATCGATAGAAAAACATGTACAAAAAATACAATATATAAAAACAAAGAAAATTTTAGATGAAATCCTAGGCATAATACTTCTTTAGATAGAGCCCATTTCTCGGCTCCGCCAGCTCGTTTCCATTGAAATAAAAAAAGGTATAAGCTCCCTTTTTTAGGATATTTTTAACAATAAAGGGCCATACCACACGGATTTAAACTTTCCTTCCCCCAAGGCATCCTTGTCTTGAGCATAAACCAAAACAAGATCACCTTGAGAGAAAACCCTAGGTTTGACCGCCTTATCGTAGTGAACTTTCACTCATTTCTTATGCACCTCATTCATCGTAGTTGCATCTCGACGCTACTCATCGAGATGTTCTAGATGGACAAGGTGTTCTTCAATACTTGAAGTGTCAGGAAGAAGCTCGATTGCCAGCTTAAGGGAAGGAATATCGCATTCGATAGGAAAGATCGATTCATGCCCATCAACTAGTTGGAACGAAGGGAATTTGGCTGCAGTCTTCACAGACATTCGGTATGCCCAAAGTGTAGAATACAACATGACATGCCAATTGGACTTGGCTTTATCAATTTTCCGTTGAAGGTGTTGATGGGAAAAATTGTATTCCCAACAACAAGGGGGTCTCCCCTGTGAAAGGTCCCAATTATACCTCACACCATTTGGGATAGGAGCCCCATTTGGTATGTGGGCCCGACTGCCACCATAAGTGTTTCCACTCCTGGTTGTCAGATGAGAAGATGATGAGTGGAGGCAAAGGTGAAATGACCAATCAGTGAAGCAAAACCATCCCAATATTGATGCACCATAAATAGAGATACAAGCAATTCTAAGCAGCGAAATAAAAGGGGGTATGCGTGAGTGGTATCGATGAGCCGAAAAAGCCAGTCAAACATACATGAAAGAAAACATGATAAATCTAATTGCAAAGTAGTTCACAATAGATCACTAACATGGCAAGGAACAAATAAACACTGATTCAAGAGTGAACGTACAAGCAACCACTGTGAATTATTTCATAACCCATTGCATGCATGAAAGCACACATACAACATAGTGTAATATTAGACAGCTAGTACTATCACCACAAGAAAGCACGTGAATCAGTGCCAGAAAAGAGAATATATTATTAATGTTGTTGCAATTTCAAATACATATTTACAACTCATCAAAACCCAATAGTGGAACAAGGGATATTCATCTCAATACATGATACCAAAACCCTAGCCTTGCTACCTCTCTCTCTACTTGACACCAAGAGTTGAGTGCCTTTAGCTCTCAAGCACCAATTCCTTTGTTGTACTGGCTTCGATTGCAGAGCCAAAATTCCTTTGGTCACTTCCCAAAGTTATATATATAGGCTGAGATGTCCTTTGAGTTTCCCTTGAATCTTGGTCTTCTCGACTGTTGGGCTAGCTTGCGACTTGGGCCATTTGCGACCTACGACCTAGGGTTATATGCGACCTGTGACCTAGGGTTACTTGCGACCTACGACCTGAGGTCATATGCGACCTGTGACTTGGGGTCATCTGCAACCTAGGGCCATTCCTTCTATTCTTCTCCTTTTAGGGAGCTCAGCCCTTGCAGAACATGATGCCTTTCCCTAGTACCAGTCTTGTGCCATTGAGCCTGTAGTGAGGTTATTTCAAGCTTTGAAAGGATCCCCCTTGCTTGCTAGGGAAACCTTAGCCCCTGCTTAAACCAATAGCTTCTACCTGCAATCAAATAGCATAGGTTGTTGGAAATATTGTCATTGATGGAAAAGTAGCACAAAGGAGCAACACCTAAACCAAAAATAAGGCAAACTAGAAGACAAGAAGCAGAGGCAGCAAAGATGCAAAGATGTAGCAGAGGCAGCAAAAGAAGCAGAGGCAGAAAAGATGCAAAGATGTAGCAGAGGCAGCAAAAGAAGCAGAGATAGTATCAATATTATTGAGCTCAAATGCTGTGTGAAAATATAATGAGGGTTTTAATGGTGTTCTGCATATAATTGAAGAAAACCCATATAATTGCTGAGACAGGGTTGAATATTAATTTATGTAAATTTTGTGAGTAGATCTATGCTACTTGTGAAGTTTCCGCAGACTTTGAATTAAGTCTAAATTTGGCTGTATGTGTTAATACAGAGAAAGGAACCTTTATAAGGCTTTTAAGTCAGAAATGAAAGAGAAATTCTCTGTAAACAGAGTAAGAGGTCGAACGCTCATTCGGCGTTTATGGTAATTGAGCTTATATGTATAAATGAGGAATTTGTTCTAAATTCTATATGAAACTTATATGCATTCTTGTTCAAACTCTGTGTGAGAAATGATTGAGTTCCTGTGGCAGTTATGAAACTCTGTGTTTTGATGAAATGCACTAGAGCATAGGATTGCAGATATCCTGTAATGAAATCAAACCAATTAATTAAGTAAGGAAAGTGTAAGGGAGCTATTACTGCAATTCACTATGGAGAATTGAATTAAGAAGAAGCGCAGGGCTCTAGTAGTGTAATAGAGTTCGAAGTCAAGAGAAGAACCTTGATTAAGCACAAGGGAAAAGGTCTAAGGACCAGCGAACTATAGAATTGACGGCATGATTCTTAATTGAGAAATATCGATGAAAAACAAGGTTCGATTGGGATTGATTTCCGTTTTATCATGAAATTTTGTTGGCTTAGTTGAAGCAAAAAATCGATGAGGTTTTGGTTCCTTCGGTGATGGTTGAAGGCAATTAAAGCACAGAGTTTTGTTTTAAAACCTGGTTAATGAGGAATTATATTCCCGAAGTAAATCTTAGACCAAAGATGTGGGAGCGGAAGACATAGTCAAATGCGAAGAAATGGCGTCGGTTGAGTGCAAAGTCAAAGAGTGAAGCGGAACCTTGAGGCGAAGACGGAACCCTGAATAAACAGTAAAGGCAGATTTCGAAAACAGCTTATGGTTTTCGGAAATTTTTTAAATGGTAAGCGGTTTGTGAAAAAAAAATGTGATAGTGTTGTCTGCCTGACGCGTGTCCTGGAGTGGTATTTCAGAACCAAAAATGTCATGTGATTTTGGGTTGTTAACTCACGGAGGTTGAAAAAACGTGATATACGCATTATCCGTCCAATCTTCCACTGTCAAGATCTAACGGTGTTCGTTGCACGCAATGTACGAAGGTTAACAAGGTATGTATTTTAAGTTATCGTGGGCCCAAGTGCACTGTTAATGTGATGCAATGGTTTTTTTGATAGCCAAATGTTAATATGTTGCATGGCTTAGTTTATTTTGTGAGCGGAAGTGTTAAATGAGCTGTGGGGCCTTAATATTTCACATATATTAGTGCTTGGGTTTAAATCCAAAGGTGTGGGTTTGTTATAATGTTCTAACATTGGGTTGGAGCATAATATATGTTGATATATATTATGGTTGGATATATAATAAGTTGGGTTCATCATTATATTGCGTTGTTATAAAATCGAACTTGTAGGAAAGGAATTGCGTGTTGGGCACATATTAAACTTGAAACTTGGGTCTTCGAATATTAGAGTCATATTAAGGGTTCGAGCTCTTGTTAAGTGTGAATTATAAAGGTTGTGTGTCTCTATTAATTTTAAGTTCTAATCCAGCATTGAATTAGAGTAAAATCGAATATTATTCAATTTCAATATAGTGGGTTTGAGCATATAATATATTGGGTTATGAAGCAAAGTATTGAAGTCCGCATATGAATTCATGAAGTGGGTTTAGACCATGGTTTAAGCAGATTATTATAACCATTGGATGTGATTTATTAAAGCCTGAGTTACAATACAATGACGAAAGTTAATTAATCCAAAGATTTTATGACTTCTATGAAGTGAGTGTGGGCCAGACATCTATGTGCATCGTATTATATAGTTACTTTGGGTTTAACAATGTCAACCAATGAAGGTATGTTAATATGCTGTGGGACCCAAACGTTCAATTAATTGTTAACATATATATGCAATTTCTGTGGATTAACCAAGGTTGAACTATGTGTGAGTGTTGGGATTTAAAATTAAAGGAAATACGCTTTATTATAATGGAGGATGTAAGGTATATTTATATATTATAGTTGCCGGAATATAAGAATGAAAGGGGTTATAATGTTCAGCTGCGGATAAATTGAAAGAGAATAACCTCAGGCAAAGTGCTTCAGTTAATAAAAAGAATTTTTAGTGATAAAGGAATAAAAATGTGGTCTTGATAGGTGTACATGCATAGAAATCAGAGGTATGCATAATAGTTACTTGACAGCAGCAAAAAAGACAAAACCAGCAAGCCAAGGGCTGGAAAAAGGGCTGAGTGAAATTGTTTTATGTAACTGAAAATGTAAATGTAAATTTTTTAATTTATTTTATATTGTTTGTGATGCATTGGCAAGTCTCCGGTAGGAAAACAAAACTCCACTGTAAAACTGAAATTTTTATAAATTACTATATTCCTCTGAATGAGCTGGACAAAGAAATGAGAAGGAAGAATTCAAAGAGTCATGGTTGTTCATTTCGAATTCTCTATGGAATGCAAATAGTCACGAGGTGAACTCTATAAATTATATCACATTGATATGTTTAAAAAGGTTAGAGAATGGAGAATTGAAGAAGAGAGGATAAGAAGAAGGAGGAGTAGATAGAGAAGCTGTGAAGATCCAGAAATGATATGAGGCAGATATGAAATTTGAAGGACAGCAGTGAAGAAGGTATAGAATAGAGCTGATATCCAGGTAAATCAACATGAGTTTTTCTTTGAAAGAAGTGAGGAAGTTGGTGCTTCCATATCAATTTGTAGCTTGATAGATGTGAGTTGTAGCCGACTGAGGTAGGAGCCTCTTGTAGGTTGTAGCCTGCAGAAAATAGAGGAATTTGGTGCTTCCATATCAAGTTGTATCTTGATAGAAGTCAGTTGCAGTTGGCTGAGGTAGGAGCCTCTTGTAGGTTGGTGCCTGCATAAAATAGATGGGAGTTGGAGCTTCCTTACAAGTTGTAGCTTGCATAATTGAGGTAGGAGCCTCCTATAGGTTGGAGCCTTCAGAAAATCAATGGTGAGAGGGAGTTGGAGCTTTCCTTTGCATCACAACAGTCATAAGATGTGGTTTTCCCCCTTATGGGTTTCCACTTATATCTGTTGTCTATGTGCATGACGTCTATGTGTTGATATGGTATATCTAATCTGCTTATTACTTGCTACTCACAAATTAATATTTCTCACATATTATGTTGATCATGAAAAGAAGGTGTTAATAAAGTTTAATGAAAATTTTTAAAAGTTCATGAATGTGTTAAACTGATTCACCCCCCCTCTTAGTTTAACTAAGGGTTCAACAATTGGTATTGGAGCCAAGTTATTTTGGTGTAAACTTAATAGCTTGAAGGAGATCTGGTTGAGTCATGGACTATCAAAATGTACCTGTGCTAAATACAACAAACTTTCCTGAATGGAGAGATAAGGTTAAAACAGAATTATTGGCTTATGAACCTGAGGTATGGAAACTTGTATGTGATGGTTACTGCACAGACTCTCCCTCTTTGCAAGAACAACATCAGAATGGCAAGGCTAATTGTGTGATATATAACAATCTTCATAACAAGGACATTGATTTAATAATGGATCTAACCTCTGCAAAAGAAATCTGGGATAGATTACATTTCATGCATGAAGTAGACACTAGGGGCTGCAATGTCAAGAAGCAGAAGATAAACCAGAAGAAGAAGAAAAATTCCTTTCAAAAGGAAAAAGGTCAATCAAATGAGGTACCTGCTAGTGTGAATGGAATTAAGAACCATGAAGAAATTACAATTGAGAAAAAAGCCAAACTTGACACAGCCTTGATTGAAATAGAAATATTGAAGAATGAAAACAAAGACCTCAAGACATTGGTGCAAATATGTGATGAGAGAGAATATGAAGATAAGAAAGAAATTGTTGACCTGAAGACACAACTAGAAGAAGCAAGGAAAGTAAAAGACACTATATTGCAACAAATGAGAGAGAAAAGTCTGGAATGTGAAAAATTGGAACAAGAAGTAGTGTGCCTAAGAAAGAAATTAGAAAAATCCCAAAGAGAATTATTAATGAATACCCCTCTAATGAAAAGCTCTGGAAAGTTGGACCAAATTATAAATGCTCAAAGGTCACCTCTCATAAAGGCTGGGATAGGATATGAAGGAGAAATCAGCAAGTCCAAGGTAGAAGATAACAAGAATATCATTTTTGTAAAAGCTGTAAAGGAAAATGAAGCAACTCAGAAGATTCCTACAAAAGTAGAAGCCAGCAAGAACATGAGTTGCAGAGAAACAAACAGAAACAAGTAGCAACATGAAAGGACAGAAAATGAGAGGATGAAATAATCAGCTGCAAAAGGCTCATATGCTCCTGAAGATGAATTGAATAAATTTGGAAGATCTCAAAGAATTTTCTTTCCTCCTATGGGAAGTATCACTTGTTTTTCTTGTCACAAACCTAGACATATTGCAGCATATTGTAAGACAAAGAAAATTCAGTCCAACCAGCAAAGGATGCAGAAAATGCGAAGAACCCCTCAAGCAAGCAAATGGAAAAGACAATCTTTCACCAGGTACGCAAATCATTTACATGGCTACTGTTATGCATGCAATGAATTTGGACATAAATATGTTGAATGTAAATTATGTTCAAAAAGGGGAATAAAATATTATACATCAGCTCAAATGTACTTTGATAAAATAAGATGTTATGTATGCCTCAAGCTTGGTCACAAAGCAAAAGACTATAAACTTCTATACACATTAAAGAACTCTAGACAGATGATGGAACCTAAACAAATCAAACAAAACTATGAATCAAAAAGGAGTGCAAACATTATGAAGAACCCCAATAAATTATGGAAGGTAAAGAGAAATGGGGAGCCTGTTACCTCTATAACATAATGAATCCATCATAGTCTCAGGGGGAGCTGCTCTAGGAAGAAATGCAAATATCCATCTAGTGATAGATATGAAGAAAAATCCCAGGGGGAGAGCAGTTCATAAATAGTCCCCACAAAAGTAGTCTAAGAAGAGCTCCTTGGAATGAGAACGGCTATAAGATCAGGAAGGGAAAGGAAAATTTCTCTAATAGAGAACTATAGAGGAAGAAGAATACCTGAAGCACTCAATAGCCAACAGATTGAAGAAAGAAGAGAAAGCAACAAGAAGCCATGGTAGTAAAGAGAATATCAACGAAGATCATGTAAGCCAAGAAGACATCAACACATTAAGTGATGATCACATTGTGCATCATACTACTTGAATTAATAGTGAATCACATTAAGAAGGATGAGTAAGAGAAGTGCCTATCATCATTATGTAATTACATCATTCATCTATGAAAAGTCCCCTTGGAGGAATGCAGTTAAGTGAATGATAAATCTCTGAGTGATCTGCCCATGAAGATTCCAAGTAAAGAAATTGAAGATATCTTGCCAAAGATCATTATGTTAGAATAGTTGAATTGAATATAAAGCAGCAATGATTTTGGGGCAGTCTTAGAAAGGAAAATGCAGTGATATTCCTTTGAACAGAATGAAAAATTAGGAAAAATGGTTAATGATGCCAAGATCAAATTCAGTATATTGATGATTGTGGGTGTGAACAGTGGAAAGATCAATAGTAGAAACTATGAGTTCATGTGCAAGCTAAAGTGATATCTCTGCATGATTGCTCAAAGTAGTATCAATTGTTATTTGGTACAAGCAGCATGCCTATCAACAGAATACCAAGTCTTATCAGTGGAGTAGTGGTATGATACAGGTCCTCAGGATCAAAGGATTATGGCAAAAGTACATCAAGGTAGTATACCCAGCGCTATCTGCATTATTAAAGCATGAAAAAGCCAATAACAATGCTAAAGGATCATTATTTTGTTTACACTTAAAGCATTATATTGAGCTTTGAAGCAGTATCTTTTTCTATATATAATTGCATGCCTTCCTGAAGTCAGTACATATATATCTTCAAGGCCTCTCTCTTAAGATCATTCATAAAACTATGTGAAGTGTGTTTGCTGGGATTTAAATTAAACATCTTGAATATGTTTTTATGGAAGATCATCATGATAGAATATTTAAAGTATCTGAAGCATGAAGGACTAGTTGTGATTACCATTTGAAGCTCAAAAGTCTTTTATTAATTCGTCTAAATCCTACTTCAGCACAAAGGATTTGCTGGTAATTCACCTTTAAAGAGAGAGTGATCATTGACATACATACCCCCTTATGTCATAAACGAAATTGCATGATTGATAAGTGAGATTGACTAATACACTGAATGTATCTATCCTCAAGGGTTTGTTTTGAAAATACATCGTACAAGCAGGAAATTCATGTGGTCTCTTATATTGAAAGATATTGCCTAATCTCACAATAAGTTATAAGCTCTGGTTTGATTCATTGTTCACATCAACAACAAGGACCTTTTATTCTTTAAGTGTAATATCCCTGTTAGCAGTCTAGCACATATCACCAACAACAGGTAGTACAGGTGAACCACAACCACAAAAGATATATTGGCATCATCATATTTGAACAGATGTGTACTACAGATATGTATTTCTAAAGAAGATCATAGTAGAGAGAGAAGTATATTTGAAGCATTCTCAGTATTTTATTTTTGGTCCAAGAATTCATCTCTGATTATATATGATTGTTCTATCATGACCTACACTCTATACAAGTGCAAGGAGTCTGTGCTTTGGGATGGTTTCAACTTACTGTGTATATACAAGTTCACTAATTCTCAAAAGTGTTCTCTCAACAAATCTTGTACACCAGCCTGGAGCAGCAAGGTATAAAGTCAAAAGAAGAAGGGCTTAAACTCAACTCAGAGAGAAGAAATGCAAAGATATAATCCACATTGGGAAATGTGCAAACCTTTTCCATTGATGTCAAAGGGGGAGAAAAAGTGAAAAGTAAGCAAAAACAAGTAAGAAAAGAAAGGGTATTCTAAAAGGAAAGCAGAGGAAGTGTATTTCCATCAATGCCAAAGGGGGAGACTTTTGGAAATATTGTCATTGATGGCAAAGGAGCAAAAAGGAGTAGCACCTAAACCAGAAATAAGGAAAAGTAAAAGACAAGAAGCAGAGGCAACAAAGATGTAGAGATGTAGCAGAGGCAACAAAAGAAGCAGAGTTAGTATTAGTATTGTTGAGCTCAAATGCTGTGTGACACTATAATGGGGGTTTTAATGGTGTTCTACATATAATTGAAGAAAACCCATATAATTTCTGAGACAGGGTTGAATATTCATTTGTCTAAATTTTGTGAGTAGATCTATGCTACTTGTGAAGTTTCCGCAGACTTTGAATTAAGTCTAAATTTGGTTGTATGTGTTAATACAGAGAAAGGAACCTTTATAAGGCTTTTAAGTTAGAAATGAAAGAGAAATTATCTATAAACAGAGTAAGAGGTCGAACGATCATTTGGGGTTTATGGTAATTGAGCTTATATGTATAAATGAGGAATTTGTTCTAAATTCTGTATGAAACTTATATGCATTCTTGGTTGAACTCTGTGTGAGAAATAATTGAGTTCCTGTGGCAGTTGTGAAACTATGTGTTTTGATGAAATTCACTAGAGCATAGGATTGTGGAGATTCTGTAATGAAATCAAACCAATTAATTAAGTAAGGAAAGTGTAAGGGTGTTATTACTGCAATTCGCTCTGGAGAATTGAATTAAGAAGAAGCGCAGGGCTCTAGTAGTGTAATAGAGTTCGAAGTCAAGAGAAGAACCTTTATTAAGTGCGAGGGGAAAGGTATAAGGACCAGTGAACTATAGAATTGACGGCATGATTCTTAATTGAGAAATATCGATGAAAAACAAGGGTTGATTGGGATTGATTTCTATTTTATCATGAAATTGTGTTGGCTTAGTCAAAGCAGAAAATCAATGAGTTTTTGGTTCCTTCGATGATGGTTGAAGGAAATTAAGGCATAGAGTTTTGTTTTAAAACCTGTTTAATGAGGAATTATATTCCTGAAGTAAATCTCAGACCAAAGATGTGGGAGCGGAAGACATAGTCAAATGCAAAGAAATGGCATCAGTTGAGTGCGAAGTCAAAGAGCGAAGCAGAACCTTGAGGCGAAGATGGAACCCTGAAAAAACAGTAAAGGCAGTTTTCGAAAAAAAATTATGGTTGTCAGAATTTTTTTAAATGGTAAGAGGTTTGTGAAAAAACAATGTGATAGTGCTCTCTGCCCAACGCATGTCCTGGAGTGGTATTTCAGAACCACAAATGTCGCGTGATTTTGGGTTGTTAACTCGCGGAGGTTGAAAAAATGCGATATACGTGTTATCCATCCAATCTTCCACTGTCAAGATCTAATGGTGTTCGTTGCATGCAATGTACGAAGGTTAACGAGGTATGTATTTTAAGTTACCGTGGGCCCAAGTGCACTGTTAATGTGATGTGATGGTTTTTTTGATAGCCGAATGTTAATATGTTGCATGGCTTAGTTTATGTTGTGAGTGGAAGTGTTAAATGAGCTTTGGGGCCCGAAGATTTCACATATATTAGCACTTGGGTTTAAATCCAAAGGCGTGGGTTTGTTATAATGTTATAACATTGGGTTGGAGCATAATATATGTTGATATATATTATGGTTGGATATATAATAAGCTGGGTTCATCATTATATTGCGTTGTGATGAAATCGAACCTACAGGAAAGGAATTACGTGTTGGGCACACATTAAACTTAAAACTTGGGTCTTCGAATATTAGATTCATATTAAGGGTTCAAGCTCTTGTTAAGTGTGAATTATAAAGGCTTTGTGTCTCTATTAAGTTGAAGTTCTAATCTAGCATTGAATTAGAGTAAAATCGAATATTATTCGATTTCAATATAGTGGGTTTGAGCATATAATATGTTGGGTTATGAAGTAGAGTATTGAAGTCCGCATATGAATTCATGAAGTGGGTTTAGACCATGGTTTAAACATATTATTATAACCATTGTCTAGAAATTTGAATAATAGCTGAATTATTCACCAAGATTATCATGATTACACATTATTTAAGCTTCATGCATAATACATAACCTCTTCTACAATTGATCATCAATATGCGGAAATAGAAAGCAGTCGTATGCGCACATTAAAACATAATCAAGCACACATAGAACACAGTATTTAATGGGGAAAGAAATAGCTGAAAACCCCAAACAATCTGTATATTATAATGATAGAGAACATGTAACAATACATAGCACAAAGCTCTCACAGCTCTCAGCACTATCTCACATTCTACACACAAACTAGCCCAGAAGATGAACAAGTCACGGGTTCAAATCTCCTCCACAAGTCTGCATGCCTCTACTGCGCAATCCAAGATGTGAATGAATGAGATCCAAGTTCGAATACCCTAGCTTGTACTGTGCAATCCTCATTGGAAATCTCCATCAATGTGTGTGCAAATCTCATGCACAAGTATAGTCACAACTGATAGTCACACTCACCCTTTCACCCACCTCTAACACTAGTCTCCACTGAACTGTCCATGCATTGCAGTTAACTGATGTGTTCTTTAATTGATTTATGAGTTAATAATTAGTGAATTAATTAATAATTAATTCACACCACTCATCACTAGTGTATTTGTCAGTTAGACTAAATACAACTAGTTCAACTAAGTTAAACCGAACACAACTCCACCAACTGTCTCATCAACTCCACCAAACTCTGCCACATGAGTTATAACTGAAGTCAACCATGAAATAGCTCAACTAACCCTTAGGAAAAGCGTATTTCCTTCTGTCAGCTGCATGTGCCACATCCAAGCATCAAACTGAAGTGCTCCAAGAGGAAAATATAATTTTTATAGTCTAAATATTATTAAGGGTTAATAATATTTGACTATTCTATTTTTAGCCCCGCAGTCTAAAAATAGAAACCGCCCAATGTCTAAAAATAGAGGTCCATATATTTTTACCAACTCTACCAATCATCCATAAATAGCATCCTGCAACTCATAGACCATGATCCATATGTCAAAAAATAGACATAGTCTAAAAATAGACTTTGTGCCAAAAATAGCCTGCGGGCCCACTTAGTGAAGGCGACTTCATTTCACTAAGCTCCATCATCTTGTTGCATTTTCAACACTCCCTCTCAACAAGATATGGATTATCTGCAACCCCTATCCTACCTTTGTGGTATTCGAATTTTCTCCTGGTGAGCGCCTTCGTCAAGATATCAGCATCCTGATCCTCCATGGGAATGTATGAAAGTAACATGATTCTCCACTGCACACAATCTCTGATATGATGGTACCTGATGTCGATGTGTTTGGATCTATCATGAAATACTGGATTAGCCGAGAGTTTAATGCAACTCTGGTTATCACAATAAATCACAGTAGGATCCAAGTGTGACCCGAACAACCCGACCAGGATCTTCCTCATCCATATGGCCTCGCATGCAGCCAAGCTTGCTGCCATATACTCAGCCTCTGCTGAACTGAGTGCCACGGATCTCTGCTTCCTGCTGTACCAAGAAACTGCTGTCGACTCGATACTGAAGATCCCTCCAGATGTGCTCTTTCTGTCCGTTGGGCTCCCTGCCCAATCTACATCCGTGAAGCCACATAGCTTCACCTCATCCTCCTGTCTGTACCACAAGCCATATCTCGATGTGCCTCTAAGATAATGCAATACATGCTTGCCTGCCTTCCAGAAGAGCTTGGTAGGCTTAACCATAGCTTGCGAAAGCTGGTTAACAGCATAGCATATATCGGGTCGTGTATTGACCAGATACATAAGCGACCCCACCAACTGTCGATAGACAGTGGCATCCACTACCTCCGTTGAAGTAGCATCCTCCTTCCTCCAACCACCAGGAAGAGGAGTGTCAACAGGCTTGCAGCCTTGCATGTTGAACCTCTCCAGAATCTCCCGGGCATACTTGCCCTGAGAAACAAACAGTCCTCCGCTGCGCTGCCAAATCTCCAATCCCAGGAAATAATGAAGGATGCCCAAGTCCTTCATCTCAAACTCTCGTACAAGATCCTCCTTGCATGAAAGTATCAACTGCTCATCGCCAGTCAAAATCAGATCATCTACATATAGTACGATGATCAACAGCTTCCCCTCCACCACAATCTGGTACAAGTTAGGATCCGCCTCACTCTTGGAGAATCCAAGCCCGGTGAAGTAGCTGTCTATCCGAGTGTACCAAGCACGAGGTGCTTGCTTCAGCCCGTACAGTGCTCTCTTGAGTCGGTACACATGCGACTCACTGCTGAAGATCTCGAAACCTTCAGGCTGCTCTATGTACACCTCCTCCTCAATGACTCCGTTGAGGAACGCAGTCTTCACATCCATCTGATGGATGTGCCACCCCATCTACGCTGAGAGAGCTAGGATCGTCCGTATGGAAGAGTACCTTGCGACAGGTGCAAAGGTCTCCTCATAATCGATCCCCTCTATCTGTGAGAAGCCTCAGGCAACAAATCTTGCCTTGTACTTCTCCACACTCCCGTCAGCTGCCTGCTTCACTTTGTAGATCCATCTCGAACCCACCACTGATTTCCCTTCCGGCCTTGGGACAATCTCCCATGCACTGTTTCTGACAATCGAATCATACTCTTCCACTATGGCATCTACCCATGCGGGGTCCTCCACAGCTTCCTCGAAAGAGGATGGCTCTGTCACGATACACTTGCTCATAAGAGCCATGTATCCAGTATACCGGTCAGGTGACTGTCTCTGTCTGCGCTGTGATGTAGGTGCTCCTACAACCTTCTTTGCATCTTGAGCCAGTCGCTCAGCTTCTGTAGTGCGCTTCCGCCCTCTGATGGTTGGCGCTGCATGAGTGGTCTCTTCCACTCCATGAACTTCCTCTTGTGGTTGATCCACATCCTTAAGCTCATCCTTAGGAACTAATAGCTCCTCATCTGCATGCAAGTGTGGCTCCCTCTCAAGCGAACACTTCATGGCTTTCTCCTCCTGAAATTTGATATCCCATCGCACAACAGTCTTGCGATTGTCTGGAAAATACACACGATAGTTGTGGGGCGTATCAGTGTACCCCACAAATATCCCAACCTCTGCGGTCGGCTCCAGCTTCTTCCTGGCATCCTTCGTCACATGAATGTAAACAGGTTAACCAAAAATCCTCAAATGGGAAATATCGGGCCTCTTACTAGAAAATGCCTCCTCGGGTGTACTCATGCCAAGTATCCTGTGAGGACAACGGTTCTGCACATATACTGCAGTATTGCATGCCTCAGCCCACAAGTGTATGGGAAGGCCCTGATCATGCAACATCGCCCGTGTAGCACCCACGATCGTTCTGTTCTTCCGCTCAGCAACCCCATTCTGTTGTGGGTTATGAGGTGCTATGAGCTCTCTTCGAATTCCTTCTGCGCTACAAAAGTCCTTGAATTCGCCAGAGATGAATTCACCACCATTGTCGCTCCTAAGAGCCTTCACCTGCTTCCCCGATTCTTTCTCAACCAGTGCCTTGAACTCACATAACTTTGAGTATGTCTCGCTCTTCTTCTGCATGAAGAAGATCCAGCACTTCCGAGAAAAATCATCAACAAAGATCACATAGTACTTGTGCTTTGCTGTCGAAGCTACTGAGAAAGGTCCACACACGTCTGTGTGAATTCTCTCAAGGATCGTCGTGGTGCGACTATCCTTCTCGTGAAAGGTGGCTTTCACAAATTTTCCCAAGGTAAACCCCTTGCACTGATTTGACTGCGCAAGAGTGCCCTTAGGAAGCCCAGTAGAAATCTGTTGCAGTATCTTCAAAGCTCCATGGTGAAGGAGGCCCAATCTCTGGTGCCATAGCTCGCCATCATCCCGGCTCACCACTCCTTCCGCCTTGCATGCCATTGCTGCACAGCCATATACTGGAAACTGATAAAGGTTCTTGATCGAACCCCTATCTTTCGAGTTTCTCTAGTTGTCTTACTACGCAGGAAAGCCTTTCCCTCACTGAGGACAACATCATACCCCTTGTCTTCTAACATTGCCACAGAGATCAGATTCTTCTTCAATCCTGGAACATGCATCACTTCATTCAATATGAAGGGTTTACCAAACTCCCTCTCAAAGGAAATGGTACTGATACCGATCGCACTGTATCGACCATCATCACCCATCTCGATGTGCACTCCAAGATCTTTCTCATTCAGATCTGAAAACATATCTCGATCTCCAGTCATGTGAAAAGACGCACCAATGTCCAAGAACCATACTGATCCCATCACACTTGAGACCAAGCATGCGATCAGTGAAAAATCCAGCTCAAACTGGGAGGCTAAGGCCTCTCCCACTGCAGATCCAGTAGCTTTCTTATTTTTCTTCTTCTGCGGACAATTTGTGGCATAATGTCCATGTTGGTGATAGTGAAAGCACTTCACCTTGGACATGTCTTGCTTCTTGCCTTTCACACCAGACTGAGAAGCTTTATTTTTCTTCCCCTTCTTTGCTTTGGCAGCCAAAGCGCAATTTTCTTCATTAGATACCTTTGATGAAGATCCGTCTTTTGTAGTCCACCTTATCTCCTCTTGCATGAGATCCGACAAAAGTCGCTCCCATCCCGGCAATTTCTCCCGACCATTGACAGAGTCCTGATAGGAATGCCAACTCTTCGGAAGACCAAGGAGAGCCAGTTCCACCAAGTCCTCATCATCGACAGTCACCCCCACACTTCCCAGCTTATCCCTGCATTGGGTCAACTTCGTGAGGTACTTGGCAATACTGTCGCCTTTCTCCATCTTAATGTTTCTGAGTTTATCCTTGAGCGCCAACTTCCTCTGGTCGCTCTTGCTTTTGAATAGATCTATCAATGCTTTCCACATCAAGTATGGAGAAGCTTTTCCATGCAGGCTGGATACAATGTGATCCTTCACGCCCTCCAACAGAATCCTTCGACATTTCGCCATCTTCTTTTGCCAAGCTTCAACTTGAGCAGCATCAGTAGGCTTTGGGATCTCAGCATCTATGAACTCCTTCAGCCCATTATCATATAATAACGCCTCCATTCTGTCCTTCCATGCAACATAATTCGAACTGCCCTCAAGGGCATACTCAACTCTGGCACCAAGAAAACTGCTGCAAATTTGAATTCCAAATTCTGCTGCAAATTCAAATTCCACCAGCTCAAAACTCAACCGCTTCCGATCTGTGAGAAAAAAGTATTTCTAGCACAGAGATCGACTGTAGGGGCATTTACTAGATATATCACCTTTCATAGAAAGGATGGATCTAGAGGCTACCTGGCCCGCTTACAGACTCTGTCTACCGAAATAAATTGTAATCATTGTAATAGATCCGATGATCAATTCTCGCTCTAATACCATGTATAAATTTTAATAATAGCTGAATTATTCACCGAGATTATCCTTATTACACACTATTTAAGCTTCATGCATAATACATAACCTCTTCTACAATTGATCATCAATATGCGGAAATAGAAAGCAATCGCATGCGCACATTAAAACATAATCAAGCACACATAGAACACAGTATGTAATGGGGAAATAAATAGCTAAAAACCCCCAAATATCTGTATATTATAATGATAGAGAACATGTAACAATACATAGCACAAAGCTCTCACAGCTCTCAGCAAACTAGCCCAGAAGATGAACAAGTCACGGGTTCAAATCTCCTCCACAAGTCTGCCTGCCTCTACTGCGCAATCCAAGATGTGAATGAATGAGATCCAAGTTCAAATCCCCTAGCTTGTACTACGCAATCCTCATTGGCAATCTCCATCAATGTGTGTGCAAATATCATGCACAAGTATAGCACAACTGATAGTCACACTCACCCTTTCACCCACCTCTAACACTGGTCTCCACTGAACTGTCTATGCATTGCAGTTAACTGATGTGTTCTTTAGTTGATTTATGAGTTAATAATTAGTGAATTAATTAATAATTAATTCACACCACTCATCACGAGTGTATTTTTCAGTTAGACTAAATACAACTAGTTCAACTAAGTTAAACCGAACACAACTCCACCAACTGTCTCATCAACTCCACCAAACTCTGCCACATGAGTTCTAACTGAAGTCAACCATGCAATAGCTCAACTAACCCTTAGAAAAAGCGTATTTCCTTCTGTCAGCTGCATGTGCCACATCCAAGCATCAAACTGAAGTGCTCCAAGAGGATAAGATAATGTTTATAGTCTAAATATTATTAAGGGTTAATAATATTTGACTGTTCTATTTTTAGCCCGGAAGTCTAAAAATAGAAACCGCCCAATGTCTAAAAATAGAGGTCCATCTATTTTTACTAACTTGACCAATCATCCATAAATAGCATCCTGCAACTCATAGACCATGATCCATATGTCTAAAAATAGACATAGTCTAAAAATAGACTTTGCGCCAAAAATAGCCTGTGGGCCCACTTAGTGAAGGCAACTTCATTTCACTAAGCTCCATCATCTTGTTGCATTTTCAACACATTGGATGTGAGTTATTAAAGCCTAAGTTACAATACAATGCCAAAATTTAATTAATCCAAAGATTTTATGTATTCTATAAAGTGAGTGTGGGCCAGACATCTATGTGCATCGTATTATATAGTTACTTTGGGTTTAATGATGTCAACCAATGAAGGTATGTTAATACACTGTGGGACCTTAACGTTCAATTAATTTTTAACATATATATGCAATTTTTGTGGATTAACCAAGGTTGAACTATGTGTGAGTGTTGGGATTTAAAATTAAAGGAAATACACTTTATTATAATGGAGGATGTAAGGTATATTTATATATTATAGTTGTCGAAATATAAGAATGAAAGGGGTTATAATGTTCAGCTGTGGATAAATTGAAAGAGAAGAACCTCAGGCAAATTGCTTCAGTTAATAAAAAGAAGTTTCGATGATAAAGGAATGAAAATGTGGGCTTGACAGGTGTACATGCATAGAAAGCAGAGGTGTGCAGAACAGTTACTTGACAGCAGCAGAAAAGACCAAACCAGCAAGCCAAGGGCCAGAAAAAGGGCTGAGTGAAATTGTTTTATGTAACTAAAAATGTAAATGTAAATGTTTTAATTTATTTTATATTGTTTGTGATGCATTGGCAAGTCTCCGGTAGGAAAACAAAACTCCACTGTAAAACTGAAATTTGTATAAATTACTATATTCCTCTGAATGAGCTGGACAAAGAAATGATAAGGTAGAAATCAGAGAGTCATGGTTGTTCATTTCGAATTCTTTGTGGAATACAAATAGTCATGAGGTGAACTCTATAAATGATATCACATTGATATGTTTAAAAAGGTTAGAGAATGGAGAATTGAAGAGGAGAGGGTGAGAAGAAGGAGGAGGAGATAGAGAAGTTGTGAAGATCCAGAAATGATATGAGGCAGATATGAAAGCTGGAGGACAGTAGTGAAAAAGGTACAGAACATAGTTGATATCCAAGTAAATCAGCATGAGTTTTTCTTTGAAACAAGTGAGGAAGTTGGTGCTTCCATATCAAGTTGTAGCTTGATAGATGTCAGTTGTAGCTTACTAAGGTAGGAGCCTCCTGTAGGTTGTAGCCTGCAGAAAATAGAGGAAGTTGGTGCTTCCATATCAATTTGTAGCTTGATAGAAGTCAGTTGCAGCTAGCTGAGGTAGGAGCCTCCTGTAGGTTGGTGCCTACAGAATATAGATGGGAGTTGGAGCTTCCTTGCAAGTTGTAGCTTGTAGAATTGAGGTAGGAGCCTCTTGTAGGTTGGAGCCTACAGAAAATCAGTGGTGAGAAGGAGTTGGAGCTTGCGTTTGCATCACAACAATAATAAGATGTGGTTTTCTCCCTTATGGGTTTCCACTTATATCTGTTGTCTATGTGTTGATATGGTATATCTAATTTGCTTATTACTTGCTTCTCACAAATTAAGATTGCTCACATATTATCTTGATCATGAAAAGAAGGTGTTAATAAAGTTTAATGAAAATTTTTAAAAGTTCATGAATGTCGTAAACTAATTCACCCCCCCCCCCCTCTCAGTTTAACTAAGGGTTCAACATAGGTCACATGTATTTATGATCAAACAATAATTATAGAGGTGTGTTCAATTAATTGCAAGAGTGACTCAGTCTTTTGTCACGTCGCAACATTATTGGTGTATGTGGTTTGCAAATGATGACCTTGTGACCTTTTACCCAAGACTTATTTCTTCTCTATGGCGTAATGGTAAAGCAGATCGAATAAAGCCTATTTTCACCAAGCACACTTCTATCTACATGTTGCTTCCTTGGTCACGACCTTGTATATTCTTTGCATGGCTAAAACACAGTGTGCCATTATGTCCTTGACAAAGCCACTATGTGTGCACGCGCACAACTCCTTGGTGCATCCCTGGTGTTTTCTCAACTGTGTGCGAGGGTGGCTCCTCTTCTTATTCTTATGGCACCTCAACCGTATGTGGTCAAGCGAGCACAACAACCAATGCACTTTATCCTCATACAACTTTGCCTCCTATGATAATTCTCTTTTTGGCGTAACACACAACATTCCTGTTAGTATGAATCCTTTGTCGAAGTGTACGAAAAAGGACCACTTTAGCTACGCATAACTAATAGCCCTAACAAAAAAAGTGGCTGCCAATATCTTCAGATCTGCGGTTAGTTCGACAAGAAAAGAGCTGCAAAACACCAGATCTATGCATGGAAAGACATTAAGCAGTAAAAACAAGGGTTTGCTCCATATACCAATAGACAAGACAAGAACAATTTTTGAAAGAATTTTTATATTAATTGGGCACCTTGGAGGAAAACAAGAAGGCGTATCCAATTCTCCTCAGTGGGATGGGTTCTTGGAAGTCCTCAGCACTTCAGATCTAAGATTTCTCTCTCTTGTTGGTGTAGAAAACCCAATGCAAAGAATAGAGCTCAATGGGAGCTCACACAGAAAATGATGGAAAAATGGGACCAAGTGTATAGATCCAGAGTGATCTAATAGGCAACAAAAGGTGAAGAATGGTAGGAAAAACCCTCCTATTTATAACAAAATATTGGGTCATTCTAGATCTTGGTGCATGATTAAAATAATGTTAACCAAATCTAGATCCACCTTTTATGAAATATTTTATTATATTTGTTGGAGGGAAAAGGTATTTGACTTGGGTCAAATCCCTTAATTAGTCAAAAATAAATAAATAAATGATTTATTTATCTTTTTAAGGAAGTGGTTGGAAGATAATCAAATAAATAATGATTTATTTAATTATTTAAGGAAGTGGTTAAAAGATAATCAAATAAATAATGATTTATTTAATTATTTGTGGGTGATTTGGTCATATTTAATAAGGAATATTATCTAAATAAGATTTAAATAATTATTCCTAGAAAATAATAAGATAAATAAAGGTTTATCTAATGAATTTCTTTGTTTTTGGGTTAAACATGACTGGGAATAATAATTAAATTATGGTTTAATTAATTATTCCATGAGGAAAATCAAACAAATATAGGTTTGTTTAATATTTCCTTTTCGGGTTTCCTGTTTGGACCATAAACAACCTAATAAATGTGGTTTATTAAGTTATTTAACATAGTGAAGGCAATTTTACTTAGGGTAAATTGGTCTTCCATGGTGTACTTGGGTCCATCTAATGATAATAGGTTAGATGACCAAAAAATGGTGTAACAGATTTCCCCCCAGCGTGTGAGTGTCAGGAGCAAATCGTATGACCGAAGTACGTTGTAAGAACTCAATCACCAGACAACAAAAGGGAAGTCAGAGAGAGAAATGCAAGGTAGATAGTGTGTTGAAGAACTAGACCCTGAGGAGACGAGACTCGCAGGTGCAACAAGTCTCTTTTTATGAGAGGGTACCTGTGCTGAAGGCGGCGGGGGAGGCATACCTATGCCCGCAGAGACAAAGTACAAAAGAATAGTGTGTCCAGTAAACAAGGGACCGAACCATAAAGTACAGCCGGCATAATCATGAGCCAGATAAAAATACAATGAAGAATCCCATATACATGCTGTGCCTGGGATAACAGTCAGGACTTGTACAATAATATCTGAGTACATGAGATACAAATACAACCCAAATGCCCCCTGTAAATGGGGAAGGGCTCACAAAATCTGACTGATACATGCAAATCAAAGAGGCACTGCAAGTGGCTAAGGCCAACATCATCAAATATCTGGAGCTGCATCGAAGGCTGCAAGGAGGAGGTCATCCGGGCATGTGGGGGGCTACCTACAGGGCCACCCCCTCATGAGGGTTGAGACATCTCACACACACCCGAGAATCATCAAGAGCTGCTGCTGTATCACTGAACCATCAAGTATACGGATCTCGGTCATGCTGAAAGGAGCTGGAGTGGAGAAACAACCAAGTCAAAGGGAAACGAGAGATCCCTTTTCCTGATCCGAGGCACCGAACAAGAGTGGAAGCTGGAACCAAGGTGCACCGCCCTCTAGACCTGGCTTCTGGAAGGAATGAGCTGATGTCGATAGAAGGAGGTCCGCTATAGGTGAGGCAATGAGACATCCTCAACTAAGGCACAAGAGAAAATAGTGGAGCGACGGACAGACTGACACTAATGATGATAGTGAAATGGAAAGGACTGAATAGCGAATGGACGACTTCCGTTGTTAGAGCATAAAGGGCATGAATGACATGGCAGCGACTGACACAATATCATAAGGGATAGGGGACAGTGGGACTAAAGGTCATAATGTGCGACACAAGAGAGGGACCAAGCAATGAAGGATGGAGGGCTATAGCGGGGTACAAAGGGACTCGGGATAGACTCCATGAATGCGATGATGACTCAACTTGGATGCTCTAAACAAGGGTGACTCGATGGTGCTGCCACACAGTAAAGGCCCAATGGGGGACCAGAAAAACATGAGTACCAAATGTGAACTCATGACGAAAATCAACACGAACAAAGACAAGTAAGGAGGCAAAGTGGTGCCCCGAGTACAAGTGTCGCAAGTGAGGAAATTCGATTTTAATGAGAGGTGAAGTGACCCTTCTTGGACAAAATGTGCCCTGGTGAAGTATCGAATCATAAAAAACTAACAGATACCCATTTGAGGGCTCGGTGAGAGCTTTCCAACGGTGCAGACGGTTTGTCAAACGGGGCTACGGTGTGGTCGCAGCGGTCGAAAGAAGAAACAGGAGTTCTCTTTTAATAAGGCAGTTTTCCCTCCAAATTCACTCATTTGCTATTGTTGCTGTGGTGAATGTAGAGAGGAGAGAAGGCCCTAAATCTTGCGGCGAGCGTAGCGGACAAATCGACCATTGGAATCGAGATCCGTCAGTTGCAGGTAAGAGGCCTAACCTTACTCTTTCATTTTGATGGATTGAAAGTTCAGTTTAGGACCCAAAAAGTGCGACCTGGGACGCAGGTTTCAGGGCAAAACCCGTGACCTGGTCTAGAACTGGGCAGAAAACTGCGACCTGGGAGATGAGGGGGTTTTGGTGCTGTTTTATGGATGAGAGTTGGGTTTTTTTGTTTGGTTATGATATTCCCGATTTGTATGCTGACAAAGATGATGTTTTTGTGCAGTTATGGCAGATTTACGGGTTAACTGGAGAGAGAGAGACCTGGGTACATTACGGGCAGAGATCCAGGCGGATCAGGGTGTCCGTCGTGTGTTGGCCAGGTTTGGGGTTCTAAATTTTTTGGAGAACCCGTTGATGAGAGCAGGAGAGCCCTTGTTGGCCCGGATTATCAGTTATTGGGATCCAGAGCATGAGGTCTTTGTAGTGCAGGGGCACAGGATCGAACTGACAGTCCAGGATGTGTATTTCCTGACGGTTCTCCCGCCACTGGGGATGGTGGGAAACATGCAACCAGTATTACCGCAGGGGCAGCATATTATGGAGTTTGTGGAGCGACATTTTCGACCGGGTCTCCAAGTCAAGGGGACTCGGATACCGATCGTGGATCTAGAGAGATTAGAGACCCGTGCAGTGGCCGCAACGGTGCTGCGTATCCTGGGCAACCAGGCGCTCCATCACATCACTAGGGGGAAGATGATGATTGTGGAGAGTGTGTTGAGGGACTCATTGCGGGTGGGTCCAAATGATGTCGAGAAGGCTAAAAACGATGGGCCACGTCATGGGCAAGTGAACCACGATTGCTCGTATGGGACTTCATTTGCAGGCTTTTCGAGAAGACCCGACCTTGCGCGCCCCCTAACGCATGGGGCCCGAGAGAGCCCAGGATGTGCCGGTGGGGGCGGCTACTGTGCAGAGGAGGAGGAGGGGCGGTCGGGTGAGTGTTTCGACCTGAGTTCTTTGCCCATTGGGATCAGATGTCGTTATACATAGACGACTATCCCTATAGTGGGATGAGTTATTGTGGAGATCTGGACCTTCCACTTCCGCCTGGTCGAGTATGGGGGCCCGATGGTAAGTGACAGATTGCTATTCCTGTATGGGCATGTTTACAGTTTTTGAATAGTAGATAGGGTACTGATTCATGTACTGTTGGTATGCAGATATAGCTCCGGTAAAACCGGCCGGATATATGGGACGACCGGCAGTAGCTGGAGCTGTAGGTTCGAGTGGGTCGAGAGCAGCGCATAATGAGGATGCAGCCGCCATAGATGCGAAAGGTTGCTGACCGGAGTATCAGAGAGCGGGTGGCAGGACTTAGACGACCAATACATAGAGCCATGTATTGGTCTACCCTCGAAATGGCGAGGGGTCATGCGGCGCATGGCGATGGCCGGTCAGGGGATACATGATCTACAGGCTGCAGGGGCAGAGCCATTGGCTCGGGATCCGCCAGATAGTGATTAGGTGTGGGGCATGTGGTGCCCCCTAGTGTGTATGTAGGGGCAGGTGGTGCCCCCAGTTTTGAGGTTTTTGTAACATGCTATGGGCATGTCATATCTATCAGAGTAGATGGACTCTAAACACATGTTTTTGCGACACATATTATGGATATGCATCATTTTTAATGATTATGAATGTTATTGTCTTGTATGAAATGCGTGTGATAAATGCCAATCTAGAACATGGTTTGCAATACTATCTACATAGTGATTTTGTTCTCGAGGTACATGGTTGAAAGTAATGGTTTCAAAGTCACGTATCAAGAGTTTCACTCGTAAATATCGTCTAAACAGCACAGGGTTATGCACACAATAAACACCATTTAGTTGCATGACAAGAAGTAGGGAATCCAAATGAACGTGCAGATGGAGGATGCGATGAAAGAGGGCATCGGCTAAGAGACCACGCACTGCATCATATTCGGCCTGATTGTTGGTGGCAGAACCAATGCAGACCCCGTCGGAGAGAACAAGGGCATGCAAGGGGGTGAAGATGGCCCAACCTGCCGAGGCGAGATTCCGGGAGTAACGACTGGCACCATCGGCGTAACCGATAAAGGGCGTGGACGGGGGGTCCTGCGAAATGGTGTTACAAGACAACAAATGAGGGGAGGAGGGGTAATGACGGCAACGTGAGTGTACAGAAGACATCGAGTGGCAACTGTGGGAGGGAGTGCAAGGAGCAGGATGACTATGACTCATATACAAACTGGAGGGTGGTATATGAGGGCTATCGGAAGTATGGGGAGGACTCGGGCTGCTGAGGTCAACAGAGATACGGGTGGAGTGATCTCATGTATGGGTAGAAAAAAGGTGTTCAGGCGATACAATAGGGGAGGATGCAAGGGGACTGGGTGTCAAGTGTCTTGCAGAGGAGGATAGGTAAAGAATGGTTGTGGTAGACTCCGTCATCTGAACATCAGGGGGGGAATGTCGATGGGAGCCGGGGGATCCTTAGGCTGGCCGGAAGCATACTGCGCGAGGATGGGAGAAGCGGATTGATTTTGTTCAACCTCATACTCTCGGACTACCTCTAAAGAGGCGCGGTAATGCGTCAGGTGAGGACAATGGTGGGAGTAATGGCCATGGACCCTGCACAAAGCACAGGGTTTGTTGGTGCGGAGAGTCTTGGGGTTCTTGGTTATGGACGAAGAAGGAATGGAGGCTTCAGGGACCGTAGCTTCAGGGAACACGACTTTAACCATGGGCTGAATACGGGGCAACTCGGGACAAGCATGGGTGGCATGACCGGCGACATCACATAAGGCAAAAGGTTTTGCTGGCAGAGGAGGGGCCAGGTCAGTCGTGGTGGTCTTGTCTTTGGGTGCCCCCTTGCGAGCTTTTCCTTTCTTCCCGGGAGCCGTCACGATAGGAGAGGGGTCCTATAGAGGTGTTGGGGGCACAGGGGCAACGAAGGAAGTGAGGGGGACCGGTTGAACCGGTGTCAAAGCCATGTAGGGTTTGGGGTGACCAGGAGGGGTAGCTGCTGGAGGATCAAGGTACCAGACTGGTATGCCCAAGGTCAGGTTAGGGAGAGAGAGGGTGGCCATGACGGGGACAAAATATACCTCGGGAGGGGGAGCCGTAGCGATTTGCCCGTGGAAATGACGGGGGAGGGACGGCTCCGAGATGGCTAAGGCCTGGGGAAATGCATCCAGGAGGATAAAGGGGCCCCAGGATACCACCGTAGGGGGAGGCCGAAGGAGGAGGTCCGATCGGCCGAGATGTGAATGGCTAGGAGCGGTTGGGAGGGCGAGGGGGAGGTTGCTGACTAGCCGAGGCAGGCCGCTTATGGGCAGCCTGAGACGATTGCATCATGCAAACATTCGATAAGCTGGGATCAGTGATGGGAGGAGGAGGGAGATTAGGAAAATTTCCAAGCAGGGAGGAATCTTTGTAAACGCCAGGGGAGACACTGGTCAAGGAATCGACGGTTTGCTTGTTGGCTATAGAAGAGATGGTCCTCTCAGGTGAGGTCTGAGATTTTGGCTCATGATATGTCAACTGTTCAATGGTGACTATCTTTCCATTATGGGGGAAAGACATCTTGTGGAAAACCGTGGATGGGACAGCAGACATAGCATAGGTGTAGCTTCGCCCCAATAGAATGTTGTAGTCTAGCGGGGCGTCTATGACTTCGACGTCAACGCAAACAGTCTTACCGGCGACGGTGATAGGAAAATTACGGAAAAGGCCAATGGGCTGGGAGGCGTGCCCGTCCCACACTCGAAGGGTGATCGTGGAAGGGGCCAGCTCAGGGGATTCGAGTTGCTTCCAAACCGAAGCGGACATCACACAGGTGGATGCCCCCTCATCAATTATGCACCGTGAAACGTTGGCGTTCCGGATTTTGACTGGGATTTAGAAGGCGACGGAAGCAGGAAGAGGGGGATGGTCCGATTGAGTGGCGTCGAAAACAATCATTTGGTCATCAGCAGGATCTACAGCGCCCACAGCAGATAGTAGAGCCTTCTTTTGGGAAGGGAACGACTGGAGGAGTTCCAGTGTGGAAATGGCAGCAGGAGATTGCGCCAAATCATCTACTATACTATACGAATGAGCAGCTCAACCGGAAGCAGCGTTTCGATGTAGGGGTCCCTTAGGAATCTTGGTATGAACCTCAACTTTGGGTTGAGGGATATGTAAGGGGCCACTGGATGTCGAAAGAGGCTCTGTAGAACATGAAGAAGGAGGCTCGGGGGCAGACTGAGCAGGAGGCTTGGGGTACTGGCGAGACCGAGTTTGAAGGTGAAGGTCGACGGTCGGGGAAGGATCAGAGTGCATCATAAGGATCTGGTAATCAGAGGAACCAGAAAGGGAAGAGGGAGTGGCGACCTGGCTGTCAGGCGGTTGGGTAGCCACGAATCCTTGCTGAGGGAAAGGATCAGTAAACACAGCCGGTTGGGTAGTGGCCACATTAGGAGGAGCATGAGGGGAGGCGTGTTGTCCGCACAATGTGGCTTGAGACTCCCACATCTGCTGCATCTAGGGTAAGAGGGGACAATCGTGGGCGTAATGACCATAAACACCGCAACACGAACAAGGCTTATTTGTTCGGAGTGGCCTGTTTGGCTTGGGCTGAGTGCCCTATTGCTGGTTGGCAGTGTTAGGGTCCACACCAGGATTGGGTCCACGGGTACTAGGGGCAGATTGGTTTTGATTGCCTCTCCACCTTCTTTGAGAAGAAGGGGGATTAGTCGCGCCCTGCTGTGAAAATACTTGCCCTGGAGGGGGCTGTAAGTGCTGTTGCGGGTTTTGAGGAGGCAAGGGAGATGGAAGCGCATATGCTGGAGGAGCTGGCACACCAGGCTGCGGATAAGGGTAATGGTGGGGTTGGGCAACATTGAGGTAAGCAGGAGGTTGGGCAAAAGGAGGATGAATTTCGTATCCTGGATACATGCTACTGGCAGGGGGAAGAGTGCTAGAGTTGCTGACCCCTCCCTGAGGGAGACCATAGCCCATAGGAGGTTGAGCGTACGGATGGGAAAGGGCTCCAATGATACCATCGGTGGAATGAGATTCCCCCGGGGCGTTAGCGCCGCCAGGCCTGGGGAGGTCAGGAAGAACAGTATAAACATAACCAGATTGAGCGTAGATCAGGTCATATTTCAAGGCTATTTGGAGGGCGGCTTCTTTAGTTTGAGGAAAGTGAGAGGCGACATCTTTGCCAATAGGAGCTAAGAGAGTGCGAAGGAACCAGTCCATGTAAACCCAATCTTCGAAGGGGGGGGCTCGACATAAGCTCCGTCTTCATCGCCATTCCTGAACATGGGCGGAAAGGCGGGTTGAAGAGGTTTGCTTGAATGAAGTCAAGAGCTCTGTGCCAGTATCGTATCAGAGAGGGAGCTGGAAATAAGATAAAAAGGCTTGGGCAAGGGTCGCAAAGGTGGTATGGGAAGAGGTGGCTTGGTCAACATACCATTTAGAAGCTTCGCCGGTAAGCGTGCGTTGGAACAAATGAAGACGGATGGAGTCATCGGTAATGGAATTGGAGGAACACCACATGTGGAAAGATCGGACATGATTGGTTGGATCTTCTCCAGCAAGGCCTTCGAACTTAGGGATGTCGGAGGGGATCTTGGTTGGCATAGCAGGCCAACCAACATCGTGGCGGATAGGGTCGTTGATCAACTGATTGAAATCGGGGAGGCAGAGGCTTGCAATGTACGGCAACAAGGGTATGGCCAAGGTAGTTCCTGTGGCGGTTCCGCTAGTAGTGATTCCGGCATTAGGGCCTGGAGCACCGCTAACGTTAGGCCCTGGACCAGACATGGTGAAGGTGACAGGGGGAGAACCAGGAGGAGAAGGAGAACCCAATGAATCAGAAGAGGAGTCAGAGTGCGGACTCGAAGGGGGAATGGCTCGACGACGGCGGGACAGAGCAGGTCGATCGACCGGAAACTGAGGGTGAAGACCAAGAAGTCTCCGGGAAAGGTGCTTTGGGGGCGCAATGATGACGGGAAGAAGGAAACCGACAAGGGCAAAAAGGGACAGAATCAAGGGAGGTCAAGGGCAGAAAAGGTGCAGTGACAATTGATTTTAGAGTCTTTTCCAGGCGGTGTTAACCAGGCACTTCTTCACTTAGGGTCAGTGTGTGGCGTGCGTTAATTTTAATTTTTAAACCCTTTCCGTTTTGAGAGCAAGAAAAAAGTGTGCTGCGTAACTGAAAATAAATCTGCAGAGAATAGTATATAATGCTGAAATAACAGAAAATTAACGGCTACTTGTGCATCTATCTAACCCAAGAAGGCAAGTCTCTCAAAACTAATCTAAAAAAGGGGTAAAATCTAGGCAAAACACACGGAAAAGAGGCCAATAGATCTAAGGTCAAAAGGGACAGGGATCTAAAGGATAAAGCTGCTGAGAAGAGCTGCATATCATAGCCAAGAGACAGAGGCAAGGTGGCTGGAAAAAGGGAGGAAATCAGAAAAAAGAGGAAAGGACAGGGAGGAGGTCCTAAAGGAAGGTCCAAACAAAACGACAAGAGGTGATTTGAAAGGAAGAAAGGCTGATTTAAAGGGATCTGAAGAGGAGGTTTCAGATCTGAAAAAGGGAAGGCTGAAACTCTGAAAAACAGACGGCTGAAACAGCTAAAACTCTTCCACAAAAGGTGGAGGGTACTAAAGCCCTAGGGGGCTAGGTTCCCACTTAGATGAGTAAAAACAGACAGGAACGAGGTCAAACCGGCCGAGACAGGCCGGAAAACCATGATAGAAGCCTGCGCAAAACCCGGTAAAAATTGCGTAAAAATCACCGAAAAACTCCAAGTGTGTCGTGTGTTCATTCTGCTTTTCGCGTGTGTCGCGTAAAAGCAATAAAAGTGCACTGGAGGTCTGGTGTCGCAGTTATGGGCCAAAAAGTGCGACCCCCGTTCTAGCTTGTTGTCTCTTACAAGTGCATTTTCGCAAAAGCGTCGTCCCCGTTGCTACCGGTGTCACCTGCGCAATAGGGCCGTAAACACACGGAAGTAATTTTAATGTTTGTGTGGTTTTATGTGAGAAAACAACATAAAAATAGGAAAAATAAACAGCTGAAAAGAAACCCTAGGGTCTGAAGTAGCTGGATATGCAGGAATATGAAAAACGACAGCGGTCGTAATTTAAAACCCGTGTGGAGTCACCATTTGTTAGTATGAATCCTTTGTTGAAGTGTACGAAAAAGGACCACTTTAGCTACGCATAACTAATAGCCCTAACAACAAAAGTGGTTGCCAATATCTTCAGATCTGCGGTTAGTTAGACAAGAAAAGAGCTGCAAAACACCAGATCTATGCATGGAAAGACATTAAGCAGTAAAAACAAGGGTTTGCTCCATATACCAATAAACAAGACAAGAACAATTTTTGAAAGAATTTTTGTATTAATTGGGCACCTGGGAGGAAAACAAGAAGGCGTATCCAATTCTCCTCAGTGGGATGGGTTCTTGGAAGTCCTCGCACTTCAGATCTAAGATTTCTCTCTCTTGTTGGTGTAGAAAACCCAATGCAAAGAATAGAGCTCAATGGGAGCTCACACAGCAAATGATGGAAAAATGTGACCAAGTGTATAGATCCAGAGTGATCTAATAGGCAAAAAAAGGTGAAGAATGATAGGAAAAACCCTCCTATTTATAACAAAATATTGGGTCATTCTAGATCTTGGTGCATGATTAAAATAATGTTAACCAAATCTACATCCACCTTTTATGGAATATTTTATTATATTTGTTGGAGGGCAAAGGTATTTGACTTGGGTCAAATCCCTTGATTTGTCAAAAATAAATAAATAAATGATTTATTTATCTTTTTAAGGAAGCGGTTAGAAGATAATCAAATAAATAATGATTTATTTAATTATTTAAGGAAGTGGTTAAAAGATAATTAAATAAATAATGATTTATTTAATTATTTGTGGGTGATTTGGTCATATTTAACAAGGAATATTATCTAAATAAGATTTAAATAATTATTCCTAGAAAATAATAAGATAAATAAAGGTTTATCTAATGAATTTCTTTGTTTTTGGGTTAAACATGACTAGGAATAATAATTAAATTATGGTTTAATTAATTATTCCATGAGGAAAATTAAACAAAATAGGTTTGTTTAATATTTCCTTTTGGGGTTTCCTATTTGGACCATAAACAACCTAATAAATGTGGTTTATTAAGTTATTTAACATAGTGAAGGCAATTTTACTTAGGGTAAAATTGGTCTTACATGGTGTACTTGGGTCCATCTAATGATAATAGGTTAGATGACCAAAAAATGGTGTAACAGATTGCCCCCCCGCGTGCGAGTGTCAGGAGCAAATCGTATGACCGAAGTAAGTTGTAAGAACTCAATCACCAGACAACAAAAGGGAAGTCAGAGAGAGAAATGCAAGGTAGATAGTGTGCTGAAGAACTAGACCCTGAGGAGACGAGACTCGCAGGTGCAACAAGTCTCTTTTTATGAGAGGGTACCTGTGCTGAAGGCGGCGGGGGAGGCATACCTATGCCCGTCGAGACAAAGTACAAAAGAATAGTGTGTCCAGTAAACAAGGGACCGAACCATAAAGTACAGCTGGCATAATCATGAGCCAGATAAAAATACAATGAAGAATCCCATATACATGTTGTGCCTGGGATAACAGCCAGGACTTGTACAATAATATCTGAGTACATGAGATACAAATACAACCCAAATGCCCCCTGTACATGGGGAAGGGCTCACATAATCTGACTGATACATGCAAATCAAAGAGGCGCTGCAAGTGGCTAAGGCCTTGACTAATGGCGCAGGTTGCGACTGGGCGAAATGAAAGTGCCTCTCTGGGACCATCCAAGCCTCTTTGGGAAACCATGCTCGTGGCAACACCAATGACTGTGCAACCTCGGTAGAGACTGCATGGGAGGAGTGCGACTGCTTAGAGTAACCTCAGACTGTCAACGCTAAATCTGAGAGCCATGAACATTGTTTTTTGTTTCTGTTTCTTCAGGCTAGACAGACAAAACGACACGAACAATGTGTTTTGAAGAGCCTTGAGACATGAGCTGGTACTAGATAAATATTCAACACTTCTTCCTTAGCATTGTGATTTGAAGGATGCTTGCCATGAATTCGTTTCCGAGGCTAATGTGTCATTTTCCCTTAGGTTCTTTGGAACCCGGGGATTTCTACTGATGTGCCCGTGTCAGATGCGGCTCTTGCATGCATGCCTAAGCCACACATGATTGAAGGTATGGTTCCCACAAGCAGTTGTTGTTTCGTTCGGAAGTCAAACTTTAAGGTATTTCCTAACAACAGCGATAGCCTTTAGGTTGCATGAATCTCCACCCCGTTCTCGTGACTTGGCTGGATGTTTAGAAACATCACATGGATGCAGTTGTGTGGATGCAGTCCCGAAAACGAGACTCAACGAGTTTTCCGAGTCGCAACCCCCACAAATCGCATTCCACGTCACTCCTTCAGCACATGCAACTTTGCGACTAGTCGCATTCCTTCTCTCGGATGGCCACAAATGGTCTTAATTGGGTTGCTCTCTCTCTTCTTTGCGTGGCCTGTAGTAATGCTATACTAGATGCCACAGATGTGTTGGGTAATGAATTTCATCCATGTATGTGGACCAAATACATTACCTGTGATTTATGACTGCGGTCTGATTGGAGTTTCTCATGATTGGTGTGACCCATATCAGCATCTTCAGCTTATTGGAGCGGTTAAAAACCCTCCGACATTTGCTTTCACATCCATAAAATTCCGAACTTTATTTACTTTCTAGCCAAGCCTACGAAATTTCTTTTTCACGAACATTTATCCATTATTTTGCTTATGTGGTATGCACCTCCTTCTTTGATATGTATTCTTCCATTTCTACACCTTGCAAATTGGTTAGGCAAGAGTATGAAAGAGTTGAGGCCATTTGGGCCAACCTCCTCCGTTGTCATTCTCAGTTAATCGTGAGATACATGTATTCAATGGCACATCCCATATATCACCAAGTTCATTGTGCACATCGCACAATGGAGGCTCAACCCCAACATGTCGGCTCACATAAAAATTATTATTGAAAGGTTTCTGCCAAATTTCAACAAGCCCCTCTTCACTCACCAACTTCCAATAGATACGGATTGAAAAATCCTTTATAAATCTAACATGAGCACCAAATCTTAATGGAGGGACCATCTGGGCGATATGTTACAAATATTGCTTCCCTGGTTGTGCAACTTCTATTCCACCTCCAAGAAATATGAATTTGTTATTGTGCAAGACCATCCATTTCTGGCTACCTTTCCTCCTAATTAACAAGGCTCCACGATGCATATGTACCCACACCGTGTGGAACTTTTCAGGACTCCACACCATATGGGTCTTCGGGTAGTCAATAAGGTGCATTTTATGGAGCCTGGCTTTAGGCCCATGCTGGCTCATGACTTTTATTTCATAACGTGCCACCATTAGAATCCTTATTCATCATTTAAATTGTTACACATTTCTTTTAAGTGCGTTGGTGCTTTACAATGGTTACCATGCGAATTCTGAGGCTTTTGAATGTGCTAATATAGTCCAAAGTCGAAGGAATAAATCCTTTGTCCGTATTGAATGCCAACTATGCCATATGTTAAAAAATCACTGTATGTTGGAAAAGGTATCATCATGCCATGTTCAAAACCCCTTCGAAGAGTTTGTGTAGCTTACATGGATGGTTGTAACCTCATCTTGTAGAGTATTTTAATGGTGTTGTGCCAATGGACTCTTTAATGAAACATATACATTGTTCACTGTATACTTATAACATCTTTGACCAAACTCCTGAAAGGAATAGTATGAGAATGAGTCAGATCTCAGTAATAATGAGGAAAAAACAAATGACTAGAAAAATAGCTCATTCGAGGAGTGGCAACATTGAAACATCCAAACTAAGATATTGAAATTGAATTCAATTTCTTCAGCATCTCTAAGTTCGGAAATTGGCTTAAAACATATATACCCTAGCGCAGTCAAGAGACAAAAAGACAAGTGGGTGAGGTGATAGGGTTTGGCGGGAATAAGTCATGGGGGTGTCACAGACTAAAGGCTAGGTCAAAACCCTAATGGATGAGTGAGAAGAGGGGGACCTGAAATTTTGAATATACCCAAAAATTTTGGTGGTGTTGTAGCGACTACAATAAATGGCGAACCACTGGTAGAATCCATCATATTTTTCAACGTCCCAACAATAATCTGACTCTCGATAGTGATTCAAAACAAGTTCTGTGGGTACCATTTTTATTACTTTGACCTTTATAGATATTCCCAATCCTTGTGCCTCAACTAGGTCTTATTAATCAGAAAACGTCAAAGCAGAAGATCACGAATGCTACTATTTTGATGATGATGTGGAGAGCAAGGCAACAGGATTATTATATTTAGAACTTTAAAATAATTTTCTGGTGTTGCTCCACTGCCAGCAGGCCTGGACAGTACCCCGGCATAGTCACTTCAAGAAATCACAAATGTTGCTCTGCTACCAGCGAGCCTGGTCAGTACCCTGGCGGAGTCGTTGCGTTACCTCTCTGTGCAAGAATCCTTTCTCAGTCCTTTACCCTTATTTTTTTCATGTGCTCATAGCACTTATTTTCATGTGCTCATGGCACTTATTTTTCATGGGAATATGAGGGATCATGACTTATTTTACGGGCAAGAGAGGTTGTTACTTGTTTGACAAAAACTGAAAGATATTATGATTTGGGTTTTCCCTCATGCCAAGCCTTCACATCCCATCTACCGCCCACAGGAAAAACATAAAAAATAGATCACTAAGTTGTTTGAGACTATTTTGGGCACAAGGCTCAAGTTACAGATATAGGCCATTCAAAACTCATTAGGGTTCCCCACAAGCAATCGACTCGTATATCCCTGGAAAATGAATTTAAACTCATAGGAATTATGTTTAGAACGTGACTTTGATGACCTGTTATGAGAGAAGCTGCCTCTTGAGGTAACCACCACAACCTTACACAAACAATGGAGTTAGGGTTTCAGTAATCAGGGCAAAACAAGTAAGAAATATCATTAGGGTTTTGATGTGTGCAAAGAGGTCAAATTAATCCATCTGGCTTCAACATGTACAAGGAGGATTAAGGAGGCTAGTCAGGGCACCGAGGGTTTCAAGGCTCCGGGTTCAATGAGGGCTCAAGCAGTGGTATGAAATGTATGGAAACTTTCAAAGCTAGGTCAACAACTAGTGCAAATGATGCGAGGAAGAAAGCGTACAACATGATGCAACAAACGAGGCTTATGACACAATGCAATGCCATGTGTGAGAAAGATCAACTAGTTGCAGGTGGAAAAAACAAGGCAAAGAACATGCATTGATTATCTGAATATTATGCAGAAATAAGCAAACTAAAAAAGAATGAGTGAAAAATAAATGGAAAATTATAATGCATAAAGCTATTGACCGTAAGAAAAGACAACAGACATAATTTTAAACCATAAAGCAAAACCTTAGCAAGTAAACCTAATTAAGAACTTGAACTAGCACACTTTTATTAACAGATCCTACCTAGCCTAAACCTAAAATCCTAATTTAACCAAAGAGGCAGTCGAGTTATGTGAAATCATATTTCCAATGCAGCCACCACATTATTTCTTGCCCTGCAAGAACGAAAATGCTCGCAATCAAAGCTAGCATACAAAATTGTGCACCGAAAACAAGACTTACCTGAAAAGCATGTGAAACAACAAGAAGGTCATGGCTACTTACTAGAGAACGTGCCAGAATTGATTGTTTGATCTGAATTTCACTTTCATTATGATACACATAAATATTTACTTGAAAACTAATATCATTTATAAATGACACACATCCATCTATGCAAAACCCTAGGTCCAACATAAGCGAGGTAAGACATTTCCTATTTGTAGGTATATTCATCAGATGGGATCCATCAAACTAGCCAGGAATCTCATCATGATGTTGAGGATGATCAATTTGAGGGAATGGAAAAAATAAGCGTCCGCCAGGCGAATTTGAGGTGCTCATGAATCCAAGTGCAGAAACCCTAATTTTGAAAACCCTTGTTCGAAGTTGTCCGTGGGTTTCGTCAAGGATGTGAGGATCTGAAGTAACCGTCAGTGGAGGCTGAAATACCTCGCCATCCTAGAAAAAATTTGGACCTTCAAGCGGGCAACTTCCAAACTTCGATGGTTTCATGATATCAACTGGTGAATGGATGTGATCATTATCTATGGTGATTGTACAACCATCAGTGGACTTATTATTAATCGACCAAACATTTACAAACTGAAAAATTGACAATCCAATGTATCAGATTATTTATATTTCCCAGGATGGGATGAATTGACAAGAAAATTTTTAGGCAATAGAGAGGTTTGCAAAACACCACATGCTTGTGCCTAAATGAAAATGGTACTGGCTGGGAAACAACCAAGAAAATTATAGGAAATGGCCGGTGTTTTCTTTCTAGTGAATAAATTAGGGTGTATTGGTTGTTGCATACCATCTGTTAGGGGATAGAAATATGTGCTCAGAGAAAAATCACTCAAATGGAAGGCTTTCCCAGATGAGCTGACATCCAGCGGGGTTATGCTGAGAGGAGTGTGATATGTGGGAACCGTCATTTCAGAAACCCTACTTCGAGAAACCCTAGTTTGACTTGTTTTGGGGGTCTCATCAAGATCATGAGAACCTGAGATAACCGTCAGCAGAAGCTGAATGGTTTCGATTCCTGATGGGTCCCTGAATCATCAAAAAGTGGATCATTGAATTTAGGTGGCTTCATATGGTCAACAGATAGGTACGAATGACAGTTCTCAGAGGTGTGAATGAATATGTTTTCTGACAAGTAGCAATCATTGGAGCCATCAATTTGATTAGGTTGGGTACCTGGCATGCTAGGCTCCCCTGGGGTTAACAGTTGGGATGAATCAATAAAAGAAACATCTTGAGGTTGCCGAGACAAGTAGTCACTCTTTTGGTTGTTTAAATATTGTAGATGAAAAAGATCAGACATAAGTGATTCATCAATTTTGTAATGTGGTTGTGAAACACCACCCTCGTGCTCATGATTGTTGCCAACAGTAGTACAAGACAATTTCGAATGACTTGAAGAAATTATTGGCATGGCAGGCGCAAGAAATTAATAAGGGAATAAAGGGTGAAATTATTTGGATGCGGGAGAATAAACCATACAAGGAAGTTCATCTTGCACATCAGTGTCATCCAGAGAGGCCAATGATCCTGCATGCACATCATGGTCCAAGGATTTTACAGGGCAATCAACTTTACAGGTTTTATTTTCCTGTACACGTCTATCATCACTCAGAACTTTTGCGACCAAAACTCCATTACACGGCAATTCAGGAGGAGGATAGGGAATGTCACATATAGTAATACTCTTCTTGGAGGCCTGAATGTGTTCTGGACTCGGGGAGATAGAGAAGGAAAAATTGGGACATATTCTGAACAACTGGAAACTTGAGGATTATCTTAACAAACACTGGGATCAAGCTTTGATGTTGATTGAAAGTGTTCTAGGGAAAAGAAAACCACTTGTCGAAACTGTTCAATTAAATATGTCCAATCGACATCCCTTTTAGGGAACTCAAAACCAAAATGAAAAAATCTGATAGAAAACTCCTCTAGATATTTTTGAGGTTCCATTATGATCTCATTTAACCTTATTAATACATTTTGAAAATGGTACCTATGAAAATCTTGTTGTAATTCACCGATGAGCTGCTCGAACGAATGAATGGAAGCTACCAGTAATGTGCAACGCCATTGCTTAATGTGACCTTCGAGAGTGAGGGAGAAAATCATACAACCCAACTCCTCATCGTCAATTTCATAATACTCACAAAACTCACAGAAATCCGAAAGGTGCTCGGTTATGGAAATTTCATTCTCAACATCGAATTTTAATTGGGACAAGTGATACAGAGATTCATCGGGGATTGAGCATCGAGAACCAGATAAATACAATAAACATCTCAAGAGAACAGTTTGGGGATGAGCCATTTACAGATATGAGACTAACTGCAGGCTCTAAGGGCTCATCTTGTCATCCTTCTAGCGCCAATCTGTTGACGAGAAAAATTGTATTGCCAACAACAAGGGGGTCTCCAGTATGTGGGCCCGCCTACCACCATAAGTGTTTCCACTCTTGGTTGTTGGATGGGAAGATGATGAGCAGAGGAAAAGGTGAAATGACCAATTATTTAAGCAAAACCAACCCAATATTGACGAACCATAAACAGAGATACAAGCAAGTCTAAGCAGAAAAATAAAAGGGGGTACGCTGTGAGTGGTATCGGTGAGCCAAAAAAACCAGTCAGACATACATGAAAGAAAACACGCAAAAATTTAATTGCAAAGTAGTTCACAATAGATCACTGACATGGAAGGAACAAATAAACACTGATTCAAGAGCAAACGTACATGCAACCACTGTGAATTAGTTTATAACCCATTGCATGCATGAAAGCACATGTACAACATAGTGTAATATTAGACAGCTAGTACTATCACTACAAGCAAGCACGTGAATTAGTACCAGAAAAGAGAATATATTATTAATGTTTTTGCAACGTCAAATACATATTTACAACTCGTCAAAACCCAATAGTGGAACATGGCTATTCATCTCAATACCTGATGTTGAGCCTCAAAATTGTGCTTTCCTTCACCTCATTTTACCTCATTTTCCCGTTGAGCCTCAAATTTGTGCTTTCCTTCACCTCATTTTACCTCATTTTCCCTTGTCCATTTCTATCTTAAGCCCAATTGATCAATAAATATAGTTAAAATTACTTCTAGAATGGTTTACATGACTGACTTGTTGAATTTTGTGATTTTTTCCATTGTTAAGCATTTTGATCAGAACAAGCTGCAGAATGCAGACATTCCGTAGCTAACCGGCGATTCTGCAGCTACCTTCATGTTTGAGTATGTTCCAGGTGGCCTCTTGAGGAAAACCGCATATGGTCATGATCCACGTCCTGTCTATATGGTTTGTTGCTCATCATGGAGGAAGAAATGGATTCTGGGTACGGTTATGCACGTGGGAACACATTTATGAAGGAAGACTCCTACTAGGACTGTCTCAGTCCAGATGTCTTTTCTCCTTCACGTAGCCACCTCGAAGACTCCTAATATGATTCGGAAAAGGAAAGACATTATTCCTAAATTTTTGTAATTATTGTTACTTGCATTTGCTTTATAAACTCTTGAGTAGACCGAGAGCTTAGTTAGAGATTTTATGTTAGATTTGCTGCTAGATTTTGTTTAAAAACTCTGTGTTACGTCCTTGAAGACACATAGTGTTATGTTCAAACTATTGCATCGTTAATGGAGCAGACAAAGTTATTTTGAAGGCGTGATTTAATTTGAAGTTGAATGCCGTCAAGTGGTAGAGGGCCCCTGCCTCTTGCATGGATTTCTTTTGCGTAAACTAGATAAGTTTTCCTAGCTGCCTTTACGTTTTGCATTTGAATTGGTAGTTGTTTTGTTTTAGCTACTGTAGTCGTATTCATTCTAGCTCTTCCACAAGAAGACACTCTTCCAACAGACTAAAATGATGAATGTTTAATGACTATGGTATTGTAGGATAGGAGTTGAATTTGTATTTGTTTTTAACTAGCTACTGTAGTCATATTCGTTCTAGTTCTTCCACAAGAAGACACTCTTCCAACAGATTAAAATGATGAATGTTGAATGACTATGGTATTGTAGATAGGAGTTGAATTTGTATTTGTTTTTAACTAGATACTGTAGTTATATTCATTCCAGTTCTTCCACAAGAAGACATTCTTCCAACAGATCATAACAATGAATGATGAATAGCTATAGTACTGTAGGAATTAGTTGTAGTTTTTGCTATTCACTATCACAGTTACACTTGTTCTAATCACTCTTCCACAAGAAGAAAATCTTCCAATACATCCTTAAGAAGTTCAAGACATGACCGTGATAATGAAAGATTTAGTTGTTTGTTTGTACTAAGTATCATCTCTGATCTTGCTCTTAAACGCTTGCCCAAGACATCATAATGACGAGTAGGATATGGATGTGGTAACTTAGTTTTTCATTTGCTTTCTGTTCATTTGATTTCAATTGCATACAAGTACACAGTCAGAATTGTTCTACCTCTTCCAAAAGAAGGAACTCTTCCAAGATATCACTAATGATGAACAAACAGATTGTGTAACTTCATAGATTAATGCATGTTAGTATAGTTAGAACAACTCCGGAGTTTCATTTGCATTTAATTCATGTTCAGTTACTTAGTTTCAAGTTTGATGATGACTTATAGTTCAACATTGTTCTAGTTTAGAAGCATCTTAGATCCATTCTTAAGTTAACTCATTGCACTTACATCTCATAGTCACACCGTCATCCTTTGCACAATAGATTATTTTAGTTGTTAGGATTCACAAGACAACCTTCATTATTCACAAACATCTTTTTGTTCTGAAAACTACAAATGATCCATAACCATAGGAACAGAAGATAACATCACTATAAGGTCTGAAATCTCTCTGCAATCTCCTCATCATTTTATAAACAGAGCTCTTTCTCAAAAGAACTACTTTGAACAAGAAACCAATAACTCTTTGAGTATAGGTTCTGTGACATTCAATTAAATTGCAGAATAGAACTAGGAATTAATCATAGAATAAAAGAGCTTAGGACAGAGTATTGCATCATTAGTGTTTAACTGTTTAGTTAGAGGATTTGCATATTTAGTGATCATTTCTCAATATTAGTTTATGT